>JAABNY020000001.1:21821997-21835325 GCA_015164015.2 Brevimyrus niger
TTGCCGCTTAGCAATTAATCGATCGATAAGATGAAACAACTATCGATTAATGAATTACTCGATAATTTGCATCCCTACTTGAGACAGGTCTTTAGCCAGTTAGTGAGGACTAGGACGATCACATGACCAGCTAAGACGATCACATGACCCAGCGCACCTGCATGTCAGAGGCCAGCGTCTCATAGGTGTCCCGGAGGCAGTGCCAGTTCTGCCGGCCCAGGGTGAGGGCAACCCCTGGCAGGCTGTAGGCGCAGTGCTTGGCGATCTCCATGTCAACAGTCTGAGCACGCGAGGGGTCGGTCATGGACAGGTACTGGTCCAGTAGGGCTTGAGGTACCACGTCCTAGGGGGATTGGAGGTGCAAGTTGAGTGTAAAAAGGACAAAGCTCACGGTATAAAGGTGGCATAAGCTCAGAGTACTCAGTTACCAGTAGCGCTAAATGGTGGATGTTAGGGCTGAAAGATTAATCGAAATTAGGATTTAAAACACGATTATCCCATCACAAAGGCTGCAATTTAGGGTATGCATTATACGGCACGTCTGCCCCAGGGTTTATTCTCACTGTTGTGAGAATAGTTTGATCAATTCACACCATCCTCCTTGTGTGCCAGTCATGCTTGCCAATCAGAAGTGGCCCAAGACGACTGCATATACACCCACAAACAGCAAACATGACACCCAAGGTAAACGTTATAGTCGGGGTGCAAAAAAATATTGATTCCACTGCCGAGCTGTAAGGGAATCACCTTCGTGTTTCATGGTCAGAGATTGTTTACAGAAAGGTCCTATTATTAGGGGTCCAAGCAGCAGTAGCTGCAAGATCCCTGTTTTTTCCCCTTACTGGTACAGATTTATTTTTATAACCAACTTAATACTGTCACAGCTTTCATGATAGAGAACAGAACAATTCATTTAAAAAAAAAGTCATTATGGGAAGATGGGAAGCAATTCATCTCTTCACGTTCTCATCCTGGCACTAGAATATAGACCAGTTAATATTCAGATAGAATGTCATGTGGTGATGCTGTGTCATATATGCTGATATATATCATTACA
The DNA here is from genome assembly GCA_015164015.2 of Brevimyrus niger. NCBI lineage: Eukaryota > Metazoa > Chordata > Actinopteri > Osteoglossiformes > Mormyridae > Brevimyrus > Brevimyrus niger. Next base: position 21,823,055 of record JAABNY020000001.1, read on the forward strand.
CACAATACTGATCTGAGGCTTTACATTATACAATACATTATATCAATATTTCATGAATCTCAATATTTATCAAAAGAATTGTGATATGATCGCCAGGGACCCCATTCAGCCCTAGGACACATTCATTTCTGGTTCAGTAAACAATGAGATAAACAAATACATGACATGGTTGGAACTTAAATTCACAGGAAAATGCTGAACAACAAAACCTCGATAATGGCTACTGTGAGCTGGCTGATCATCCAGTCATAAGTGGTTTGGGAACATTTTGTTTCTTTCCGATAAATTAACTACTCTGCAGTGTTGGTGTAATTCGACCAAGACTTACTGATCGGCTCTGTTAAAAGATGGTTTTCAGGGCCCTAAAAAAATATGAGTGATGTAGAAGTCATTTGTCATCTTCCTTTCAATTATGACAGGCTGATCAGATTGGGGGGAGGGGGGTGACACTGGTGACTGCCCAGTCCTACGCAAATGCTTAGTTGGCCAACACCTTGCCCTGGCTCCCAACAATCCTTTAGCTGAGAATCAAGCAGCAGCAGACCAATCTAGCCCCATACCAACCTGCTGCTTAGACTTCTTCTCCTCCTCGGGACTCGGGCAGCTGTCGCTGAGCTCGGAGTCGTCGCTGTGCCGGATCGTGAGAGTCGGCTCGTGGTTCTGAGCGGTGGAAACGCACGTCAGGCCCGGAAGCCGAAATGGCAGGGGAGAAAGAGCGGGAAGCGGGCATCACCTGGATGTCTGCGGCGTCTGTGATCAAAGGCACGACATGGGCGCCGAAGGGGCTGTCGTGGCCTCGGGCAGTGTCCCGGAACTCTGGCATCACCCCTGCCAGGTGGCAGTCCAACGCCGTGGCCCTGAGGGCAGCCGTCAGCACATCCACTTGTGCTGCAGAGGGCAGGAAACCCAATTCATGCCCGATTCGGCGCTTGATTTTGCTTCGGCAAATCTGATCATTCCTGAGGTCACGATTCTGGCCAACACGGGAATCAAGTGACACACACATGATCACTGTTTCTGAACCGCGTCCGTCTGCTGCCAATTTACACCCTGACGTGCCAAAAGGGGATTAGTCTTTTGTTACCAATTAACCACCCAACACCGCCACCACCCACAGGTAAAATAGTGACCTCAAGCATGATTGCACTGAGATCTGCATAGGAATGCCTTGTAACTCAACAGCAGAGCACACAATGGGCAGAAACCATATATCCTCAGATACACAGCTTCACTGTTCTTCACTGTAGGCTGCTGCATCCATCAGGATCTTGTTGATTCTTTGCAACGTTAGCGTTTATCGTTTCCTGCCGTTACTGTCTATTAATGTGTATATAAATTATGCCTCTGTAAACCTGCAATTTCTTTCTGGCTTATCTACCCATCTTACACCAAAGCATCTACATCAATCCATCTAGAGTTTTTTCATACTGGGTTCTGTGAAACATAGTTGATAAAAACTGCCAAAAGGTAAGTTTAACCATTTGTAACCATTTGGCTTATGCAGCAAGAAAACATCCAAGCCAGCCATTCAAGCTATGGGGTCATCAGCTTTGCTTGGGTCATTTTGAGAGGGGGGTGGGGTCCCACTTAAGGAAATTCTGAAACCCCCCTGTTTGGCGGCTTCAGAGACTTGTGGCAGGACGTTTACATGATTACTGGACTTAGAATGAAGGGGAAGGCTTGACGCATTTAGATGTGCTTAACTATAATGGGGGGGGGGGGGGGCAAAGCAGAAGTGAGCATGGAGGTGAATATAGAGAACGCCGAGCTCAGCAACGGCCGGCCAGCCCTCGGGGAAGGCGACTGCTTCATCAGCAAAGCCTTTGCAGGAACCTCTGGCGGGCTGACTGGCCCCCCCATACAGGAAATTAACCCTGAAAGAAGACTTTGGAGAGGAAGTCATGCCACTTATCCAGCCGCTCTCGGCTCTCGGGGGTTAAGAGCCTTGCTCAAGGGCCCAAAGGACATACGACTATTCTAGGGGACAGGGGTCACCTTCAGATTACAGACACAGAGGCCCAAGTACAAAGCATACCGATATGTGCCCGACCCAGACCCAAAGCTTCTCCCGTGCTTAGGACGTGGTTTTGGGTTCCACACTTGACACTTGCTCCTGAAATGTGAGCCCTGGGTCCGATATTCCACCCCTCCTGTGATGAGCAGATCACTGCGGGCAGCTTCTCACCAGGGTGGAGCAGTGTGACCTCTACTCACACAGGATAGCATATTCTCACACTTGTGCTCACTGCTTTTGAATGTGTCTAGGGGGATTTGGCCTTAAAATGTACTTGGGATAATGTCAGAATACTATAGTATAGCACTACAGTAAATGTTTTTGACCCCATTTTTGCCTTTTTCAATATTTACTGGGCAATTCCATTCCGAAGTCTGTTTCAAGTCATGTTTCATAATGCTGAAAAAGTGCCATATACTTATGTAAATGAATCAGTTTTGAGGATTTGTCTATATTTAAACAAAACAATGTGCAGACTGGCTCATTGCCAGAGCTTGTACATGCATCGAGGCGCTGCCTTTGTCAGCGAGTTTAAATGTCACATTCACAATGCTGGAATTGCCCTACAATGATTTGGCAATAAAAATGTTTAAAACTAACCAAATCATGCATAGCCATTGCACTTCCCCATTATGCCTCAACGGGGGTGTAGCAGGCCCTGTTCTATCCCACATCCAATATTCTTCCTGTTAAAAGTTCGATATTGCTGAGAAACAGAAATTATGTGGAGAGTTCGCTGCTCCCCAAGACCAAAAAGAAGACCCCTGCACTTCATTTCAGCAGTGGCTGCATCCTCGAACCTGACAGCACTGCGCTTCGGGGTCAAATACAGTGCAGTGACAAGGCTGTCAAAAAGGAAAGGGCTGTGAAGAGTTCACAGTGGGGTTAGGGCACCATAAGGGGTAAAGAAACTTGCTAAAGCTGACTAGCAGAAGCACAATCTCACTTCAAACACACACAAAAAAATGATGATATGAACAAAAAGCAATATTTGCAGCAGATTCACTCGAAGCAGCGAGAAACTGCTGCCCAATAGTTAAAAAATCTGATGTACCTCTGCTCGCAACCTCAAGTTAAAGTGTTTAAAGACATTTAAAAAGGCCTAAGACAACAGCCAAGGCTATAAACCATTTAAGCAGCAGAAGTTACCATTCTAGTAGCTTAAAGGAAAAAAAGAAAGAACAGGAAAGGTGATGACCGATAAATGAACGGCTGGCGGGACACGGAGGCAGACATCCGAGGCTATGCTGTCCAGCCGAGTAGCGGGGGGGGCTCCTGGAAGCCCACTCAGACTTGGAGCATGTCACGAAGCATCCAAAGCAAGCAGACAAAACAAATGTAAAAAATTTATAGCTTATCCTGTGCATCCAAAACAGAGAACGAGACAGCAGAGCAGCTGAATAGAAGTGTCCTGTATAGCGGTGGAGTTACGTCAAGCCTAAGGGTGGGGAAGGGGGGGTCATGTAAACACACTGCCCCCCGAAGCAGGATGGGGTCCCACGTCACAGGCAGCCTCGACAGAACACTGGCGTTAGCGGCTCGGAATAAAAACCTCACTGTTGGCCACTGAGGCACGTCGATGGGTCACTGTGGCGCATCTGGAGAGCCGAGGTCACAATGTATGATTGGGGCCCTTATCTGACTGGGAGCAGCATAATTTAAAACGGCATAGTTTATTAATTTCCATTTAACTTACAAAAAAACTAGTAAGATCTTGGAGAACCCGCGTGATACACAGACACCTAATTAACCTGGCATTGTTTATAAACACACCCAGTGGAGTCCTTTTGGGTTAAAAAAAAAAAACCGACAGTAGAATCCTGAAGCTTCTGGAACCTAATAAGGCCCACTCGGCCAGCGCTTCCAAACCTTCGTGGCACCGAGAACCAATTTTTACCATGGCACTCAGTTGCAACCTTATATCAGGTATAGGTTTAAATTAATGCTATGATCAAGCACGCAGGGCACTCTGCAATTTACGGCAATCAATGCTCATCACATAAATCTGACTGGGTGTGCCATGAGTTTGCTGGTTTAAAAATGCTTACACTTCCAGCTCTGCCTTGAGACCCTTTCAGAACCTGCCGCAACCAGTCACTCAGACTAGGGTGGCAGCACAGCCAGTTCCCGGAAATGTCAGAAAGCTGGTGGTGCCCTCTGCCCCCCCCCCCCCCCCCCGTGTCATGGACAGCACGCCAGGCTCGTAAAGGTCCGGATGACGCAGGCGGCTTAGCAAGCCTGGGCCGGCCATCTCCAGGCGAAACGCGACCAGTGCATTCCTGCCCGCCGCCCTGCTGGTGAGTTGCGTAACCAGGTTTTGTAGCTCTTATGGGAGGAACCAGGAGAGGAGCTCAGGACAGGAAGGAACAACAGGTAACCTACCCATCATAGAAACCAAAAAGCAGCCATTTCATTTGGATTCTTTAAATTCGCTCCTGAAAGCCCAATGTAGGCCTGGGAGGTGGCATGATAATATTGGAAAACTGGCAACAAGATCTGAGGGGAGTGGGTGGTCCTCCGCGATAAGATCAACTGCAGCCTCCGATGAATTTTAAAATCGAGTAAGATTTTAAAATACTGTCACAATGTTGCTCCAAAATACTATATAAAGTGGCATAAAGTCTGGAGGGTGTTACCATCTAGCCTGATCGAAACGACGCTTGAGGGGCCTGTTATCTGAGCTGTTAAGTCATAACCTGGACTGCTACCGATTCCCCATTGGTCCACGGGGAGTTGGTTACCCGTGACTCACCTTTCACTTCGGGATCGTCTATGTGCGGCTCGAGGTTCTCAATCATGTCCTCCAGCTGTTTCCGGCCGAGGGAGGGGGGCCCTTGGCGCCCGGGGGGGCCGCTGCTTGCTTGTTCTGGGCCCTGATCCTCCTGTAACTCCAGGTCTATGTCAATGTTGGGGATAGGAGTCCTCCAGTAATGGAAGGAGTTGTAGAGCTCCTGTTCAGGGACGGCCCCCGGCACGGCCTCGGCAGGGGCGGCCGGCTCTCTGGGGGGGGCTGTATCCCGATCCTCTGCTATGGTCGTACTCTCCACCGCATCCAAGTAAGAGGCCTCACCCCCAACACCGCCCCCGAAGGCCGGATCTGGGTCAGGATCCAGATCGGGCTCAGCCTCCGCGTCGCACGAGACATCCGACGCTAGAGCCTCAGCGGCCTGCTCCCCCCCACCCTCCACCCCAAGGTCCACACTGTTCTCCTCCGTCCTGCAGCAGCCCGCCGCCCCCACATGGCAGCGGGGCTGGTCATCTGGCACCTCCGAGCAGGGGTATTCCTGGGTGAGATCCAGCGAGCAGTCCGAGTCCAGACTCAACGTCGCCCCCCGCTGATCGGAGGCTGCCTCCGCATTTAGACTGACTGGAGGCTTGCTCACTGCCGTCTCTGAAGCTTCCCCACTGTGGGATGACAGGGGCTGAATTAAGTCTTGGGTTTAAGGGCCGAAATAAAGAGATCCCATAACAGAAGGACTTTTTGGCATATCACGTGAAGATGGGGGTGGTCATGCCTGGCTTGCTATGAACTTGCCATCAGCCTAAAACCATGTTTGGATACTAAATTCCACCAGAAACCAAGTGACATCTCAGGCAGGACCAGCCCAATAAACTGTTTATTTCCAGCCCAGATTAGAGGATTAGCAGCATGTAATGCGGAAGTTAGGATGCTATTTATGAAAATAAGCAGGCAGGGAGAGGGGGCATACCTGCTGGGGGGACAAGTGCGTGTGCCGTCCCCCCCCTCTTCCCTGAAGTACTGGCCAGCACTGGAGGGGCTGGCAAACGTGGAGATGAACGGGCCAAGGGACTGGAAGGCGGCCTGTCGCACCTGGCAAGGAAAAGACTCTCCGCCATCAGCACACAGCGTACACGACATGCTACCGAAGCGGGAGTGAGCATCCACGACTGAACTCCTCTGCTGAACTGAGGACCTGTGCTGCATCCTGTAGGTGGCAGCAGTGAGCGATCAGTCTCCCGAGAATTGAGGTCCCCTACAAACTTGGGCCTCATCTCATTCAAAAAGCAAGAGCTCTGCTAGCATGCAAGTGTAATTCATTAACTAAACCAAGAACTTTTTCGGAGAAAGGAGGGTCAAACGGTGCCTGGAGCAACTGATGTTCAAGGGCCTTGCTCAGGGGCCTAACAGCCAAAGCACTCCGCTTGCCGTGGGGTTTGAACCTACAAACTTCTGATCGCCAACCTGCTGAGCCAATTGCCACCACCAATAAAGATAACCTCACCAAAGGAAGGGGTGTTGAAGTGAACCAATTAGTTATGACAAAGGAGTGGACCATCAGTACAAAGGGCGCCCCCCCCACCCCCGGCACGCAGACTGACCCATCGGGACGGGTCACTGATAAGGTTGATGAAGAGCGAGGACAGCTTGGTGCGGCGCACTTCCTGAGAGGTGGCAGAGGAGACGGCCATGAAACACTCTGCACAAGCCTTACGAACACCCCACACGTTGTCGGAGCAGAGCTGGAAGAAGCGGGGCAGCTGGGAAGGAAGATGGGGGGGGTCAGAGAACACTTTCTGATCATCTCCCCCCCCCCCTCAACTGAACATCTAACTTTTACACAGCTTCAAAAAGGCGAAACACTGCAGCAACAGACATACCAGCAGCTCCTCGGTCGCCTCACCCCCCACCACGCTGCACATGTCCCCAAAATTGGCTGCGCACACCTGACAGAGACAAGCCAATAACAAGCGCTGTGATTGGGCGAGGAAAAGGCAAAAAGGGCCGTCATTGGACAACTCAGAAGGAAGCCAGCAGCACCTGAACCTTATGGGTTTTGGAAAAGGAGCTGGTATAGAGGCAGACAGAGGGAGGGTGGCAGAGAGGGACACACCTTGCGCACGTGGAACATGCGGCAGTCGCAGCACATCTCACAGAACCGCGGCAGGAAGAGGCGCTCCGTGATGTCCTTCCCCACCATGGGCGCCATCTTGCAGATGATCTACAGCCGAACAGCACAGGCTCAGGTGGACCCAATGGAGAAACTGGCACCCCAGCAGACTCCGCCTACCCCCCCCCACAAGCCCCCCACAAGCCCCCAGCTCACCGCCATGGCTTCAGTCTTGACGTCATCGTTGCTGTCTGGGGCCGTTAGGTCTACCAGTACAGGGCAGATCTGGCTCTCGATGTCGACACGCTCGATGAGCTCCTGCTCCAGCAGCACCAGAAGTGCAGCCTGGCTCGTTTTCCTCACCTGGGGGGGGGGGGGGGGGGGGAACAGGGACATATTGGGATATGCATACCCCTTAACCACATGTCCCCGGCTGTTCAAAGTCAGCAACATTTAAGTTAAACAAAATCTCATCACTGTTAAGGATTATATAGGGAATTCATAATTTTTTGTATTTTTTTTAAATGACTGAATAAATTGTTCTGTAAGACCTGTAAGAGTCTTATGCTCTTAATTCATAGCGAGGGGATGCATTAGACCTATATCAATAATCATAGCCTTAAAGTAGGCTTGTGCAATACCTCATTCTTCATACTACCCAGACATACAGTGCTATAATTTCAAAGGGGTTCCACAAGACATAGTTCACCAAATGGCAAGTCCAACCACCCCATTTGCAATCAACCAGGGACCAGAACTGGCTAATTTTCAGCGTCCTCGGCCAATTCAGTCCCAATAGCGAGCTGGTCAGATTCACACACGACTAATCAAAATTGGGGTTCAGAACCTGTAATTTACATTTTATTACCTTATATTTGTGTAATAAAAATACAAATGTTAATTAGATGGCAATCTGCCAGAGACAAAAGAAAAAATTGGTTATAATGTTCATCCACTAATAGTGATTAATTACACCCAAATGAGATCACTGCATTTTTTACAAACTATGTATTTTCTACTTCTTTAGGGAACTACATTTTTACATAAAAACTAACATGTGACCTCTTTCATAAGGCGTTTTAATTTCAAGAGAGATTTGTCCTTTGATAAAACTATGGAATGACCATAAATGATTAATCTGTGTTTCCTGCAATTATTTTAAAATCACAAGATTTTAATAATGAAAAAACTGTATAAATCTCTGCTTTAATAGTTGGGCATATTTACAGTACAAACCTTGAAATATCAGACAAAAACACATGGTAATCTGCCGCAAAACGTTTAATGGTGATATTGATTTGAGGCGATGTCACCCAGCCCTACCCTGCCGCAGAGGGGCACCCTTCAGTTTCATTTGGAGGTTAGTAACAAACGGACGTTAAGACAAGAGGAAAAAGGTCAATGTCGACATCTTATGGTATTTTCTGTAAAAATTTGAATAAAATGAAAATACAATCCTAACTTTGCCATTTAATTTTCAAAGTCATTGTGCAAAAAATCCTGCCAAAATTAAAATTAAAATGAAATAGCATCACATGAATTTTATTTGACCAGTCATGGACGATCGTATTTCTTGTACAGTCGCCCAAACTAATGGCAAAGTCACACGCGGCTTAAGGTAGCCCCTTATTCGCAGGTTCACTAGAAGGGAACGTTTGCACAACATGTGCTGCAGTTTTCACAAGACAGTTTGGAAATAACGTATGAAGTCTCCCTATAATGAAAATACAGAATTACCCAGACATAATATGATTTTTCTTTCGAAAGAGTAAACTGGTCACACGACACTGAGCAATCGTACACATTGATTTGAATAAGAAGCCACATTTCCAATTGGAATGAGGAGGTCATATTCCCCTTGGGTAAGGCAAACATAAAATGCTGAGTACACAGCAGGCATGCCACAATAAGGACACTGAAATTAGCAATGGGCCAGGGAAGTTTCCAGCTGGAATAATCTGGAAACCAGGCTAATCTCAGTGTTCTTGCAATGGCATACCTGCAGAAATACGTGTGCCACATCTTAAATTTTCATATTCTATTTCGTATTTTCAAAATGACTTGCCTGTAAACTGCGCAGCGTGAAACCACTGAACACTCCCCTCTGAGGAAGGCGGGAATAGCTCAAGCCATAAAATAAGACGCCACAAATAAAAAGCTGCTGTTGGAAGCTGCAGATGAGTAGCTAACTTAGGCCATGTGACTTTTCCTTTAGTTCGGGCGACACGGGTGAGCATATGCGAAGAACACGACGACAACAGAACCCGCGGCCACTAGGACAAAGCGCAGCAGTGCCTGGGACGCTCTGACCCATAGCTCCGCCCACCAGGCTGCTCCAGTTAACATATATTTGCATGTTGTGAACTTGAAAAAGAAAACGAAAAAGTAGGAAATGAAGGCAGAAAGGTTATTTAAAATTACAAAAAAATTCCAATGATGAAATGCTGCAATTTCAATTTTGGCAGGATTTTTGCACAAAACTAAATGAAAAAGGGAAAATTGTATTTTCATGTTATTTTCTTTTTTTTTTTTTGTTGCAGAAAATACCTTGTATCTGGAGAATTTAAACACACTGGCAAATAAAAGTACACATTTGTTTTGTTATTTAAAGAAAAATATATGTCAGATTAAGTAAGAAACTCATTTTGGGTTAATTGCTATTTGCACCCCTTTCTAGTCACAGAGCCCGGTATTTTGAGACTTAAGTGACAGAAGATTCTGTACTATATTCTGTACTGTACAATTTAAAAAAAAAAGCTGATTTGTTTACATGCTGTCAATCAGTGCTTTCAAAATACTGTGATATACGCAAAACACTGCAGGTTACTGTAATTCTGTCAGCATATTATTCATCATGACTTCAACTGGCACCATCTGTTAAAGTTGCAGCGAGTCAGTCCAATGACGGCCCTTTTTGCCTTTTCCCCGCCCAATCACAGCGCTTATTATTGGCTTACTGGGAGGCTCCTACCTGGTTGTTCTGGTCAGCCAGGTATCTCACCACTATGGGCAGCAGGTACTTGGAGAAGGCGAAGGGGATGGAGGGTGTGTTCTCCTGACAGAAGATGGCGATGTGAGGCACCTGCTCCATCAGCTCCGCTCGCACCGTGGGCTCTGCAGGGCGAGTGGGAAGCAGGCATGGTCACCCCCACCGCTGGGAGCGGCCGCATTTCCAGAGGGACGAGGTAGAAGGCTCCCCCGAACGGCACAGCGTTCCCAGGCGTCATTTACAGACACGTACTGCAGCCGCCTGCACGTCACTCTGCCGTCGGAGAGCTTGGGAGAAACGCTACACCTCTGTGGCCGTCGTGTGACACCAGAAGGCCAGAGACACCGTCTCTGCCAGCAAAACCATGTGGATCGGCTTTCGAAATCGAAGAGCACATTTCCAGAACTCACTCAGCCCATTTTTATTGTTGGCATGAGACCATCGGTAACCTAAGGTCAGGCTTCCATGTGCTACAGTACTGGGAACCAAAACTCACTCACTCCTCGCGTAATCTGATGAAGAACTTTCATTAGACGTATTCCCGCGGGACAGAGTGAGTTTCAAAAAGTCTGCCCTTCGATTCCTCTCACTTACCAAATTCTCTCTCCATTAAGACCAACACAGGACACCAGACACCTGCCACCACCTTACAGACCAGATCTATTCACCCACTGATTGAGAAGACTGAGCTCACAGAAAGGTAACGTTTTCAGCAATTTCATTATTTAGCATCATATAATATCCAGTCAAACTGAAGTTCATAACTGCATGTGGGAACGCAATCGTCAGCTGACCTTTATAAACCTAAGGCTGCATATTATTATACGATTACAGGGTATAGACACCAATGGTAAGAGGCAGGGAGTCCCTGATCTCTTCACTCACAACCTCATTAGCGAATGCATGTCCTCACAAGCACAGATATCCGACGCCATGACACACTTAAGCCCAGCGAGGCCTTTTTTTTTTTTTCTGTTTCAGCAAGCAGACATCATTCTGCGTGAGCCGGTGGGGCAGGGAGGGGATTAAACCTGAAGAACAGGGAGGTTTACTACAGCCAAACACCTGCACCCTCAGTGTCCCCTCACAGCAAACCCCCCGGTTAAAACAGAGGCTGCCTCTGATCGTGCACCCCCCACCCCACCCCAAGCGCCACAGGAACGACATGCAGCGACACGCATATAAAGCTTCACCCTCGCCTCACATGTTCAGTCTCCGGTGAACCCCCCCCCCAATGCGATTTACGCTACAACTAGCGTTTCCTTCATACCCCAAGCTGCCAGTGGAGCTGGGAGGGTCACGACCACAGCATCTCCCTGCAGAAAACAACACTGAGCAATACTTCATAAAAACTACAGCCTCAGTCATCATCATAAGATAAAACATAGCATTCTTCTTTCTGAACTTAAAAACAAAATTTCCCTGAAGACTATAGACAGCACATTCCAGCCCACGGCCCATGTAGACCAACCTTACACCACCCCCATTGTCTACATGAGGCACTTTATGTACATCATTTATTTTCTTGTTATGTCCTGTACAACAAAATAAATTCCCTCTATATAACAGTATTTGGCAAGAAATGCGATTCTGAAACGTTTGCAGAGACGTACAAACAGGTACATTACCAATGCCTGTTGGGCAAAACTACAGTGACTGAAATAGCCCTTCATATTTCACTGGGTATAATTTCAAAGGCCAAACCAAACGCACTTGGATTTTATCATTTAAGTGCCACTAAGTGGCAATGAGATTCTTTCCTGAAGTATTTTAATAGCCCTTGGGGCACTACAGATCTGCTTCTGCTACAAACAAACAGGACCAGACATAACGTAAGCAAGACATCCAACAAAAATTAAGACAAATACAAGGAAACACCAACAATCATATAGTGAGGAGGAAAACCAGGCAGTTCCGTTCTCAGGAAACAAGTCCGATTATGTAGCTGACTTACCCAAGCACTATTACTATACAGGCGCAATTAAAACAAGTATGTCAGATTAGACAGAAGCCTCTCAGCTTCACAGATTGAGCTCCTGGCCGTTTAGCTTACTCAAAGGGTTGCGGCCTCTAATTTCACACACCTTCGTGTATTTCAACACCAGAGACTGGGTGCCAAGACGCCCTTCCACAGAATAAGGGCCTTTCTGACACACGCTGCCTTCATTTTTCCTTTGCAGGCACAAAATAATGTAACGCTATTGGCTTAAACAGCACAACAGAAGAGACCGCACAATAATAGGAACTACCCGTAATGCTTTATGACTGAGAATTATTGCTTAATGTGTTAATTCAATAATACGGGAACTGCTGCAGATGCAAGCCAAAATGGGCACCGTGGGGGGGGGGGGGGGAACCAAAATTCATAAAAAAAAAACCTGGACCCCATTGCCATTAAACTCAGGACCACCCCTTAAA
>JAABNY020000001.1:21835335-21850675 GCA_015164015.2 Brevimyrus niger
GTGCATACTATGGGGTGGCCGTAAAGACGCGGGAACGGACCAGAGGCAGACAGAGGGAGGTCTCGGGCGGGGGGGGGGGCAAACCAAGATCCATCTAAAAAACACCTGGACCACATTGCCATTAAACTCAGGATCACTCCTTAAGACTAAAGTTGGCTAACTGTCAGCAAATTAAAAAAAATCTTGTGTATAGAGAGCGCCGAGTGACCTCCCCTACCGGAGTCGTCCGCCAGCCTGCTGACCCTCTCCAGCACAGCGATGCAGTCTCTCTCGTCTTCACTGACTGCCTTCAGGGTGTCTAGCAAACTTCGAGCTACCATTTGCCTGAAATTAATAAGGAATTGTAAGGTGGTTCGACACAACCACAGAAATGACAAACAAAAGGCCTTTTGGATGGCTAACGTATATATAGGATATTAATATGTGGTTAATTTCACAACACCTACGCAATTTACTGATAGTTTGTATATCTTTAAAATGCATACTAGTTCAGTTAAAACCTCTGGACGTGCACAAAGTTGAGATTCCATAAGCGAACAACATTGAATCAGAAACTGGTTCCTGATTACTTAGATTTTTAGGATCGCCAAACATACCTGTTAAAAATATTCTCACTGGTAAGGTATTTGTCCAATCGGCCCAAGGGTGTCAGCATCTCATCTTGCGATACAAAGTCCAACGCTGAAGGGATAATGATGATGTCAGACTCCGAGCTGTAGTCATCCACACCAACTAGTAAAAAAATGGGGGGCGAGGCGGGGGAGACAGCACATCAGCACAGCCCGCCACCAGAAGCAGCACCCTCCACCATCACTGAAGAAAAATGACAGATACAAGCGGGGGGCTTTTTATAAGGCAGGGACAAGGCTGGAGCGGTCCGGATTCAGTGTGAAGGACTAGCTGTTTCCATCAAAGAAGCCAATCAAGGGGATAAAACGTCGGGAAAAGTTCAAAAAAACGCCTAGGAGGATGCAATAGGACCTTTTCCGTAGAGAGAGAAAAACAACAAGCAACTTCCACCCATATGCGAAAAAACAAACCCGTCCCCCCTACAGAGGTGCCGCCGGTCCGACCCAGTCAGCAATTTTTTTGTCTAAGGAAAACTTTCTAAAGCGGTGAGCGGACGAATTGAGTCCGATTTACACATTTCTTTAAACAGGGAACTGGTTCCGACTCATGACCTTTCTGACCGGGTCGGGTTGGGTCGGCACAGCCCAGTCGGCCGACCAACAAGCAGCGCCACCCGTACGAAGCTGAAAAACTAGCGCATGGTGTCCGGCCAGCTGTTCATGCTGCCTGGGGGCTCCGATCGGAGAAAAACAACCGCGGGAGGAGGGGGGGGGTTAAAATCCACCCCCGACCGCGTTTCCATACACACCCTGCAGAACCGATCCAGCCGCCAGATAGATTGCCAGCGATATGAATCCTCTGATTTGTCCCTCCATAAAGGGTGTGGGTAATAATAATAAAAATGCAGGAGGAAACGCAAGAAGCGGGCGGCAAGCCGCGGCAGGTTTCCGGGCGCTGCCTGCAATCCTAGGCCGACCGCGATGCCCTACTAGTGGCGGCATTACGGCGGCTTCGCCCGCAGCCGCAGCGTGAAAACTGCCCGTTGAGTGGGGAGGAAAAAAAACAGATAAAAACCGAGAATCAAACTTACATCCGTCAATTTCCTCCTGAGAATCTTCCTGAAGCAAAGATAAATCTGCAAATTAAAAAAATTATATATAACCAAGCAGCAATCGTATGCGAGTAAGGCGATGCCCAGACTATGGAGTCACACTTCTGTTAAGCATAAAAAGTGGTTAAAAGCTACTATGTAAAAGAAAGGCTTTTTAAAACGCGGATGGCCACAGCTTCGGTGAACGGTGCATACCCGCCATCTTGTCCCGGTCCTACATTTAAAGTGGTCTTTGCAGCTGAGGAGACACCTGGAAAGGAAAAGAGGGGAGCCGCTCCGCTGGAGACGGACGCGCGGGCGGACCGGCGACGTACACGTAGAAATTACGACGCCATCTAGCGGCCGGTGTCCACAGTACGGCGTCGGCGGGCAGAACCATTGTCCGGGAAGAAACACGTCGGTCCACTTTAATACTTGTTTATATTCGGTTCGTGTCAAGGAAACCCATACACTCGGGCCAAACAAAGGACCTAACAATAATGTTCTGAGTAATCACAGTCTAGTGTATTTACTTTCACGTTCAGAGCGGCAGTATGTTGTTTGCAAAAAAGGTGGTGTCGGTTTAATTAAAAAATGAGTAACTCCAAACTCATATTAAACCGAACAGGAGAAGCGCTAAAGCACCGAGAATGTATGGCTTTTTAGCTATATTCGATAAAAGCATGTTGATCATAGTATTGCTAGTATAAATAAATATGCATATATGTAGTATGCACGTGTGTATGCACTTTGTATATTCATGGTCGCATTGCGTAATATCTACAGTCGTCTGAATGTGAAAGAATAATCTTTTTTATATCACCTTAGATAAACCAACTTGCAGCGATAGCACCGGCCAAAACACGAGTTAATTGACCATTTTGGAACAAGTAGACAGGACGAAAGGGGATAATAAATAAGTTTTGCACTCCTCTGGCTCCACCCTTTGGTTAATCGATGTCAGGACAAATAATTTCATAAACGTTCGTACGGATTCAGCTATTTCTAGAAGTAAAGAATCGTCACCCTTTACGTTGTTTAGTAAAACTGAAAAAAACGGATTTGTCGCTGTGGCCGGATAGAGTACCCATGCAGTTCATTAGGACCACTAGGATTCTGGTTCTTTCACCAGCCTTTGGCGCACTGGTGAATATCAAAAACTAGGAATGACAGTAGCCAAACATGCATCGGTTTAAAGCACCAATTTAAGTCCCTCTTGTTAGTCCACGAAATCAAAACCCACATGAGCTAATAGCTAATATTCAGACTTTATCCGCTATAAGACAGTGCGCGAAACGAAGCTTAATTCAGCACCCAAGTGCAATGGCGCTCCGGCTGTGCAGCTTCAGCGCGGCGCACATGTGACGTCACCCATAGCAACCGCAGTGGTCCCGGCCGTAAAAGCGCAGACACTGGTCGCGCGCGTTCCTTTCGCGAGCTGCGGATCCCGTCTCCAATCGCAGCGGTCCTTCGGCGCAGCCGTCGGCAGCGGTTTATTATTTTTCTTTCCCCCTTCCCTGAGGAGTGAAAATATGTCCAAATCAGAGCAAATCCTTATTCTGGATCCGCCTAGCGATCTGCGATTTAAAGGTAAGGGAGATGCACCGCCACTTACTGTGGGCGCAGGGACTTATTCGGGGCCTAGCTGTAACGCTGCACACAGGATCGTGGAGGGGGGGGGGTGTAATACTCACACCCTTTTCGTTGCTTCTTGTAAAGCCTCCGACGCCATTTTGACAGAGGTAAAGGGGGTTTGTGTGGTTCCAGACGGACTGTCGCTCGACTGGCCGGGACCACGTGCTTAAGGAGGTGCGGCGGGGGGAGTTTCCTTCACTGTGTCCCCCTGTACCCCCGGGGTTGAGCTCTCCCATCCAGCCGGAGCAGCACTGTGCAAAAACTTGGCGTTCCGCTGATGTGTCACTGGGCCCGTATGCCTCATGATTGTGTCAGATCGTAAAGGCAGCTAAATCCTCTTGTTACCACGTTGCAGTTGGTAGTTTGGGTCTTTAACTAGTTGTCCTTGTTCATCATGGCGGGTTATTTTTCTGTAGCGAGGTCACTGTCCGTTAAAGAGGAACAACTTTTGTAACAATGTGCGGTCGATTTGGGAGTTTTGTGTCTCTACATGTCAACTCTGTCCAGTTCATAACCCACCCGATCCCCGAAAAAGTCCGCTGGGTGTGTTCACTCTGTCACTGTTTTATTCAGTGCTTATCCTTGTTTCATTAAACTTCAAAGGATGGAAACGGAAGCTTGTTAAATACCAATGCAACATTAAACATACGTGGCAAAGAAATGACAGCTGATTACGACTGATCCTTATAAAGTAACAGAGTTGCTAAATGTAGAAGATTGACTTTTAGTTTCGTTTGTTAGCTCTAGTGTCTATCTAGATCCTTGTTTATTAAGAGCTGTCATTTAATTAACGCAATTAGCGCAAGCTCCGGGTCCCTGTTAAACCTCGTATCTGCTACGAGTACGCAATAACTGGTGCTGGTTCAAAGGTTGCCATTAACATGCTGGCTTTATTTGTCATCCTGTACATTTGGAACCAGTATGTGGGATGAAGGGCACTGTGATCGGGTCGTGGAGAATGGAGAACAGGTCATGTGATCGCCCAGGTCACACGTGACACCGTGGGACCGCGTGTGCCGTTTGTCCTCCGTTACTTGTGGCCGATCCTGCTGTTTACTGTGCCGGTTGGATGGATGGGGTTGTGTTTCTCTTGGGCAGGCAAGCGATGTAGGCCGGGGGGGGGGGAAGTCGCCTGTGAATCTGAAAACTCTTCTGTTTTTATGTAGCGTCGAGTTTTTCACCTTAACCTCATACTGTTGAGTAACAGTAGCTGTCCTCTCGAATGAACAGGTGAAATAAAATGCACGTATGCGCTGCACTTACGTTTCCTGTCGTCAGTTAAATAAAGCCGAAGGGCAGTTTAAGTGCCTAAAATAAAAAACTACTCGAATTTATTGCGCTGTTGACCTTATTTGATCCACAGATAACATTTAAGAAGTCCATACTTTCAGAGGCAGCGCCGTTTTTAAGCATGTTGTTTTAGTCACTGGAGTATTTTGAGATGGCCAGTTAAATATACGGTGAATGGAAGAGCTTTTAATTAATACTGTCAGGATCCCTTCTGTACTGACACTTTCTCCTTTCCCCCAGACAAAGCACAGTAGGGATTGCTGGGATTGACATATCACCTACAGCAGGCTTAGTATCTGTGGAATGCAGTTATAACACCAAATCAACCTCAAGGTCTGGGAGAGGTGGCGTAGTTGGAGCATTGTGGTCTTGCATGTCGTTTGTGTTGATGTCCCCCTTAAAAGCAATGCTTTGGTGTACACTGCCGCCACTCGTGAACATAAAATATCTCCTACGCTGACGTTTCGTGTTGGGCTTCATTCTTCCGAAGTGAGTTACTAGCCTTCGATTTTACAAGCACCTATAATTAGATGAGTCGGGGAGCTCGCTCCAGTTTGGCTTCAACACTATTCCTGGGACTTGACCCAACAACCTTTGGGGGTGCATGTGCAGTCTCTTCCCTGGTGGATTGGGCATTTATTTATTTATTTATTTATTTTTGATTGCATATGTAGTGCGCCGATATGGCAATTTTCCCTGATATGAAACTTCTGACTCAATGGTAAGTTTGAGGTTTATTGTCATGTGTACCAAGTACAGCGTACAGAGCACAATGAAATTCTTACTTGAAAATTCCTCGGACTGCAGTCAGAATCAGATCAGAATCCGATTTATTGGCTAAGCATCTTAACTCGCACAAGGAATTTGGTGTCTCTCAAGTTAGACGATATACAGCCAAAACATATTTACAAGCCATACACAATATACAAGCCATATGCAGGTTAAATGCACAATAAGTAATATACAATAATGCATGAGAACAGTGATGCACCTGATGTGGGAATGCAGCATCTGTAGATGTGAGGCAGGGTATAAAGACGAGCAGCTGCGGCGTAGCAGATGATGCAGGTCAGCTATTTGTGAGGGTGATAGCATGAGGACAGAAACTGCTCCTGTGTTGAGTAGTTTTGATGTACAGGGTTATGTGGGGAGGAGCTGGAAAAGCATGTGTCCAGGTTGTGAAGAATTTGTAATAATATCCCCTGCCCATTTTCTGGTTCTTGAATGCCTTGTTTCCACCAATGCAGTAGCGAGGCCAGTGCCAGACATTGTATCAATCTGGAACTGGTTCCCCGCATTTCCACTACGTAAAGCTGGTCCAGCATGGCACCACAGAACAGCTAGTCTCAGAGTTTAGAACCATAATGTCAGCAAGAGTGGGACGGGGTATCGCGTTCAAACCTTTCACACACCCAGAAAATTCATTCTATATCCAATATAGTTTTGTCTGATGTTGCTGATGCGGGCTTGTAACATTATTCTGTTCTTAAACTGGCGTCATTTTTTTTTATTCTGTAGAAAACAAAAGATTAATTTGGTCTCCAGATTTATTAATAAATTATAAAAAATATCAAAGGTCAAACCAATAAAACCATGAGGTGGAAAGCAAAGTTTTTAGCAAATTCTTTTTTTGTATTTCATCTTCAAAAGGACAGTGGTAAGACAGTGAGTGAGAATAAATCACACAGACAGACGGGGAACCTTTAAGGAGACAAAAGGGAATACAGGCAATAGAGACGGAGTGCAACAAGTCTTACTCTGAAAACTTTTTTTTTCGATTCCGCAGTTAATAAAAACTTAAGATCCAAAACTGATCGAAATAAGTCTAAAAACTGACTGCATATGAACCTTTACTCTCATTTCTGCCTGTGTGATATCTGGGTTCTGTTCCTTTTTTTGAAACCGGTGAAAATGTTCTCAAATGGCACCAATTGAGAACCAGCCCAGCCCAGCACCGGCTCCGTGTTGGTGGACATGACGCAGAAGAGAGGTTTTATCTTTTGCTCTGCTTACTGTTCTCTGCAGTCTTTTCATGTCTTGATTTGTGGCAACGACTTTGCGCGGTGTGTGGCAGGCCGTAGTTCCTCAGTCGCAGCAGAAAGTTTATCGTCTGTGGGGCCTTTTTGACGGTGGAGTTGAGATTGGTCTTGGTGGTTTCCAGAATTCTGAAGGTCTCCACAGTAGACACAGTGTTGTTGAATATTGTGCGGGGGGCCAGTGCTGTGGGGTTTAACGTTTCAGAGAAATATAGAACATGAGTTTTTTATTTTTATTTTTTGCAGTTTCAAATCTGACACCTTTATTAAACACATGGATGTGCCTCACCTATACAGATTACTGACTGACTGGTGTCCCAGTATGTATCTCATTCAATCTTTAACCAAACTTATAATCTGCTTATCTTATTGTGAGCGTAAGTAAACATCTGTACGGTACCGAAAAGACAGCATCTGGAGACATTTTTATGCCCGTCACCTAAAGCCCTGGTGATTATTGGGCATAAGCACATATCTTGATTATATCACAATGTTGTATTGTGCAGCCCTAATGGACACCGCTCCTGTAGTGGTGGATAACATCCCATGATTGCATTGTCATATTAGGGACAGTTTTCAATCACAAAGTATATTTAATGTTTCAGTTTAAAGTCCTTTATTTTTCATGTACAATGAACATATTCAGCCATTCACTGAAGCCCTTATGACGAGACTTGCGTCAACATTACTTGCATATAGACACTGATACTTTATGAAAGTACGCAGAAGTTTGAAAAGTCCCTCCGCCCCCAAAGATGTACAGTTATCACGCATATCAAGTAGCAAAGTAGGCAGAGAATGTCTGAAAACGTATGTTCTATGATCAGCAGGTGTAACATATAGTACAAGAACAATAAACTGGATAAATATTTGAGCAGTACTGCTTTTAATTTCTATAATCTTACATCGTGTAATGTTTAATGAGTCATCTTTTATTCAGTGCATTGTACTGCTTGTTGCTCTAACAACAACAATGAACAGTAGGAAGTCAGCTTGCATTGCTGTTGATTACAGATCTCTTTTTGAATATAATCCAAATAGAGTTTTGTTCTGAAGAACCACTAATCCTCAATTTCAGGTTAGGGTGTGGAGTCGCCAGCCTCGCATGCGTCTGTCTCTGATCATGCCGCCCGAATCCTACGCCACCCTGGAGACACCGAAAATATCCTCTGCTGGATCGAGGGCATCGCTCCAGCGTCTTAGTCACGTGGTTCGGCTTAATTTCTCTGTCCTGATAATCCTGCAAAAGTCTCAGCCGTCTGGGTGTGTCTTTGGGCCAGCCGAATGTGTGTTTGTGTGTGTGTGTGTGTGGAGCCCATTCACAGCTGTACTCCTTTGGCTAGCAGAATGATCATGTCACCGCCGGGCCCTTCAAAAAGGCCCATAATCCCAAAAAACTTCTCCTGGGGGGGCTGGATACTTGGCTTCCCTGCACTCTAACCCCAAGACTTCCTTTCAACTCTTCGTACGTCTCTATCTCAACGGAGCGGAAGAATAACCGAAAAATTCCCATGTACCTGCAAGTCCCTAATATAAAGAAAAATCATCTATATAGTTGCTTGTCTAAGTTACTTTTCTTAAGTACCGCTAGCCTGTGGCTAACAGCAGCGCTGTGGCGCCGAGCAGCTTGCAACCTTGGGGTCTCCGTAGGTGGGGTTCTGATTCCGATACCGTCTGGTAGCCATACTTCCCGTCTTTGTTGACCCCGTATCCTGTTTCTGCAACTCGACATCCTGAGCTCTGCATCCTGGTAAAGCAAGGCGTGGTGTTTTTTTTTTTTTTTTTATAATTTTTTTTTGGGCTGGGTAGGCATGCTCCCTGTGTTGGGGAGCCGCTGACAATGTGGATGGTGCTGTGGCCACGGAGGTGGATTTTGAAGGTGTGAGCCATCCGTCGAGGAAGATGCTGTACCACAGATGAATGCCTGCTGCCCGCCTGTATAAATGAATCCCCAGTAGTGGCTGGGTAGGAATGCAGACAGAGTGATCCTGCATTCTAATCCTGATCCTGGCAGGGATCCTGTTCTGCCGCCGTCCTCCCTCCACGTTCCCACGCTGTGGCTTTCCCGTCAGCCCCCTTCCTTCCAGGCTCTCCCTTGTTTGTCTTGTGGGCGGTGTTGTGTGTTGAGACGCATTCAAGTATGTTTGCTTTTCTGACTCGCTGGCGCCGCCTGCTGGTCACAGCGGGATGAGCTGATCGCCGGGGTACTCTGATAGCCGTGGGAGCGAGGAGGGCAGATGCATTGTGGGATGACAGTCACTGTTTCCTCATTTCCTGTGCTTCCCCTTCCTGAAAGCTGGGGACCACATTGGACGATAAGGTGTGGTCTTTTATTTAATATTTTTTCCCCAGGAAATGCCCAAAAATATCCTAATGGGACACTTAACAGCTCGTGTAATGTAATACTGTCCTGATTAGGGTCCCATGGGATATGTAGTGCTGGTTTGGGTTGTATGAATAACAATAAATATGGAATTTTGAGAGGTCAGAGTTGGGCTTGAGATAATGAAGAGAGCTCAAAGGTCAGTAAACAGACACACGTGATGATTTATAAAGGCTGGGATAGGAAAACAAGTGGGGCTGATATTCAGAAAACTGACACCTTCAGTGCAACGAGATCATAGTACTGCTGGTAACTAATATGTTTATAAAAAAAGCGCATGTAGGAAAGGGCGTTGTAATGATAAAGGACAATGTGGTCGTCTCTCACGTCAGGGCCCTTCACGGATGTGGTGACCACAAACCTCCGACTGAAGAACCCCTCAGACCGAAAAGTATGCTTCAAGGTAAAGACCACGGCTCCGCGCAGGTACTGCGTGCGTCCAAACAGCGGCGTCATCGAACCCGGCACTTCCATGACTGTGTCTGGTAAGCGGCATTAATTTAAAGCCTAAAATATGAAAAGAATTTACAATGAAGATAGCTTTAAGCTGTTGTGGGTGGGAATATCATGCGCAGCCAATCACTGGCTGTTTTAGTTTTCTTCCTATTGGCTCCTTCATCAACTGCCCTTACTGGTTCCTGTTAGATTATTCAGGCATTGATTGGATGTTGTGCTGTAATCCACTTGGGGTTTTTCGACCACTCCCCTTTTCTCAGCAGTTTGATCCTGGCTTTACAGTGGTCCCCCTTGTGATGTCTTCCTGCACTGGTGATATGGCGTACAATACTTTCTGCTGGAGCTGGGAGATGGCGGCATTTACAAAGCCACACTTACAATCTCTATAGCAAGCAGAAACATCTCATACAGTGTAACAATGCATCATACATGTGTGTTTTTCCCTCCTTGCCCAGTGATGCTGCAGCCCTTTGACTATGATCCCAATGAGAAGAGCAAACACAAATTTATGGTACAGACAATTTTTGCGCCACCCGGTGTTTCAGACTTGGAAGCTGTGGTAAGATGTTTTTTTCCCCTTCATTCGTAATCCTCTGGCCTTAAAACTTTTCGCAGTTTTGTTAATTGCACACATACTTAAAAGCAGAACCCTGGCTGAACGCAGTTTAATTTAAAATTCATGTGGTCGGTTCCAGTAAAAATGCATGTGCCCTGCTATTCATAATGGAAACGTTTAATTTGGTTGGTTGGTTGGTTTTATGACATGATCTTATGCGGAATAACCGTTTGTCATCGGTTAGTCCAGAAATGAATTTTGAGTAACTGAAGATGACTTTTAAGTAACTGAAATATTCATAACCTGCTTCCTGTTTTAGAAGTCTGTCACACTTAGGACCTGAAAATGAGAAGTTATAACTGAAATTCTAATTTTAATAATCTTGTTAGCAGTCCACTTTAATATGTTGCATGCTATTGCTTGTCTTTTTGTAGAGTTAATATTAAGTTACATTCGTAAATTTTATTTAGCCTTTTATAAACTGTGTATGTCTTAAAAGGAGCGTCTTCTGGTAGTTTATTAGAGGATGTATACTCAGATGATTAAATAAAATGGCTGATTCCCCTCCTAACACTAACCCCCCCTACCCTGCAGTGGAGGGATGCAAAACCCGATGAGCTCATGGACTCCAAGCTGCGTTGCGTCTTTGAACTGCCTTCGGAGAATGAAAGATCAGTGAGTGACCCTTGGCCTCGCTATTATGCCGTCGCTGTCTAATGAAAGACGCACATCTCCTAAATTCCATTATTTCAGGAGCGAGGAAAAAAAAACACTTTTTCTCAGAAACCACTATAGAAAATAAATCTAAAACAATGTCATGACACCCTTGCCACCACTAATGGAAACCTATCTTTACGCAGCTGTTGGTGGACAGTTTGATGTTTAAATGGGTTTACATGAATTGTTACCAGCGAGACAAATATGCCCGAGTCTACAAGATGCAAACTAATCTTGCATAATACTCACAATTCACAATGATGTTAATTATCTAGCTTGTCAACGTTACATTGTTAAAATCGGCAATATTGAACAAACAACCATCATGAATACAAATATTAACTAGTACAAACAAATGCTAGTTAAAAAGATAACTTCATAAAACATTTAATTGGTCGATAAGCTGTCAAACGCCATCAGTAGATGGAGGACAATGTGCAGATGCCATCTATGCACAATAGTCACAATCTTCAAACAGTGGGTTTTTGCTGGATATCGCCAATATGTATATATATTGATTTTGGTTAATAGTATCTACTGCTCTTCCCTAGGAATGTCCACCTGCAGCTGCAGAGTAGCTCTTGTCCTGTCACATGATTCAAATGTTAAAGTACTGTGTGATCCTCAAATCAGAGTAAAATAAAATTTCACCACATGGGGGCACTGTAGTACTCCAGTGCATATAAACTCTGCCCTTTTCCATACTCTGACTTTTTGTTTTTTTTTATATATATACAACTTGTGCTTCACTGGATTATTTTAATAGATATATCCCCTGGGGAGAACTGGTCAGGCAGGTTCTTCAAAGGAAATCTTCTTGAAGGGGAGGGGTCTATTCGGTCAGCTGACTGTCTAGATGACGTGTAGCACGACGCCACAGTTCCTATCTGTTTCACTGTTTTTAGAGCGACACAGACTCCAGTAAATCCACCCCCATGCTGAACTTGTCCAAAGTGGACGGCCCCTTGTCCATGGGCAAGCCAGGCAGCCTGGCCCTGGACGACACGGAGACAAAGAAGCTGGTGGAGGAGTGCAGGAGGCTCCAGTTGGAGGCTGTTAGGCTGGACAACGAGAACCGGCAGCTCAAGGTGCTTCAGAATGCCAGCTTTCATTTGGGCGGGACTTTCCGTGTGCAAGGTCATTGATTGGCTATGCGTCACTGGATGAGTTCATTCTGTAGCACAGTGACTGGTGGGTAGACCTGCCTCACACTTCCATCCCAGCTCTGTGTGAATCTGTCCTGGGCACAGGGACGGCACAGACTTCCTTCAGGTTCTCCTGTACTTTAGGAGAGTAGCTGAGTTGCCCATTGTGGGTATGTGCCCCACAGCAGAGGGCAAGCTAACAATTTCATGTGAGCTCACAGCCCTTGCAGTGTTAGTGCAGTTCCGTCCTTGAGCTTCAGGAGATAAAGCTGCCCTTGCTTGACAGGATGACTTGTTGAAGTATTTGGCACAAAGCCATAACGTTACTATCCAAACAAGGATAATTCCCTTAATTAAATCGAGTCTTTTGTTGTATCCACTACTTTTTATTATGCAATAACCATGTCCTAGGGCAGTGCTGCCCAACCCAGTCCACATTTTTGCTCCCTCCCAGCCCCCAACACACCCTTGTTGGGTATTGGCTAGGACCAGGGAGGGAGCAAAAATTAGGAAACACTGCCATAGGGAATGATAAATTAGCACAGGCTAAGATACATGCTAACGGTTTTTGGCTGAGGTGTTAATCCACTGTGTTGATTGGACTGCCTCTCCTCCCCCCTCCCCAGGATGATGGCTTGAGGATGCGTAAGGCCCCCAGGCCGGACAGTGCCGTCCCGAGTTCAGCCATCCTGGCAGGCAGAGACCACGGCTCCAGCTCTCTTCCGTCCCTGCTTGTTGTCATCGCCGCCATCTTCATCGGGTTCTTCCTGGGGAAGTTCATCTTGTAGTGTGATGGGATGGGGTTTGGGGTGGCGCCTCTCTGTGCCTGGGGTGGGGGGGAGGTCGGGGAGTCGAAATCATGTGCTTTCTGTTGACCTGCCGCGTCACAGGTCGGCCATAGTGCCACCTGCAGTATGCGATGTACGATATCCTGGGCAGACCTTGGCTTGTAACAGTGTCTCACGCGGTTGGCATGC
This sequence comes from Brevimyrus niger, assembly GCA_015164015.2. Taxonomy (NCBI): domain Eukaryota; kingdom Metazoa; phylum Chordata; class Actinopteri; order Osteoglossiformes; family Mormyridae; genus Brevimyrus; species Brevimyrus niger. The sequence continues at coordinate 21,848,191 of JAABNY020000001.1, forward strand.
ACGCAGACTGGAAATGGACGGCGCTCATTTAAAGCCAGCAGAGGTGCAGGGAGATGAGTGCTTGGGGCTCATTGAGGAAGAACAAGAAATGCTACATTTCTAGAGTGTAGGTACCTGAGGTTATGGGACCTTTGTTTAAAGACTCAAAGAATCATGCTGTCTTTCTCTCTCTGCTTTTAAAATGACTTGAATGGAAAAATTACACGTCTTGTAGATGTTGTTTTAATTCTTTAAAGAAAATCAAACACGCATACAAACACTTTGCTACCTGTTGCTAAATTGCCTGAAAAATTTGTCAATCCTAAGTAATTTTTTTGGGTGGGGTATTTGAGGTTTGGTTGGAGTACACAGTGTGATTTTCCCCCATGTATATTTGTTCAGTATTTTCCTATTTCTGCTGAGTCCAACTAAAACGTTTGGGTTGTTATTATTATTATTATTATTATTATTATGTATTTTTTTCCCTCTACAAATCATGTATCCCTCATGAGGCAAACGTCAACTGAATTAAAGTCTTAATTCTTACAATCCTCTCCCATGGTATTTAACAAAGATTAAAAAAAAAATCTTTAACATTATAACAACCATGTTTGTCTTTATTATGCATGTCTTTTTCTTTTTCCAATAAAGAATGTAGTAAAGTTAATATTGAAGCTTAAATTAAAACCGAAAGAGTGAAGGATTCCATTTAAACGAATAATATTCATAGAGGGGCCAAAAGTCCTCTAGGATCCTGCACTCTGGTCACTCCACCTAGTGGTCGGAGGTCAAAACGCAACTCACTAATTATAATTACTGCTGCTAAAGGTTTCTAACACTTCTCTCCCATGCCGTAACCAACTGCTAATTAAAGCAAGTCCTTTTAATCATCATGATTTTCTGTTCTAAAAAGCCATGTATTGCTTGTTTGCTTGAAATGTGCCTGTTGTACAGAAAACATCATCTTTACTGTGAAAACTGATGTCACCTATTCCCCAGTTTGGTCGTGATGTTTTGAGGTGGCACTAAAGACTGCTTGTGCTCAATGCTGCTCTTGTACTTTGGCTAGCTTGTATTCTGAAAGTAAATACTTTAATTCCTCCCCTGTTCTCTCTGATTTTAACGGCTGTAGTTTTCAGGCTTCAAACCAAACTGCTCTGTTAGCTTTCCAGAAGAGGCTGCCAGCACCTACCAGCTGCCCCTCAAGAAGATCGAAAATGCGACTGCAAGATGTTTTCCATTGTCGGTTTATGGCAAGGCTGCCCTCCTCTGCCTCGTTATCAGCTATAAGAATGTCTGCAGCCTGCCAATAAAACAGCCCCTCCCTCTAAAAAGTGTTTTGGCAGCTCGCAAAGACTTGCAGTACAACAACTACACTGCTCGTGCCTTAAAGGGATTTAGTTCCCTTGTAAAACATTTCTCTAAGCTCATAGGAGTGTTTGTTACACAGAAATGTTCTGAGGACAGAACAAAATTACTGGTTCAGACAGGTAACCAATCAGATTTTAGAGGATGTGGGTCCAAGCAAGTAGAGGAGGCAGGACCAAGACATCTGATTGGTTGTTATTTGCTTGGACTCACATCATCTACAATCTGGTTATCTCTCTGAACCAATAACTTTTCATTCTGCCTTCAACATTGTTGTGTAAGTAAAACTCACATGAGCTCTATCTAAGCTTAAAGTGTGTCCCTGCTTAGGAGTACAATGAATCTATGCTCACTGTCCACTTTATCAGATACACCTGTTCAGCCTCTTTTCGAAACACATGTTTAGTATCTGCTTCAAATGTTTGGGGGTAGCGTGTGGTTCAGGGGGCTGAGTGTCTGTGACTGGAAGTTTGCTGGTTCGAGCCCTGGCCTCAGCAGGTCTGTCACTTCTGTAAGCCCTTGAGCAAAGACCCTTAACTTCCAGCTCCATGGGCATCGCTATGGGTGGCTGCCCTTCACTGCCAAGCTTGCTCTCACTTACATATGTGCCTGCGAGTTATGGCAAGGCACACGATACCTTTCCCACTGGGGTCAATAAAGTATCATCATTTCATCTATTTAATCTATCATATGTCAGCGGCACAATATCCTGATGCAGGTCAGGACCTTCAGTTCATGTTCACATCAAACACCAGACTGGGGAAGAAAGGTGATCCAAGTCACTTTGCACGTGGCGTGGTTGTTGGTGTCAAACCTGCTGGAACGATAATTTATGAGACTGCTGATCTCCTGGGATTTGTCATGCACAACCATCTGTAGGGTTTACACAGAACTGTCTGAAAAAGAAACATCCAGTGAGTGGCGGTTTTCCTGTGAGCTACGGATGGGAGGCTGAGGCTGCAGTGTGCACTGGCTCACCGGAACTGGACAACGAAAGATTAGAAAAACGTTGCCTGGCCAAATGAGTCTTGATTTTTACTGTGACATTCAAATATTAGGTTTAGAATTTGGTATAAACAAGATGACAGTGTGGATCCATCCTGTCTTGTATTAACAATTCAGGCTGCTGGTGGTGGAA
>JAABNY020000001.1:21850987-21869491 GCA_015164015.2 Brevimyrus niger
CAGCTGCGTGACGCCATCATGTCAACATGGACCAAAGTCTCTGAGGAATGTTCAGGCACCTTGTTGATTCTATGTCACAAAGAATGAAGGCAGTTCTGAAGGCAAAAGGGAGGTCCAACCCAGTACTAGCAAGGCATACCTTATAAAGTGGCCAGTGAGTTCTTGTAGTAGATTATTTGATCATACAAAATATGTAAGCTTTCACTTACTAGTTATAAAAGTGTCTATAACTGAATGTTCTCTTTGGGGAATTGCTGTTCTTGCAGCAAGTTTCTGGTCTCTGATGGAGAAGGGGCTCATTTAGCAGGCCTAGGAGCTCCTATGAGCTTTTTTTCCACGTTTTTGTTTTGCCTGTACTACACTGTAAACCCCCCCCCCCCCCAACCAACACCATGACCAGGTTTTGTGCCTGTTGTGTTTGCCCCTGTGCTGTGCCCAACACTGCCCACTTTTGACTTTGCCCCCCTGCCCCCGGCTGTGTTAAATCCCATCTTTATTCTCCACCATAAGTACAGTCTTCATGTTTCTTCCTCTGACCCCAAAGTTAGTGACATGGTTTGGTTAGCTGTGTTGTCCAGGGCAAGCCTATTGCCCTGCTTCATGGCCATTCTGGGGAGTACAAATACTACAGAAATATTGGACTGAGAGTAGGGATTTGGGTTTCTAAACAATCATTTCTTTCAATTTTCTAAGGTCAGAACAGGGAAAACAACTATGAGTAACCCCTCCCCCCCAATAACCAAAGAACAAGAAACCAGTGTATTGTGGGATGCGAGCACGTTTTCCCTTTCAGCCTGCGTCCTGCTGTATGTTTCTCCTCATGACCACTTGGAGATGTATAAACCATGGGGTGAGTTTCCTCCTTCAGGGACAGTTCTAGCTGTAGCTGCCTGGATTTCCTGTCCTGGACGTATGTGAGTATGAAGCATATCCATGTATATAAGTGTAAATGTTTGTGTACGTTTGGTCCTCTTCGATCAACATGGCTATAGGGTGAGGAGGGTGACAAGTAGAGTCACAGCCATGTTTGCCAGGCCAAGCCACTGCCCGCTGCCCCCGCTGCGTCTTGGGACCTGGTCCCCAGCCTCTCCGTGGCCCCCTGGGCTGCTGGCCCTACACCGGACCAGGGGCTCCTGATAGGAGGTGGCTCTTTTCTGGGGCGTGTCTGGGCTGGAACCGTCGCTGGGCCGCTGGCCGTTGTAGAGGAGGAAGCGTCCGCGGGCATCCTGCTCCACCCGGAAGAGCTCGTACTCAGTGTGGGGCAGCCGGATGCCCAGCGCTACGCAGCCGTTTGTCGCCGTGACGTCCTGCTCCACGCCCAGCTGCCAGGAGCCCTGCTCGCCGCACTCGTTCCCGTCGAATATGTTCAGGAGGGACACCGTGAACATCTCCATGGGTGTCACTCTCATGTGGTTGACTGCGTAGATGGAAACATTGTTCACTGACACGCTACAGTATGATTCGAAAGACAGAGCACAGCTGGGTCACACACCGAAACAGTCACTGCACTAATTAAATAAATGTGTTCCTCATCTAGCAGATGCTGAAGCAGCAAGTTCTAGTAACCAGTCAACTAGCTACGATCTTCTGACTCAGCTTGATAGCAATTTGTTTACATGTTTACTCTACATGTTTGCTACTTACTTAGTAGCTAAATATATTTTGAACTATTGGCCACAGTCACTTCATTAAATATAAAATAAACATGTTCCTTATTTAGGAGACGCTGAAGCAGCATGTTCTGCTAATAGCCACAAAGCTGTATAGATCTTTTGACTGTACATGCTGGCTATTTACTTTTTAGCTGTAGTACTTTCTAGTAAACGACAAGCGCACTCCTAGATTGAGGTCCACATTAACGACACTTTAACCAAGAAAACAACCTCTCTCTGCATGCAGCTCTGGATTCCTGCAAGGTCCTTGTTACAGCTCGTTTGATAGCTTCGTGATTAAGGACTTTGAGAGCAGAAATGAGTCCCAGCTGTCGTCATTTGGGAACAAGCCTACGAGCTCCCATTATTCCACTAAAAATACTCGATGGGGGCGTACCTTTGAAGACAAACTCAGTGCCGCCCATGACCTTCTCTGACTGCAAACCATGGGTATAGTGCCCCCTGGCGTAGAGGCTGAAGGTGGGCTGCTCGCACCCAGGGTCTGTGTAGTGGTAGTAGTGGCCCTCCCAGGTGTGGTTGTTGTCGTGGAAGATGAAATGGCGTTTGAGGAAGAGGCCCTGCGGCCGTACCTCGCAGCGCAGGCTCGCCCACCGGCCCTCTAGCGCCACCGCCAGGTCGGCCCGCGGCGGCAGTACGGGCGGCCGCAGCTCCCCCGAGCGTGCGATGATGCGGCATGCCACGCAGGCCTGCTCGTGGTTCTGCAGCCGACATAAAGAAGGGAATGTCAACCCACAGGGAAAAGGGGGGGGATCCCTGCATATTCATCCTACTACTTTTCGTTCACAACTACCCCCCCCCCCATCCAAACATGGTACTACCCACCTCAGACATTGCCTCATGTGTACACAATAAACATGGAGTACACAATAAAGAGGGAAAATTCAACAAGGATAATAATAATAATAATGATATGACAGATGAGGTGCGACAAATGATTGATCTTGTATCAGAAAAATAAAGAAAAAAAATCCGACTGGAAAAGCCCAGTGTACCTTGTCCACTTCTGGGTGAGATAGAGAGACAGATAGCTTGCTATTGGTTTACAGCGGAGGTGGAAATTTCAGGTCCAGAAAGTACAAATCCAGACCGTGATTTAGTTTCAACGAACCAGTTCAGTATAAAGAGTTACAGTTACAAAATACTCCAAAATCCTGGTCTGAATTTGTACTTTCTGGACCTGAAATGTCTACCTCTGGTTTACAGGCACAGCCCTGGGAGCAGGCCATCCAATCAGTTTCTCATAAGCTGATATGTGTACCAGTGCAGTACCAGTGCAGAATCTGCCAAATGGGTTTCCTAAACAGGCTAAGTGCTTTGTTAGCCTATTCAGTGGTGAAATGGTTCCTTTGAAAATGTTTGGCATAAATCCATATTCCAACCACTTATTCTGCTTGGGGGGGGCTTAGAGTCTATCCCAGGCAGCCCCGGGCATAAGGCTGGGGTCCACCTAGGATAGGATGTCAGTCTATCACAATCTAAATCAAAGGGCCCGAATCAGAAATTCAGAGTAAAGATCACAGGTTGCAACCAAACTGCAGCCTTTTAAAAACTGTTTTTGTCTCAACTGCTGATCTTTGTCGGTCCCTCATTTTCCTGAAGTCTCTGGTGGCGAGTATTAAAAGCATTGCACAGCATTTCCCAAACGTCTGACACCATACATGGAAAATAACATGGAAAACTCAGTACAGCTTAAATACACCAGCAAGGCTGATCACAAAGATACATTTATAGTAAGACGAAAAAATGAAAATGAGGGAATGAAAAAGGTAGGTCAGATGGACAACAATCCGCAGGTTACACTGCGATGTAATCGGCTCTCCATTTGCAATTCAAACTCACTCGCTTCCACACTACTGAACTGAATTCAGTGAGCGTTACTCACATTAAAACCACTGTACATACAGTAACTTCACAGCAGAAGTCCAGCACAAATACATGTTTATTGATTAAAGATAGCTTATTTACGCTGAAAACCAGGACAGTGTTTAATGAGGCTGACATGAAAATCTAGGCTGGTAGATTCAGTGTTTTTTTCTGAGGCAACAAGTTAGATATTAAATTTAATCTAGAGTGTGTTGCAAAATACACAACTTAGTTTAAACATTTTAAAATATCTTTCCCTGATCTTACTTAAAAAGTCAGGTGTTTCACAAATCTAACATGAAAGTTTGATATTTGCAATTGGACTAATAAAAGAATGATCGGCATGGTGGAAATAACTATAAATTCCATTAAGTTGTAACAATACAAATGGAATCTTGACCGCAGAGTCTGTTCCATGACAATTTCTGTTTTCTTAATCTTCTTCATTAAATGTTTTAAGCATTGTTACAGCTCCCGAAAGAGACATTTAAGTTACAATCACAGTAATTCTGGGGTCTGGACACTAAGGCAACATTTATATGAAATTTTTAGGAATTACTCACGGATTTACTCACTCAAATACTGTAGCAGATTTTGTGTGGTGTCAGTCAACCAGCTCATTGTGGTTTCATTTTAATTAAAATTTGTTGACTCCACATCAGTCCCGCCACTTAAATTTGGCAAAATCAAAGTAACGAAAGCACATTGTAATTATGGAGCAGACAAATGCATCTCTGTGCCTTTAAACAAGTATCTGGTTGGAAGTGAAATACCCAAGAGCCATGTGTCTGATCTTCCTCCAAAGTTCACTAGTGTTTTAAAATTGCCTTCATCCCACAAGCATTGGGGCATGTAAACTTGAGTTATGGACCTTGCTCAAGGGCTCAATGGAGAAATGATTACAAGCCATAGGATTTGAATCTACAACCTTCTGGATATAAGAACAGTCACCTAACAAACCTATCCTATGAAAGCTGCAAGGGCTACTTCTTTTGCCTTAACCTACTATGATTTTACATTCATATAAGGTTTTGTACCTTGTGCTTCCTGGGATAGGCTCCAGGCTCATCTCAACCCTATAACCCTATAGATAAGCAGTTATGGAAGACGGACAGATGAATGGATGGATGAATGGATGGATGGATGTATTGAGGCATTTTATGAGCTCTGACCTAAGAATCAGAAGGTTATCAGATCATCTGCCTGGTTAATCAAGGTTGCCCATAACATCAAGATGTTTCTTGCTGACCTTAGCGTTCTGAAGAGTGGCCTGGAAGCTAGAGGGTCGGTGATACATCCTCTGGGCGGGATCCGTATGCACGTCCCCCAGGAACAGCTGCTCCACCACATGGCCGTGGTGAAGGTACACCTTCTCCAAGCGAAGGAGCTGCAGCTCATTCATGGTGAAATTGAGACCAAGTGAGCAGTCGCAGCCGGTCTGCTCATTGAGCAGCTCGTAGCCCACGCCGGGCTCCCAGGACCTCTGCGCACCCTGGCAGGTGCAGTTGAGGAGTTGGCTGAGCTGGTCTGCTGTCCTCTGGCTGTGACACACAGCCTGGATGTGCTGGATCAGGTATTCACCCTCGGTGGCACCGCGGATGATCCAGGAGGCCTGCCGCAGCTGTATTTTGCCACGGATCACCAGCGTGTAGACCGGCGACGTGCAGTGATTGTCTCTGTAGTAAAACTGACGGGCCTCGAAACTACCGTTCCGGTAGAACTTGTAGGATCTGGTGATAAATTCTGGGCCTGGTCTCACTTCACAGCTATGAAAACAAACGGATACATTTTCCCTGGTTTACAGCCTTAATTTCCGTCAAACACCTTTTACAGCAATTTAATTTACACAACTATAACTCAAAGTCAGCATTATTCAGGGTTTTTGCTGTTGTTCTTAAACCACTACAGCTTCTGAGTTACTCTGAAGTTAAGAAGTGTGACTGAGTCTAACACAGCTTGTCCACACTTGGCAGCTATAAAAGATAAACAAAAAAAAACAAAGTGCATATTTGTGTTACTTAGTTACTATATAAAGCACTGTGAATACGTATCAGGCAGCCCAAAAAATGTTTAAGGCTATTTATCCAGGGACTAGTCATATATTTGCTCTAAAATACATCACAACATTAGAACATATGCATTTCTTCAGTTCTCCAAAAAATGTACTGATATCTTATTGGATGGCTAGAATACCACTTCAGTTCCCAGACCTCTCATCAGGGGCACCTCAGCCATTCCGTGTGTTTGTTCATTTTTACCACCAGCTCAATTAAATAATTAACTTAATTAGTTAAATAACTCAGGGGTGAGACAGTGGTTAGCACTGTTGCCTGTGGGACCAGGGTTTGAGGCTCCACCATGGCTCCATGTGTGTGGAATGTGTACGTTCTCTGTCGTCATGTGGTTTTGTTCAGGTATTCTGCTCCCTCACAGTCCAAAATCAAAATGAACTTCCCAAATTGTCCATAGGTGTGCCTGTGTTGGCAAACAGTATGTGAGTGTACCCTGTCATGGGTTGGCACCCAGCCTTGGGTTGTTCCCTGCCTTGTGCCCGTAGCTTAAAGGATACTCCCCAAGTCCCTGTGACCCTGAACAGGACAAGCAGTAGCAGAAAATGGATGGACAGATGGATGGATTGACTAAGGTGTTGATTGGCTAAACAAGGTGTGCTATTGGTCTAGTCACAAAATACAAGGATGTATTGGACAGTGATTGGAAATAATGGGATTATTTTTAAAGTGGTTTTGAAATGGCTGATCTGACACTTTGATGGATATAAAACTAGATGTGACATCAACACGAAAATCATTTAAACATTACTTTCTTTGAATGCCTAACACTTTTGTGAAATATTGTATTTTCTGTACTTCTGTTATTTCATTGCTTCCGTGATAGGATGTCTTCTCTGAGTGCACAACCTAAATTGGAACCTTACCTTGTAGACACCCAATGGCCCTCAATGTTGGAAGGCAAATGCACAATGACCCGCGCCCCATTATGGAGGTCACTGAGCAAGCGATGACACTGCAATTCCTTATATTGCTGCCCCATGTGACTCGCCATGGAAACCGCCTGAGAGCTGTTTTCGCCGTAATGGGAGCCTTCGCCCAGACCTGTGCGAATAACCCCAAAAGACAAGAACAATCTGTATATACCACGCAGAGAGATCATATTGTACCAAATGGTGATGGAGATTCCAGCCATCAAGCACCTGGTTATGCTCAAAGTTTGGTGACCAAGTTTGGTTACCAATCTCAGTTATCGTGCTAACAAGCCAAAGGTCAAGCGCACATAACCTGTAACCTTTCTCTCTAATTTGGATAAAAGTATCATATAAAAGTAATGTAAATTGATGCAATACCATATTGGGGGTTATAGAAGAAGGTGGTCTTTGGTGCCCTATGTGTACACAGATACAAAGAGGCTGATTTACTCCTGAGGGCCTTATTATTCCTATGGGGGTGGCGTGTGGTCCAGCGAGTTAAGGCAGTGTAACCAGAAGTTTGCCTGCTCAAATCCCAGGATTGGCAAAGTGATTATGTCATTGGGCACCTGAGCAAGGCCCTTAAGCCAAGCTGCTCCAGAGACAGGCTGGCGCTTCCTTCTCCATTGTAAATCATTTTGGATATAAGTGTCTGCTAAATGAATAAATGTATGGAATATTCAGATACATGAGAGGCCTTTATTTACATTAATGTTTTAATTTAAACATAAATATTTATATATATTCTTTTATATTAAGTCCAGACCTCCAACCCCTGAGACACACAGGGTGTCCTGCTCTTATTCTCTCCCCTGTGGTTCCATAATTAAATCAGCAACTAATTGAAAGAGAAAACTAGAGTCCGGTCAAGGTCGGAGTTCTCTAGCCGCAATTTAAACCCTTCAAATATCTTGGTCGCAAATCCAAATCCTTGACTCCCTATCTTTGGCCACAAAGCTAACCAGCTGAGCATGAAACTGAATCCAGCTTTACAGTCTGTCTCCACCAAAAAAGCTCACCCGTCACCCCCTCTGTAAATCAAAAAAAGAAACATATGGAAATTCAAGATTTTAAACCACTACAAACGTTAACCTTTGGCACGTACCCCATAGTGAGCTAACTCTGGTTCTAGGATCACAGACAGACGTGATTCAAAACAGACTCAAACCCCAAAGACGCTCAAGTCTGAGTCACCAACACAGCTAAATGTAACAATCCATTCTACCAATGTTCATCGTATGATTAGTTTTCATAACTATCTTAAGATAACATTTGCTTTTCAACCTACTTTTGCTTTTTATTCTGGTAAAGGGGAAATTTGTAAAATAAACTGTATGCATTTTTCTCCCCTCTAAAATCCCAGTAATATCCAACAATTCTGAAGACTCAAAAGTACTCATGTGCTTAAACATCTACATATGAACCTTTAATCAATAAGACATACAGTGGTACCTCGGTTCTTGAACTCAACAGGACTCGAATTTCTTGAAAGTCGAACAAACCAGTTTGACCTACAACTTGATCTGAATATTAGAAGTCGAACAGTGAACGCTGACCTAATATAAATTGTACATGCCAGGAAATTAGTCATACTACAATACAATTCTTACTTGAATGCCTTCTTCACAGACTGGACGATTAACCAAATATTGAAATAAAGCAGCGCAACATTATAGTAACTAATAATAAATAAACCACTAACTTACGTGTACTATTAGAGCATTTATGTAATTTATTTAAACTTCTTTTTACCAGGTAAATGAACTGAATTCCAGTACTCACTGTTTTACGTGATATTTGGGAGAAATAACAGATCACGCATTGGAAGTGCCTAGGATACAAACATGAGCGTGTAATGCTTCAGCTAATAAGGGCAGAGGTGTGTTGTCACGGTGCAGCCAGGTGAGAGGTCGCAATGCATCTAACCAATGCATTGTGTCAAGACCAGAATGCCTTGCTTTAAGCCAGTGCTGTAAGCAAGTCCAACGCACCAAATGACCGGACTGGGGAAACAAACTGAAACGCGGACTTAGTACGGGGGATTAATGACTACAACCAGAAACAGCTGATCGCATTGGGGATCCCACACGAGGTTAACAAGGGGGCGTGGCACACGGAAGGAGCGGACCATCGGGGCAGGACGGGTAATGTTGGGATAACATAATTTATCGTTTTGGAAGCCATTAAGAAAAAATGCTCTTTTTGTTTTATCCTGTTCATTTTGGGCCAGTTTCCTGAACAAAGATTAAGACTAGTCCTGGACTAAATTACCATTTCAATGGAGATTCACCATTGTAACTCAAAGCTAGTCTAGATTTAGGCTTTATCCTTGACTGGGAAACTGGCCATTTGTGTTTAAATTCTTAAAAAACAATTAAGGAACCAATTAATTGGTTTTCCATTATTTATTATGGGAAAAATTTGATCAGAACTTTTCAGGATTCGATCCGAAGTCCGAAACGGATTAAGTTCGTGAGCCGAGGTACCACTGTATTCATAATTAATTGCAGAATACTACGTGCTGTATGCTAGTTACCTTTGGTTTGATGTGTAATTTTATTCCATTTTAGCACAAAAAATTAACCAATTTACGATTTACTACCATTTGGGGACATCTGCAACGAGGACGGTACGCTCCTCAAACATGCTTTAGAAAGTGTAGTAAAGATCAGCTCTAATTCATTTTAAGTTAAAGCCAAGATGCGGCTTCAGTGCAGCTTCCTCCCTGCTGACGGTGGACAGCTGCGGCTTGTCAATCCGCTCTTTCCCATCTCGCCCCATCTGCTCCGCTGCCTCATTTTTATTGCCTTCCTATTCGGGGTGCTCGACACACTATTTTTTTTTTTTTTTTACTTAGGCCAAAGAAAACAAGGAATGAAATTTGTGCTGTACTGTGCTGTGCTGTACGTGTTTATCGGGGGAAATGTAAGCGATTAGCGCAAAGTTTTGGTTTGGACATGCCCTTCCCTTGCTCGAAACAGTAATAGAAACTAATAATGTCATTATTTATAATGAAAATATTACCGCTTCATAAATAAAAGGGCTTATTATTCTTTTTCAATCGCTTCATGCCACCATCATTCATTATCATCATTTTAAAACAGTTAATCACCAGTCTCCACATTTATGGGGATGTCACTGATTTGTAGGAATACACAGCCGAATTGAAATAAGTAGGTTTTTACGAGTTTGTAAAGCATACCCCCGGGTGCCATGCAGAGCTTCGCGGGCGCGATTTTAAGGTCCCCTGAAAGCACAGAAAAAGCGTGGGATCCCGCTTTAGAAAATAATAAATGGTCGTATATGTATTTATCTAAGAGTGATCGTTACCTCAGAATAACAACCGCAGTCATTTTATATCTATTTTCATGCAATTCCTGATTTTCTTCTTTGCACCGTGATTTGTTGGTGTTTTTTATGATAAAGTATTTAAAAGTGCATAAACTCACTGTTATAAGTAGATGTTACTCACCGATAAGTACAAGAAAAATGATGGTATGACTCACTCTGAAGACGTAGGATAACATTTCAGGTGTATTTTCTTTATCACTTCCCATGTCTCTTGAGATTTCGTTGCAAATAGTGTTTCGATAAATTATGCCAAAGTAAAGAATATTTGGATAGCGGAAAACAAAATGAAATTAAAACAAAATGCACAAGCGTCCTTGCTCAAAACATAAAAGTCAGTCGCGCTGCTGCATCACTTGCCCAAGCACTTGCCATCAATACATCCAGAGGCACTGTTGGAAAGAGACGCACAATTCACAACTGCCTCCTTACAGAAAGCCTCCCCACAGCCCAAGCCATAACTCCAAGCGTTTAACAAAAGCCATCTTGTCCTTGTATAATAAAGAATAAGAGCGGTTGTGGTACTGATGTAGGGACCCAGCTGAATGCTTTTGTTCCGCTGCTGAAGAGCTGGACGTTTGGGGTGCAAGGGGCGCTTGGGGTTCAATTGCACCCCCTACTGTTTTGATGGAAACACTGCAGTTTTCAAATGATGTAAAAACGTCTTTGGAAAATCCCAGAACACGTTGAAAATAGTGTATTTCAACGCTTTCTTATATTCTTTAATTTACGATGGATTTGTTACTTATGATTACATATTGTGATATTGGATAATACTACTAGATAATAATCTATCACATCACACAGACCAAGGATAACAGTGGTCATTAGGGATGAGTGTAACTACAAACTTTTCATTACATATAGATGCAAGTATTTTATAAAGTAATATTATCAATGCCAGTTTTAGATGTTTTAATAGCAATACGTTTTCGGATAGGACAATGAAAGTATTTTTAAGAGTTGATTAATGTTATATCAGTGTAGTCCTTTATATTACTAGTAAATCCTGTTACAAAAGCTGGACATTACAAAATTAAGACTATAAAATAGAAACATAAAAAAATTAAGTTTTACATAAACATTTGTCTAATTATCAAAGGCATAGATTTGGGAATGTCCTTAACAATATTGTGGGAGTACTGTATATGTTTAGGGGGGTGGGGGTTTGAGCTGAATTGGTCCGTACCAGTTTTGAAACCGAACATACACCCTTGCTAATTATTTTCTTAAAGTTAAAATAAATGAAAAATAGATGTGGTGGATGTCTGAGGCTTTCAAGTCACAGAATATCAGCTATAATTTAGCAGGAATTGCTTTTTATAAATGGTTGGTCTCTTTGCCATCTCAACAAAATGATTCCTGTGAGAATATACCACGGTGCTGCCAGCGATTCAAACCAAGCCTCAGTGGTGCCAAGATGGCATTGGTAAGCACCTCAGTCAAGGCGAGCGGCTCAGTCAAAGCGAACCCTGCAGTCAAGGCGAGTTGCTCAGTGAAGGCGAGCTCTTCAGTCAAGGCGAGCGGCTCAGTGAAGGCGAGTGGCTCAGTGACGGAGAGGGCCTCAGTCAAACCAGCAGGCTGCATTCATTGCTGACTCAGCCTGAATCTCAGTTAAACCCTCAACATAACTCCCCAAAATAAGACAATTCCACCTCTAAATAATCAGCCTGGCTAATTCAGTTGACTACACCATGCATTTAAATGGCAAATTCATACCCATTTCATACACTTAGTTCAAAATCCAGGTGATTAAAGTGCCCTAGTCCGTACAAACCAAACTTTCAGTAATAATGGATCAGGCACGATATCATTTAAAGTCCATCCACCTCTTTTCTAACCAAATATCCAGTTGAGGATGGAGGCATGAACTATAACTAACATACGTAAATGTAAAACACTTCAACTCTCTAGCCTTAATAAGATGCGATTTCAAATCAGCAGTCAGGAATGCTGCACCATCACCCCTAGTCTCTCCTTTAAGATACACAGAACATATTTATTTCACCCCATTCCTGTTCAGTTTCAAAGGAGTCAAAGGGCTTGCTCCAGCCCCCCCCCCCCCATTATTTTACAAAGTGTACTTTACATAGTGTAATACCCAGATAGATACTTTTTTGTTTGTCTTTTTTTTTAGCAAGAAAGTGCACTTTGTTTGGAGATGTCCATTAAGGTCTTTCAGCCTAGTTGATTCCTCTTGAAGGTCCTTTGACCACATCAGGTTGCACATTGGTCTGTTTGATGGGACAGTGGACCGTTCCTCTGGGTGTTCGCCAGCCGTCAAGCAAAGAGCAGCTTTATTTCACCAAACCACGTCGAAACTCAGACATATTTACCATATAAAAATATACTGCTGTGCTAAGCTTTTGGCATCACTTAATGAAGACATGCTTGTGTCGTGATGCTCTTAGATTTTCAAACGGGAGCCAAATTAGGAAGGGTAACAGAAACTTAAGTCTGTAGAGTGTTTGCTGAAGGCTTTCAGAAAGCTGAAGGAGTCTGAGACGTAGGACTTAAAAGTTCTTGGTTTTTTCCATCCATTGAAATATTCCAACCACTTATTCCACACCAGGTCACAGGTTTTGGTTTTATTCAGACTGGTTCCACTTTCAAACAGCAGGGTGTGTTTAGTCATTGATGTGTTCCCTCAGAGTGACTGGGTTCAATTCAGTGGATGTTGTGGCTCAGCAGAGACATGGTGGCTCAGTAAGTAGAGCTGGAGCTGCCCAGCCACAGGGTTGGGAGTGTGGTTTCTGCTCCAGGCTCTGCACAAGTGTAAGGTTCTCATCATGTGTAAGTGTGAGGTGTGCATGTTCTCATCATCTTCATCCAGGTACTCTGGTCTCTTGCATTGATACAAAAACATGGATATCTGAATTTCCCATAGTGTGTGTGCATGGTAATATATATTTCTGTGTTACATTCTCCCTGTAATGTGATAAAAACCTGTTATTTTGATGTTGTGGGGGCCTTGTTTCAGCCCCCACATGGGGAAACTCAATGTTATAAAACTGCAAACAAAATATTAAAAATGCCAAAATACTTGTATGTTGTTTGCTTACTTGTGGTTTAAGCTTAGGGCTAGGTAGGAGTTAAGGTTGTCATGGTTGGATTTGAGTTTTGCCCCTAGAAATGGGGAGTCCCCATATAGGTATGAATACATGGACTATATGTGTGTGTGTGTGTGTGTGTGTGTGTGTGTGTATGTACTGTGTTAGGGTTAGTGGAATCCCATTCAGGGCGTTTATTGCCTTGTATCCTTTCTGGCAAGGGGTCCTGGCTCACCATGTTTCTGAACTTGTTAATCAGCTATGGAAAAATTAATCGGTGAATATCAGAGATTGTGAATGGTTTCTACTCTGGTTAGAGGTTCCTAAAGTGAATCATATGAAAATAACAATGAGTCATAAAAAGTGTTTAGTAAGCTGATAAAAGAAGAACATTTCATTGGGCAAAATAATCAGGCTGTTGGCAGAGGGTCATGGTTAGAGTTATGATCTTTACAATCTGGACATTGCTGGCTAAAATGCGGGTAGTTGTCCTACTTTGTTACCAGTGAACAAAAAGTATAGCCTGAATTCTTACAGACATTTTCATTTTGAAGGTAGCTATGAAAACAGAGAAACCCCTACATTTTTATGGGACTGTCTCAAGTGTCGATTGACTGTGTTTTGTCCATATAAATAGTCAGTCAAAGGGCAAAATTAAAGATATTTTATATCTGCCAAAAGGTGTAACATATTAATGCAGAAAAGCTACATAGATTATTATGTTGTAGCTATTTTTGTGTTTCCTGTTAGAGGTGTTACAACTATGATTACACTTTCATTGATCCCTGTGGGGAAATTGTCATTTTTCCTCCTTGTACGTGAGAGCAAGCTGGGCGAGAAGAGCAGCCACCTGTTATGGTGCCCAGGGAGCTGGAGGTTAAGGACCTTGCTCAAGAACATGCAGATGTACAACCTGCTTATCCTACTGGGTTGTGAGGGGGGTCTGGAGCCTAACCCAGAAGCAATGGGCATGATGCATGAAATGTTGTCTTTGTATTTTTTAACCTTGTATTTTTGCATGTGAATTCGGACCATCAAATTTCCGATGCATATATATTCAATGTTAGAATTTCAGTGGCATATAAAATTCAAATTCCGATGACACAGATTTACTTCCATACAGGAAATAACCCTGGATGAGAAGTAAAATCATTCACACACATGCACACCATGTTAGCCTCAGCAACTCTCTCCAGAGTACCTGGAGAAAACCCCATGACAACACGAGGAGAACATGCAGCAAACTCCATACACATGTAACCCAGGTGGAGACTCGCACCCAGGTCCCAAAGGTGTGAGGCAACAGTGCTAACCACTTCACTACCATGCCGCCCCTCTAATTAAGTATAGTGGTATGTTTTTCTGTTTAACTCCTTATGCATAACCATTTATGTTGGATTACAGTCTGGTTACTATGAGAAACACCAAAAACAGTTTCTTGTCAGCTTGGGTCGAATTTATAGTCCAACAACTGTTTTGCTCATGCATATAAACCATGCTGAGCATTCCAATTCTAACAAAACATATTCTGTGATTAAATATTGGAAAACCAAAATATAAACACCCACGTGTTTCCCCTGACACAGAGTCTGTATTTTGACTGCAGAGAGCGCTCACTGGTGATTAAAACGAACTCAATGTCCCCAGTCCCCAAAGTTTTGTCCTCTCACACTGATTATTGACTGAGAATTTAACAGAAGCTGTTAGGTGGAACATTAATCATGCACATCAGAAGTCCCATATTGGTGCAAATTACTGACAAATCATAATAGTCATCCCCTCTACTTTTTGTGGAATGAAATATCTTCATTTTTTTAAGACAACTGATACTACACTAGTTAGTAGTGGACATTAGGAATGTTCATCTTGACCATTTTGTTCTGTTTTCTTCAGGCTTCTGAGTATTTATACAGCTCTGCCTTACCCTAGAGCCTGTAATATGTGCAAAATCATTGGACTTATGGGATTCATTACGGTCAAAATGATGCATGAAACTTCTCCGTATAGGAAAGTAAAAGCAGCAGTCCAACTTTATTGACTGTTAGTAGCAGAGTGGTGGACATGGTCTTCAGTCTGACGCACCAAAGCAGGTATTCTTCATGTCTACTTTTTCTGAAGGTTTGAGATCATCATTTGTCTTCTGGATGGTCAGAATGTGAACATGTAGCTTTACACTAATGTTTAGTAGACGGTTACATCCAATGCTAGGGACATTTTTTGAGAGATAGCATGGTCAACAAGTCCCTGGTGCAGCTGGGGTGAAGGTGAAAGTTATAATGCTTTAATGAGTCTGTTAGTCATGCAGCCTTTTGATTTGCATGCAAAGCCATTTGCTGCATCTGTAGCGTTCTGTGGACCAGGTTCCTGTTGGCCCTTTCCATCCATCTCCTTGGGATAACTTGTGCTGGTATTGGTCAGCAGGGCACAGTATTTGTGCTTCACAGAAAGAAGAAAAACAAAGGCAGTGGAAATGAAGTGACCAGCCTAGAACCCAGCGCAGGGGTCTACCGTGCCAAACACACGTTCCACACCAGCACTGTGCTAATCCCCTAACCGCAGCTAGAAATGTCACTGCCGCTAGCAACGTCACTGCCAGTCAGTCATTAAACCTTAATGATCGCTGTACCATCCTTGAACTGTTTTTTCCCCTTAAGAAAAAGGCCAAACCTCAAGTATTAAATAATGGGACTGGCTTACATTTACGATGTAATTTGGAGCAACTTCTGATTCTTGCAGCTAGGGAATATTGTTGCTTGTGTGAGAAAGGAAGGTTCTGGCCACTTGTCGGTTGTCCCGTAGTGTTTACTCAGCTGGAGCTCCTTCCCGTACGGCGGCAGAGAAGTTGGGTCTTACGGTGACAGCGCTCAGCGTCATACTGTGACATAACGCACAACAAAGATCTCATACGAGGGCAGCCAAGTCTACAAAGCCAGCGGCTCTTAGGTCCCCGGAGAAACTATAAGTAGTTTGTGGTCACCCTATTCCACTTTCCGGACTGTTCTCTTCCCCTATTTTCTATTACTCTTAAGGACACACTGTTTCCTTGTATCTCCTCCACTATGATTTCTTGACCTTAGGTTGATGGGTTGAAACTCTTCTTGATTGGTTGAAACCCTACATCATAAAAGCCATAACAATTTTGGGGCAACTGGAACATACTTCTGTGAAATTAATTTACCCCATTTCTGGACTGTCTGAAGAGCGCAGAATTGTTCGTTTGTAATTTCCCAGTACTATATACCTCTGCAACAAAGATCAATTATTCTGGACCAAGGTAGCTGTACATGGTTCAGAATTCTCCTTGTTCAGGCATCAGCAGAGTTAATTGTACCCTAACCTCATGTCCTTGGGGTAATGCCCATGTGTATTTCTTAGCAGATACTCATATGTGCAGTCAGATAAGCCTCTGAAGCTATTCCTATGAGGATATCCACACTCGCTCAAGGCATGTAGTTCAGAAGCTGAGGACTGAAGCTGATAAAGAAAACAGAGGCAACAACTTGCCATTGTCTCCATCTATCATGGTGAACGGGGTGAACATTTGAACTTAGGTAATTTTAAACTTCGAATCATTTTTACAGTTTGTGTGTAGCTTTTAAGTACTCTGGAACTGATGGGCATTGCAGTCTTAAGCAAAGGTAGAGGCAGAGAGGGTAAAGAGTCTTGGATTGCCCAGCCTGCTTGGTCTAGGTGGAAGCTGACCCTGGGTCCAGCTCGGGTCCAGCTTGGTGGCTCGCCATGCCACTCTGATCCTACCTACAGCTTCTGTTCCTCCAGAAAAGCAGTAGTGACATCCAGCAATGCTTGTGTGGGGGAGCAGAGTGGTGGGCTGGGGGCTCCACATGCATTTCCACCCCCCTACTGGTCCTGAAATACATGTAAGCAGCTGTGCATTTGACAGACTCCAGTGTCACTCCATGACCAGCAATAATGAAGAAACACTTTACATTTTAGGGGATTTTACTGCACTGGGATTTACAGGACAGCACATGTTTAACACGCCTGCCAAATTGCCTGCATGTCTGAAGCCTGGATGTAGCCCAGTCCTCGTTAGAAGAGGAGACATTCACCAGCGTGTTTCACTCACATTCTGCAGCTAAAGCATGCAAGAAAGGAAGAATTATGCCAAATCAGTGAACTCTTTAATTTACTGTGATTATATGCATGTTGAAAAATACTGTTACCCAATTATGTCAGTAACACAGTATGTTTTAATTCATATTTTTTAAATCACATTTTTTTAAAGAAAAATCACAGGCTTGAAACAAGCAAAAAACATGATATACAACAACAAACACCCCCCACACCCCCCCCCCCCCCCCCCTCCCTAGATTGGCAGAGTGATTTTGCCACTGGGCTCTTCAGCAAGGCCTGTAACCCATAGCTGCATCAGGGATTTTCAAATCCTGCTTGCTCAAAAAATGTACTATGGAAATGAACTACATAAAAATGAACTTCATAAAGATGGTAGCATCTTGACGTGTACTCATGCTAGTAAATTTGACAAATATTCTATATGAGAGAGTGTTGTGGGAGTTGTGATTTAGGGTATCTTCTGTCCCAAAATGCAAAGATGGCCATTGAATTCACAAGTGAAACTCACTTTAGAAGCTTATTCCTGACTTCCTTGGCTGTTTCCATGGTATCACCCCTCACCCGAACTCTGTGGTTACATTCTCCAGGTCTCAGCTTGGTTACTTTCCTGGTTCCCCCTTCTCAATCCTTTGGTGTCCCCCATTGTAATCTTTTGAAGAATCACAGCCCCCCCCACTCCCACCAACAAAGGAATGAGAGTCATACAGGCACGAGATCAAGACTTCAGCCTGTTTCTTAAGGGATACGGGGGGTGGGGGCTCTTGTCACAGTTTGTCAGGACCACCCCCCGGTTGCCGATATGGGAAGGGGTCAGGTGATGCTTTTTTGTGCAGTTCTGAGTCACGTCTCGAACGCAAACACGCGCTCGCATGCACGCAGAGACACACACACAGTGTTGGTATTAGGATTATCCCTGCTTTGAAGTCTTGCATGAAGGCTGCTGGTGATTCAGTTAACGTGGCCTGATGAAAGGATTCCTTTGCCCAAATCTTCCTGAACCCTGTTTACAGAGTGACTTTAAAGGCTTGAGTATGTGAGAGGCCATTCAGTCATAAGGAAACTGTACCGTAAAATTAAATTAAGGCACTTAATCTGGGTGAATTAGCAAAACAGGCACACTTTGTTTTTAATGTTTATTCAAGGCAAGAAAAAAAACAGGAATGCAGCCATTTTTCATGTGGGCTGAAGACAAATGCTTGCAGTTAAACTGTTACTATAACAAAATCAAAAACCCACACATAACCCATAAGGAGAAGGACTACAGTATTTCCTACATACAGTACATTAAGAGCACAACCACAGCTCCACCTTGGGACATAAACAGACAATATGCCAGTTCCAAAGGCCATAAGTCTGGCTAACATCCATCCATCCATCCATCCATCCATCCATCCATCCATCCATCCATCCATCCACCCACCCACCCACCCACCCACCCATCTATCTATCTATCTATCTATCTATCTATCTATCTATCTATCTATCTATCTAT
>JAABNY020000001.1:21876795-21899780 GCA_015164015.2 Brevimyrus niger
CATCCATCCATCCAGTAGAGGGTCACAATGAGCACAAGGCATAGGGCACTCTGGAGGGAATGTTGGTTCACAGTAGGGCCCAAACACACTAGGGACAATTGAGAATCATCGATTTGCCCAAGTGGATTGTGGGTAAACATGAAAAGAACATGTAGATTCCCCATACAGCCAACCAGAGGTGAGATTCCAGTCCCAAACCTGTTTGTAGTCCCTAACCTCAGTGTATATCTACCCACATTCTGCTGGACGTCGGGAAGTTGGGCACAGGAGAGCAGGGGTGGACATGCCCAGTGCTCGGATGGGAATGAGCTCTTAATTCATGCTGAGTGGTAGAAAATCGCGGAGCAGAAATGTTCCACCCTGTGGATACATCTGTCTTCCAATCAGCCTGGAGTCATGACTCTTAAACTCATTTCTTTACCCTTGAAATGGTCCCAACTGAAAACAAAAAAAAGGTTTAAATGGAAGTTAAGTGGAAATTATGTTTTTCATGTGAAGTATGCGAGTCTGTAACTGGAGAATCCTTTGAAAAATTCTGTCAAATTACTAAGCTGTATCATACTCGATCACAGGGAGTCTAATTATTAGCTTTCATGGGCCTTTATTGAGCTATATTTCTTATTCTGAAAGATCAATAAGAACCATAAGTTGATGAAAATCACATCCTGCAAATTTTCCATTATTTCATGAAGGGTTGCAATTCATATCCATTTCATTAGTAGGTCCAAGTTTTTTATCCCAGACATGAAAAAACACAACAATTGTGCCTTTCCTCTTATGCCTTTTACTGGTGTTTACTCACACATTGTGGCATCAAATGGTAAAGCAGGCAGATGTAATTAGAAGCTGAGCTTAAAGCTGAAAGCATACTGATCCATAAAAGCAGCGAGGGCCTGGGGAACCTTGTGTTCTCGAAAAATAAGGCGAGTTTTCTAACGCAGGGAACCCTAAAGAGAGGGATGGACCTTCCCCAGGGTCCTGTCTTCAGTAGGCTGGAGTCACCTTTAACAAATTTGATTGACATCTGGTTTGTGGTTCTCCTCACCATTTAGGGCTATGGTTGTCTTCCTAGGATTCATGGATCTCCACAGTAACTTTAATATGGTTCAACTTTAACACACAGTGTTCATGTTTTCATGTTTCAATCCTGCAGTGGTTATTGCATCACATTTATAATCGAGTGTCACTAAACTCGCACTTAGAAAACAATAAAAAGAAGCTGAAGCCTTTCAAGGTTGTTAGACCTTTTATTTAAGTGCAGAAATTCAGCGATAAACTTTACCTTTGTGAATTCATCCTTTGACAACTATCTAAGAGTTGATCATGAACCGAAGACTTTCAGGATAACAAATAGAAAAAAAAACTTTATAATGTATATAATGTTTTCCTTCTGCTTTTGTTATAAGTCATCGAATATATGCCGCTGTTTTAATTACGAGATTAGTAGTGATTTGCCTTCTTGTTTAATGCAGCAGCCAAACAGTGTAATTACGTCAAACATTGCAACGGTTGGCTCACACTTTTCTGGATCTGATAGGAGACCATTTCTAGAAACAGTGTTTTTATCTACTTTCAAACTTATTTGACATGTTATTTAAGCAATTATTTCATAAACCAGCAGGTATTACAATTTTGTAATTGCAGAGGTCAGCCCTCAGTGTCTGGCAGTGCTCAGCCAATCCGCTTCTTATCTCCAAATACGGAGTTCCTTGGTTGGTCACAAGATTTCAGCCTCCGCTCACCCACCAGGACAGCTTATACACATCTCCACCAATAATCCCAAGAGACAGTAAAGACCTAATTCTCATGTATTTTACTTTACTAGTGGGGGCAGTTAGGCTGTTTCTCACAGAAATTGACGAGTGAAGTGAAGTACTTCACATGGACGTGTGTCTAGGTTGTAGATGCACTTATTTACGAACAAATATATTTTTTGAGCCATAAGTAATGAAAAGCTTAAACTTTTAAGCATGCATTTCTAGCAGGCGGCTTGAGTGTTTCAAGATAGTGGTGTTAATTTATCATTCAGATCAAACACCGTGGAGGTAAGAATGGGTTGACAGAATCAACACACCTGGTTAAATGTTCCCTTCTCATAGCTGGGAAAAATAAACAACACCCTCTGGAGTCTTTGGATGCGATAGAAGCATAAATTCTTAGCCTATCTAAGAGGTCACTGGAGCCTCATGATGCTTAAAAGAATTTAATGAATGCTTTTGTTGACAAATACACTGAATTGATCATTTTGAATCCCTCACAGAAGCTGCTGATCGTGATGCCTGCTGTATGGGCTCTCCGAACATGCGGAGGCTGACGGCGAATCAGACATGAAGGCCGAGATAATTTGCTCACTCTGCTCTCCAAGGATGAGAAAATTAGCCAAAATGTCAATTTTGTATCACTCTGCATGCATTCCTGACCTCACCTGATCGCTTGACACAAGTTAGCAGACCAGTAGCCTAGGAAAGAGCTTATTTAAACAAATTTAGCAAATACAAGGTTACCAAACCTGACCCTGACTGTGCTTACTGTCCATTATGTGTATTGATGTGGGCAATTTGTAGAGCTAAGCAGACTAGAACAATTTCACATTCTTGTGCTTTGGTTAATTAAAACTGCTTCTTATTCTTTAATCCCAGTTCTTTGTCTGTGTACTTTACCCACCCTCTGCTGGAGTGATGAAGTAACAACAGAATATCTAGCTGTTACGTCAAAGCTTGACTTTACTGTAGTAAAGCGGTAAACAAATGAATGAACATGCAGAATATATGAACTAAGGACAGAAGATATGAGGCAGTAATTTTGTTCTTTAAGATAAAAATAATTAATTATATTATAAATCTTGGTGACCACAGTGCTTGTCACTTATCAGTCTTTATGTTACTCTGTTGCACTAACAGTAACCTCTAGGAACCCTAAGTATAAGATTAGTTGTGTAATGTACAGTGCATACTAACAAAACCCTATAAAACATTATAGTTTTCTAGGTTTGATCTCCTAGCCTAACCTCTCCGGAGGACCTTTGACCCCGGTCCGCCCTGGTTCTCTCCCCCAAGTGCTTCTCAGCTATGTGGCCCCTCCGTCAAGATAAATTCTAATAAATAGGTATTTTTTCAACTCTTTGATTTGGCAGGATCAGTTACCAAGGGAGGCTTGTAGACAGATAAGCAAGATTTACGTGACTGGAACATGTCTGTATCACTGTGACACATGTCCGGCAGATCTAGGGGTTACAGGACAAGGCCAGAATGACTGCCGGAATAAACCAGGAGGAAGGCGGGGCCACATATCGTTCCTGGACAGCGGCCAACCGAATGCAGCTTCTGACGTTGGCTGTGAGTAATTGGCAGCAGTGATTAAGGCTTGTAAATTTCAGTCAGCCTGAGATGTTGATTAAAGGATCCTCTTCAGCCCCTGAAAGGGAAATGCTCTTAGACCCCGGTCTGGATGTTATAGATCAGTGTCTCTCAACCCAGTCTTCAGGGAACCCCAGAAGGTCCACATTTTCGCTCCCTCCCAGCTCGGGAGCAAAAATGTGGACTGTCTGAGAATCCCGGAGGTTCGGTTTGAGAAACACTGCTATAGATACATCCTGGCCTCATTTGACACTCATATTACATCCTTTATTGATTTTGTATGGATCTGAGAAAAAGAGAAAAAAGATGCTCCTATATAGGTTCTAGCATAGCTAACACTAATTAAGGCTACGTTCATAAGTATTAAGACTTAGACTGACTGGTACAGTGGATCTACACATTAACATGTGCTATGGTCTTCCTAGGCTTCATAAAATCCTTTAATGCATCACACACGGTGTGTAGATGTGACTGTAGCACAGGAAATGAGAGCTGTAATGGAAACAATTTACTCAGTTTAGGGCATCAGTAAGAAGATATTTTTTATGGTTTCAATTCACATGTTGTCATATTTATAGAGAAATAAAATGTCAAGTCATCACCTTTCTACTGGATAAGTTATCATAGAAGATGTATGGATAGAAAAAAAGTCAGTATATTTGGTCAGATTAATTTCAAATATAATAAAAAATACTCCATATTTACTTTGGTCTGCAAATAACAATCCATCAGTTTTGCAATATTGGTTGCCCTATTAAAAAAATGTTCATTCTAACAAGTGAGTGGTTGTTTTGCTTGTGTGGTTGTGCCCTTCAGCTGAAGTTTCAGTTTTCCCTTTACTATGTTCACTTTCACTCAATAACATGCAGTATTTTATATGGTTTATTGGATGGATTTTTTAGACTAGTTATGGGGTAAGAAAAATGAAAACACTATCTGCGGGGGAGGAGGGGGGGGCTAGAGCTGGGGGCTCACGGTTAAAAGGCCAACAAGTCTCATTCCTCAAACGCAATCGCTCATGTAACGATAGGTCCACAAACACAATGTATTTCAATCAGCACCACAGGTCATGTGAATAACAACACCATGGCAATCAGAAGTGAAGAGGTCAGAGAAGGTCAGAGAAGGTCAGAGTCCTAAGGGAGAGGTTCGAGGGTGATGATGCGGATTAAGAACCAAGGCCACACAGGATCTGTGAGAACCGGCCATTTTTGGTGAAAAAGGAACATCACACCATTTCAATTTCTGCTTCAACTTGAGAGCCTTAGGGCTCAGATGTGGAATGTCAACAAAACAAATATTATTAATGATATCAAGTGGGACCAAACGTTTGGGGTTTTCAGCTGCTGGGTAACCTGGCCGCCATTTCAGTCCTTGTCTTGACAATGCCAGTTCATCTTTGGACATCTTTGCATTTCATTTTCAGATGATTCAACGGTAAACTTTCCTGACTTCTGTGCAGCCGTGTGAGGTTATACGATACCGTAGGTATTTGTCTCACTTCATAGCCTGAAATTGTACAAACACACTCTTCATAGCATATTTAATGTGCAGATTAAAGGGTCGACACGAGTCATGTCACTCCCAAGAGGTAAATGTATCTGCAGGTTACAATGAAGAGATCGTTTTCATTAAAAATAGTATAGTCAGACATTTCACTGTTTTATGGATCATGCAATGCTGTATTAGATAAACTGCTGTAAGATGGATGGATAAATGGATGGATGGACGGACAGGAGTTTTATGGAACTGTCCTTTGCATTCTGAGATTAGTCATTTCAATGTCCTTGTTTTTGAGCACACAGCTGAAAAGTCTTAAGCAGCCACAGGAAATTATGCCTGTAGCTAGTTATCTGTGCAATAAGTGTATTATTTGCTCAGGGGAAAAAAACACATGCTTTAACCTTAGTATATTCACCAACAAACTAAATAGTACAAATAGCATAAATGAATAGTATAAATAAAATAAACAGTAATGCAATAAAAAGGATATGAATTTCTTGTGTTCTCTCGAAATTTCACAGATATCTTGTTTGATGCCTATAGGAATACGACTTTGATTCCCAAACGTCTTCTCAGGAGCACCCAGACAGTCCAGGTATTTCTTAAACTTAATCAGTAGCTAATTAACTTGATTAGTGAATGAACTTCACATGGAGGATCTTCTTGCATGGACCTCTCAGCCCTGTCAAAAAAGAAACTTCAGTCTTCTCTAGACACCTCCATTTACCTGTAGTCCATAAGGGTGCCTCCCCCCTCTTAAAAACCACAGCACCATGAACTCCGCTCTGCCTACCTTTCAGCTAATGGGCTCGAGCCAAAGGACCCCCAAAGTATTCCCAGAAGAAAAGGACGCGATGTATCAGGACGTCTGGACTCGATTACAGCGACAACTCGACTTTATGTGAAAATTACTTCCCTGAAACGGGTTCAACATAAACTATATTCTAGGGCGATAAATCAGAGGCTTTTCCTTAAAATGTGGTTTTCACCATGCTGAAAATGATATTATGAATAATGAGCACGGACACTGGGTCAGGTCTTTTTACAGCTTGAAACTGACAGATTTTTTATTTTTTTTTTGTACTTTACGTGAATTATGCAATCTTTACCAAAATATTTATTTTGAATCGTTGAAACAACATCTTAAAAAATTTCTCGCGATGAAGAATTATTCCAAGTTCCTAACTGAATTCGTGTTGAGATGGGGTTTTATCACATGTTATTAACAGCGTACAGCTAAACCAAGACTCGGACTGAGCGGTGAAATGTGTGTCAGTCTGCTCATGAGCAGCCAAATTAAAAATTACATACTGGGTAATGAAGGAGCAACACCGAGGTGCTGTTAAATCCTGTCGTTTTCAAGATCTGCTCAAGGTGGGGTTATTTCTCTTTCCCGCAGGCGAGCCAAAGATTAGCGAGGCTGCCCCACAATACCATGCACCTGATATTCAGCAGATTTGCTTTGCAATTATCGAGGCGGGGCATACCCCTATTACGCGGTCGCCTCATATGGAAATTATTTACCCTGGACGCAAACTTTAGTTCCACCGGGAAAGTCAGTTTAAGCACAAAACACCTAGAACGCCTTGGAAACGGTAAAGTCGTGATCGTAGATCAGAACCTTAGGGTGTACAAGGCAGCCCTTTAATTCAGCTCGGTAGCAGACACAGGGTCTCACACACAATGCAGTTTTCTTCCATAGAACAAGTGCATCCCAAAAGTCACAACCAGCTCGAAATTCCCATGTAGCTTCCAGAATTAAGCCATGTTGTAATTAGAATATAAACACAAACCATTATATATGTATGTTAGATGGAGGGTATTTCGGTGCTGCAGTAAGAAAATCTGCAACAATGATTTTAAGGTTTGTGGGAGTTTAAAAGAGACAAAAATGTTCTGAGGGCAAAACGCAAAATTACTGGCTATTTTTCTGAACCACACTGTACAGGACATTGGACCAAGTAATCAGATATCTTGCTCCCACCTCCTCGAGTTGCATGGGCCCACCTCGACAATATGATTGGTTTCATTTCATTTTTCCTTCTGCCCTCAGAACATGATCATTAACGTAAAACTCCTACAAGTGATTTTATGTAGTGAGATCTTGCATATTCTAAATGGTGGGGGAAAAAAACACCAAAATGTAAATTTCCTTCTAATATTTATTTGCTAATCAGATGCTTTTTACCAAAAGCAACATTGCATTTCTCTCCTACACATTCTTTACTAACTGCTTTGACTCACACGGGGAACCCGGTTCAGAAGTACACTGGTAGTTTCCCAGTACATCAACATCCAAAGTGCTCTACCTCAAACCAACAAACAAAATCGGTCTGATTAGAATTATTATTTTTTAATAATCTGGTGCTATTCTTGATATATTGCTTGGTTTAAGTAAAAACAAAAAACAAACAAACCAAAACAACAAAAAGGACTTCAAGTGTCAGCAGGAGGACAAAGCCAGAGGTCAGATATAGTTTCCATGGTGATTTGAAGCTCATTCCAGGGTCTCTTTTCAGAACTGGAAATCTTCGTCAGTCATGTCTATAGCCCAGGCAAACTTGTCCCTTTGGGTTTTGTTGTAGATCTTTTCAATCGGAACCCCAAATTTTTTACACCTACAATTGTCAAAAATTGAAAACACATTATGAAACAAATTCAGATGGGACTTTTAGGTTTAGCACCAGAATCGTATTTAATGTCCTTTGGAAGGTAATGACAGTATTTCATACCAGGCCACTGAAATCCTGGGGTCGAGGTAGTTGAGTTTGGAGGTGCCCAGAGCGATGACCTTGTTCTCCTCACGGTCAGTCATCTGGAGCCTCAACTTCTTTAGCTGATCTTTCAGCCTCTCCACCATCTTCTCCTTCTGCTCTACAAGCCTGGGACAAGTCAGAGCTCAGTGAGGTAGGAGATCTCTTCCCCAGGAAGAACATCACATCACAAGGGTAAACAAATGCATGAAACCATACCACATCAAAATGTGACTAAAACTTAAAAGCAAAACAGATGTTGCCTTGTGCATTTTGCATTCTCCAGCATGTCACACAAAAGAAACCCAATTCAAGTTTTGTACAGCAGTGTCTTACTTCTTTAGTTTATCAGTTTTATTTTGACGGTACTGGTTCTTGGCTTCCTTAAGCTCCTTTTTGGCAGTTTCAAGAAGTTTCTCCTTCAGTTCAATCTACAAACAGCAGTTTGGGGTTAGACATCAGGTGAAACACACATTAAAATCACAGAAATTCACACATAAAAACAAGTGTGAAACATGATTTTAATGACAACACCTTCTCCTGCAGGTTCTGCATGGACTTTTCAAAGGTTTTCGGTGCTGCCCTCTGGTGGTTACAGAGAATGGCCACAGCTCGATTTGCCCGGTTATAGGCCAAGATTTTTTCTTCCACAGACATATCAGCTGTGAATTTAAAAAAAGGGAACAGTTTGAAGCAAAGTCTAAAGTAAGCATTTGTATGTCCTGGTTAAAAAAAAAAATGCGAAAGTATTTAAAACACATCTGATGTGGGCCAATACCATTATGAAGGATAAAATGGGTCTTTAAATGCATACATACACCTACTTATTCAGTGCAGGGTCATAGTTGGGTGGGTTTAAAAAATGTGTACATGGTAATTATATTATCTTAATAATTGTGACAATGTTTTGGACTGTTGCCTTCTAAAACTATAGATATTGATTGAGTCAGCGGTAAGCAAGTCGGAGAGGCAGAGTCAGAGAGATAGACTGATGGACAGACAGACAGACTGATTCTATAGACAGAAACAGAGATACAGAGACAATTACATACTTAGCAAGGGGGAGGGCTGTAATTCGACATGACAGAGAAACTCCCCCACCAATGCCCCTCCTCCTCACACACAGTGGTCCTGGCCCCCGTAGCCCCACCCCAAACACTCACATGACGTCAGCCTGTTCAGCTGGTCCTGCAGAGTGGTGGAGGCGTTATACGTGCGGAACACTTTGGCCGTCAACCCCTTCATGGAGTCCTGCAGCGTCTTGTTCAGATACGTGGTCTGATGTAGGAACACACAGTCACATAACCAATGGGACATCATTTTGCCCAAAGCCAGTGAGATCCCAACTGGACCTTATCAAGTCACACATCAGCAGACAAAATATCAAATCAATTACATAAAAAAAATTAAAATATCCCTTAATTTTATTTTTCTGGCAATTTGAATATCTTTGCTTCATTTTCTGAAAAGAACCCATTACTAATGTACAGATGTCATGTTACTTACGTTAATTCTGTCGAAGAGGTCATCATCCGGGTTTTTATTTTCCATAAACAGCTTTAAATTTTTAAAAACCTGAATGTGGAAACAAATACCAACAAGACTGAGAAGCCAAAACACTTCACCACCCAAAACACAAACGCAGCTACAGGAAGGACACATGGCACTTTATTAGAATGCAGTGATCAGTGGTCATTGTTAACACACCACAGCAAAGCACACAGTGCGCAACAACAAAATGTGTCCTCTGCATTTAACTCATATGTGACTTTCGTGACATAGCAGGGGGCAGCTAATTCAGCGCCTGGGGAGCAGTGTTTGGGGATGGTACCTTGCTCAGGGTACCTCAGTGATGACTTGTTGGTGGGGGATTTGAACCCGCAATCTTTCGATTACAAGTGCACTTCCCTAACCATCAAGCCACCACTGCCCCATAAGGAAATTGTCTGTCCCATCTTGTTCTCCATGACACACAGACACATATGTAGGTCACAGAAAGATAGGCAGCAAAGAGCAGCTACCCGAAGCAGCGCCCAAGGAGCTGGGGGCTAAGGGCCTCGCTCAAGCCCCCACAAACATGCCGAGGCTGGAGCTTGAACCAGTAACATTCCGGTCACAGGCACAGAGGCTCTGCCCACTGATACAAGACACACGGGGCATTGAGCTGCCCCTGCCCCCATCATGGCAGCTCCTGCATGACAGCACCATGGTACCCCTCAAGCGCCCAGCTCACCCGCTGTTCCACAGGCACCTTGTTGTAGTAACGGATGGAGTCCTTGCCCAGGAAGTCAAACTCCACCACGTGCTCCAGGCCGTCGAGCTGCTCATGGAGGGTGATGTGCTCCACGCGTAACGAGCAGCAGCCCACCGTGTCTGCCGTCTCACCCTCTTCCTTCTCATTGCCCGCTCGCAGGGCCAGCTGCAGGCACAGGAATTGGGGCAGAGTCACAGAGAGAAGGTGGAGAAAATGTGGGTGTCTGATGATGTCAGTAAAATTTGGACTGGGGGGGGCAGAGGAGATACTCGAAAATGTAAAAGCACTCTTTAAAAGGTCAGTGTTTTAAGATCAACTGACCACATTAGCCAATGGTTGCTTTAAATCTTTGAGTGACAGGGGAAGGGACACTCCATGGGCCAATCAGATTTCAGCCAGTGGCCTCTGTGACTCCATCCCTATATACACCCCCTGCTGGACATGTACATATGGGCTGCATATTGTCATGTGGGAATAGTTAGCATCAGGGAGCGTTAACATAGCAGGTTGGGTGGGGAGAGCCAGGCGACACCTTGTCGATGAAGTATATGGCCACGCCCCTCTGCCTCTTCTTCATCTCCCGAGACTTCCAGTCCCGCCTGTACTCAGACCTGATGGCATCCACCTTCAGCTTCAGCTTGCGGGCTACCTCGTATTTCTGCCAGTCCTTTTCTCCCTAGAAGAACCAATTGGGAGGTTTGACAAATGACTATGACACTATGAATACTACAGCTCCACCAATCACAGGTGGGAAACCGACTGCCCAGCATACCTGTACTTGTGACTTTGTATTGATCTAATTAAATGTCTGCCCTTTACATTCACCATGTACAGTTAATAAATTCACACTTTAACCTTTTAACAGACTGTATAACAACTTTGAACCTTGTGCTACTAATTCAAAATTCCCATCAGATAAGCATATTTGACCTTTAACGCACAGCCAAAATTCTAGATTATCGAAAAAGAAAATGTGAGAACCACTACCGAGGACACAGATGTGGGAGATGAAACAGCTTGAGTTGTATTTAAATCCCAAACGCATCCTAGCGGTCCCAAACACAATCTGAAGGGGAGGAGGAGTGGAGATGAAGAGGCCCACCGCCACGCACCTTGAGCTTGGAGCTAGGGTTCAGCATTATGTACTTGATGCTGCCCTGTACATTCTCCACCCAGGAGACCAGCCACGTCACGGTGTCATCATGCTGCACCTTCTTCCACCTGTGACCAGCAGGGGGTGCAGGGATCTTTGAGTCTCTATGCAGAAGAACATGGGCTGGTTAGTGTCCAGGAACTTAAGCTGTTGACCCCCATCTTATTAGAGCTCAGCACCACCCGACAGAGGTGCCGGGGTAACAGGTACCAACATCACACCAAACTCTTTTTCCCTCTATTATGAACCGCTGACGAATTTTCCCCAAGAATCAAAAGTATTCATCTATTATACATGAATTAATATTAGACTGCTATTCTTATTGAGTGCCATTGGGCAAACGTGGTGTAAAAGGTGCAGTATGAAAATAAACTAAATTGAATTCACATAAAAAGAACAGAATGTGATTTCTTTCTTAAATCACATATTGATCGCAATATCTTGCATGCCTGATACTGCCATTCCACCTCCCAAGTTTCTTTAAAAATTATTAATCAAGTCAACCATCATTGGTCCGAAGACCAATGAACTGTGCCAAGAAAGCAGCTCACTTGCTGCAATTGATGGTGATGTCCTCTGGTTGGATCCTCTTCTTCAGCTTGCCCATCTTCGGGTGCTCTCCACGGCCACGGAACAAGCCTGGTGGCTCCACTCGGAAGTTACCGATCTTCTCCCGGTGGCCGTCCAGGGTGCAGAAGCTGTATTCCTCAGTCAACTTCTTCTGTTCCTCCTTCTGCGCCTGCAGGGGGATATTCGCCAAAAGATTACAAGGCGTCCTTCACAGTCACTGCACACCTATGCCATGTAGCCTGGTCAGTCAACAGGGACATCAGTCCATCAGCATAACATTGTAGCTCAATTAACGCAAAAATCGGGGGTTCAAATCCCAAGAAGCATACATAAAATCATCATACTACCGTCTCCTACATATTGCTTTGGATAAGAGCATCAAATAAAATGTAAAAGCATAAGGTACCTGCTTCTCTTCTTTCGTCATTGCCTTCCTCTTCTCTGCTTGATCCAAGAAGTACTGGTGGATCTCCCGGAAATCACATTTGGAAAGACTGCGGATCAAGCCCCTTTCCTCATCTGTCATTTCCTGGTTTAATGGTAATGTGAGGTAGGAACATTTTTAACACTATGGATTGAGGGATCAAGTAGATTTCTGGTTTTACATATAAAGTTGAGACCAAAAGTTCTCTTTTATGTAGGTGCTTGACTTTTACAGTCAATGTGTGACAACTCAGTGCTTGCCAAGTTACCACGCATTTCCTGTGTGAAGTCAATCAGGGCATATACATTCCACAAGGAGTAACATCAGAACAACAGCTAAAACAACCACTCAAGAAAAAAGCTCAAGAATTATATCCAGGATGTAAAGCACACAGGTTTCAGGCACTTCTGTACATGCAAGCCAATGCTGCATATTCATCCCTTCAAAGCATGTGACAAAGTGAATCACCTCTCTCCAGTCAGCAAAGAAGTTCTTCTGGAACACCTCCTTGGTGGTGTACTCATGGTCCAGCATTTTGGCATAGAAGGTAGCAACCTCCTCAGCGGCAGAACTGAGCTGCACATGCTCACCTGCAACACACGATACACACCTTGGGTGGGTCTGTGAAAACCTGCTGGGATGTGCTGTACTAGAAGAGCCCCACAGGGCAGCTAAACACAAGCCGACAATAACACACCTGCACCGCGGGCAGGAACAGATGATTGAGAGGGTCAGGGCTTCTCACCATTGTAGTAGAAAGACACGTTTTCTGGTAGCGGTTCATACTCAGGGGGGAAGAGAGGTCCTTTATGCTCGAGGGTCTTCCATTTTTTACCATCGTGAGAACATCCCTCTTCCCACCTAAGAGAAAAAAAAGTGATTAACATCTGAAAGGCAGTGACTTAAGATTAAAAAACTTTATTTCAGGAGAAAATCTTGTACATAGATCAGCGAAACATGCATATAATGCAAAACAGACAAAGTGCAAAGAAAGTAAAAAGTACACACTATACAAACATAAACATGAAAGACAAACATTCAGAGTGGGACTTACAGAACCTAAACATTGATTAATAAAGCAAATTTACCAATACATAGCAGGCTTTTAAAAGTTAAAAGAACCTAAGTTGAAATTTCAAAAAGAAAAACTATGGTACAATATAAAACCTCTTTAATGCAGCTTAAGATCAGTATGAACGCATTGACAAAACAAGTTACAATCAGCCTTGAACCAACTTTTGGCCAAAAGACACTGACATTGTTTCATCACCTTGAATTATTGGATAAATAAAATTATCCATTAATTCATAAATCTTAAAACACATCTTTTACGTGAGGCGGCTAACGGCGCAGGTAATACAGAAATCTAAACGTAACGGTCTTACAGAAAAAGCGACCTGCTTAAGCTCACCTTCAAGATATCACGGCTTACGATTTCCTCTTAATTAGGTTATTCAGTGAAGGTACAATGACAGAAAGCATAATTTACCTCTCTACCTTTTCTCTCCGTTTTTGACTTTGACAGCTCGAACCACGTGCACCAAAACTCCGTGACAGCAATAAGGACGCCGCTCGGTTCGGTTTCGAAAAACATTTTAGCAGAACAATGCCGACTGCATATATACTCATCGCACACTACCTGTATTAATACAGAGCCAGGGCATCGCGAACGAACAATCACGGCACAAATCCACTCGTACGTTTCATGTGTAGCAGATATTACACCCAATGGCACATTGATGTAGTGTTGCGTGTCGCATTGTAATGGGTCCCTCTTGAAACAAGAACTACGGTACTTAATTCCTAGGGCAACAAAAGGGTGAACACTAAAAAAAAAAAAAAAAAAGTGGATTATCAGCAAGATTGGATGCACTACCTTAATTAATGGCATTACACAAAAAAACACCAAAAAAAAAAATCAAAATTCCATAATAAAAACTCATTTTATGTGCCATCAGCACCCTGAAGTGTGTAAATGAATACAGTGTAATCAAGCATCACTGAACTCACTCACCACTTCCACTTGTCATCCTCATCCTTTTTGTCCTCGTCCCCAGCACACTCTACCTTGGTCTTCCTCGCTTTCTCTCTCTTCTTCGATTCGACTTTTTCTCCCTGGTCCTTCTTGCACTTCTTCATTGGATTTCCCTCCCCATCTTTTTTGTCTTTTTTATTCCTCCCCGTGTTAGACTCCTTTTTAATTGTTTTAGCTTTGGCTCGCAACTTTTTTTTTAACCTATCGTCTTGCAGTGGGAATTCCTCTTCTTCCTCTTCCTTAACCGGGCTATCGTCATTCCCGTTTTGGTCCTGAAATCACATGGATGTCCTCTCAACCCACCTTACATGTTTTGGATGCCAGTTGTCCAAGACATCAAGAATGTACATGGAAATATTCTCCTTGTCTACAAATAATGCACAATGTAAAGAATAAAATGTATATTTTCCTGTTAGAAAATGACTATAAATGTCAACCTTGGTTATTTCAACCCAATTACCTCTCCTTCGCTTTCAGCTTCATCTTTAGCATTTCTCTTAGTGGTCTCAGATCTGTGGGGGAATGACTTGTGGTACAATATTTAAGTAGTCAGGAGAGGAAGACCTAATGACCATCATTTAGAACCTGACTGTTGCAGAGCAAATGCGAGTGCTACAATAGGCCACAGAGGAGATAATAGATCATCAGAGATACAGAATACAAAGATCCAAACCAATGTTCTGAGAGTTCAAAGTTAATTCATGTTTTTTACCTTTTTCCTATTGACTTTGTGTCCCCTCTTTGCCCCCTGCTCTCCTGAACTTTTTCCCTTCTTGAGTCTGCATTTCGGCTGCTCTTTGGCCTAGGCTGCATAGAGATGAGAGAAGGCCTAGTCCTAAAATAACTTCAATGACAGCAATGCAACATTTTCCCCATTTGTTTGAAAGATCTACATCAAGGACGTAGGACGTTAGAAAATTAGCAGACGTTCAGTTGGGCTTAATTTAAACAAAATACCTTGTTCCTGCCTTCAGGGATCTCCAAAGCCTTTGTTTTCACAGTTTTATCTACTAACCTACATAAAAGACAATAATACAAAATGTCTTTTTACACAATAAAAAAACTAATAAGATTCAGGTTAGAAAAAAACTGAAAAATGGAAGTGTTGAACATTTTGCACAGAGGATTCCAAAAGAAAACAAGCACGTGTGCCATAAGGATTATTACGGACACCCTACCCCTCAGAATCCGATGGCAAGTCCCCGAGGGCGGATCCACGTCTGTCACCCATGGCTCCTCCTCCTGTAAATGTCTCCTCGAGTTCAGCAGACATGTTGTTGTTGATATCAAAAGAACTTGAAGAGTTTGAAAGGACAGTTACTTTATGGCCTTTGCTATTAAGTAAAATCCCATTGTTATAACATCCTGAAAAAGGTAAATTAGCATAATTAAAAATTTTACATTCTTACTTCTCACATGATGGAGGTGAATCCTGCAAAAAAAAAATATGAATAAAAAATATATATATCCATACTACGCACATACATACTTTTATATATGCACAGTTTGAAAAGTTCTGTAGGAACCTAAAAGCAGCAGAACCTCTTACCATTTCTGCATTGCCGGCCTTTCTGCCATTCGCTGCTTCTGCCTTTAAACAGCCAGTCAGCTTGTCAGAACTAAAGAGATCCAGAGATCAGACTCAGGAAGTAAGTGTACTGTCGTCAGCAAAAGGCTGGAGCAAAAGACATATGACCAGTTCCAGCAGAAGGGAGAAAATCATCTTCATAATATCACAGAAAATGCAAATGTGACAGGTTACACTCAATGAATGATAATATTTACTATTACTACTACTAATATCAATTTAAATTCAATCCTTCGAAAGGCATTCACTAAAGTAAACAGAATGATTTAGTCTCTTGTTTTTAAAATGTTGATATTATCCCTCCGTTCTATACACCTTACAATCATACTCCTGGGACACAAAAGTGATCACTGGCCATTTTCATAAACGTGGACCTGGATACATTAACTGCATTCATAGATGTTCTGCAGGTGAAGCAGCTTCTTCTGAAAGCAGCCACAGGGTCAGACTGCTATAAAGTGTACAGTTTTTGGAGCTGGAGGCAGATCGGGAAATGAATCTCAGCGGGACGCTGAAATGTGACCTTGGGACAGTGATGCGCAATGGGGATTACTGTACAGGTCCGTCTCGGCCGACGGAAGGCAGATGGGTCCTACAGGCCCCGGTGAGCTGCATGCGCAGATGTCCCATCCCTCCACACTCAAATCACAACCAGGGCAAAATGACTTTGCAGTGAGTATACCTGAGCTCAAAGGCAGACAGAGATGCTGACCCAGACTGTCAAGTTTCATGCAGAATTCAGCCAGTAAACCAAGTTAATTTAAAATTTGGGGCAAGAAAAATAGGTCTAAACTCCACATGGAATTCCTGTTGTATGAAAAAAGACCAATGTTCCATTTGTTTAGGGTCTTTCAGATGTTGGTAGAACAACTGGGATAAAGATGACCTTCTAAATAATAATAAATTCATGGAGGACTCACCTCGTAACCTTCGCCTCCTGGAGAGGCTTACGGTGCTTTTCCTGTAATAAAAGTACCAAACATCAGGACGGTATAAAGGAACGAAATAACATAAGCCAAAGCCAAACGTGCGTCTGTACCTTGCTGTGCTTCTCCTTCCCCTCCAAACGTTTCTGCTTTTTCTCAGCATCTTCCTTAACTCTTTTACTGTGTGGTGAAAGCGTATGAGAATAACCCATCACCCTCCTATGCGGAGCATTAATACATAAACGTGATTCCTACATGAAATCCCGAACGGCAAAAACCAGCGTTTTACTGCAAGTCAATGCGGGCTTACCACTAAAATAACCATATATACACGCTAAATTATAACGTGAACAAACTGCATTGAAAAGTTATCCTACACTTGTCACAACTGACCTGGGCGGGGGGTTTTGGTTTCTGGAGTCAGAGCTCCGCTTTTGGCAGGATTTGCCATCAGCCATTCGGAATTTTCTTACTCCAAAGTTGGCATCCATCACTCGTAGTTTTGTTCACACAACACTACAGGTAAAGCATCGCATCGTAATGAATTTCACGCCGCCTTTGAGGTCTGCACTCGTTTTAGAGTGACATTAGTATGGTGGCTATATAAAAATGAAAAGCAATGCATACGTGCAAGCGGCGAAAATCAGTTTGTCCGTTTGTAACTAGCAGAGTTAGGCCTAAATTTATATTTAATGGACAGAGGAAAATAATTTAAAATTCTTCTAAATAGCACGCCAACAGGTCAACCCCGACAACAAGCTAAATTGTGGCAAGGGTTAATTTCACTGAACCAAGGATCACAGAAATGTTCTCATCTTTATAAAAAAATATTAAAATAAAAAGAACATTAACAAGCCCAAGGGTACCTGACAAAAGTGATTGAAAAAACATTCTAGCGAACTATATTCAATGTATTTATAAAATACGTGAAGTTTAAATCTAAGCGCTGCTGCTTATGTACGAGTACCATTTACCTGCAAACACGGTGAAAAACGTCAGTTTTTTTCACTCACAACTATGTCCCTTATAAACACTCGGTTTCATACGAGCCTAACTGAACTCCTATTGCGCATGTCACCGCAGAACCGAGTAATCTAACGCGTCTGCGAAGAATCTTCAAAATCTCCGCACAGGGGCACAGGAATTGGGTGGGTGAGAGGTAGAGCCCCTAATAAATTGATCTTTGTATTTAAATTATGTTTATAGGATTAGCAAATCAGAGGCCTGTATTTTAGCCGGGTAACTTGTGTTTCAGTAATCTGGATTTAATTCCGGCTAAGCAATAAATCCAGCTTCGTGATACAGGCCCCAGGAGGTTAACATAAATAGTAAAGCTAAGGATGGATAATTCTTTAAAAAACTAAATGATTTTTAAACGCATTATAGACTGACTACTAAAATACGTCAATTTTTGGTGATAAAATACCCATCTGAAGTGTATTCACGGATTTTTTTTCCCAGTTATAAGCATAAGCAGGGCTTGCAGTTGAGAAGTTAATGATTTGTCGGATTTATTGCACAGTCCAC
This sequence comes from Brevimyrus niger, assembly GCA_015164015.2. Taxonomy (NCBI): domain Eukaryota; kingdom Metazoa; phylum Chordata; class Actinopteri; order Osteoglossiformes; family Mormyridae; genus Brevimyrus; species Brevimyrus niger. Next base: position 21,894,885 of record JAABNY020000001.1, read on the forward strand.
AATTGCACGCTGATTGAAATGTCTTGTTCTGCGTAACGTGTTTTTGGTAACATGCTTTACCGAGAGTAACACCTCCTGAGCCTTCCTGCCCACTGAAAAGTAGCAATTAAGGCGGTGTTTGCAGCACATATACGCTACAAAGCAGCTGCGGCCTACTTGGAATGGCATTCTATTTTTAACCAATGCAGTATCACGCGCGCAACGTATTAGGAAAATAAAAACGCTAAACGCAGATGCTTTCAGCACTTTTTATTTGACGAACATGGCAACACATTAACCGTGAGTGGCGTGGCAGCGGGGCGGTGGGCGGGACAGGAGCACCTGACATGCGGCTCTCTCTTCCAATGGATCTGGCCGCACAAACGGCGCCACCGTCGTCCGGCTGCAGGTCGCGGTTAATTTTCGGTTCGGTTTAAGGCTTGACTGCCTGACAACCTGAGCACAGCAGGAAGGTCCAGGCCGATGCAGGGGGGGGGAGGGACCTCTCATCGCGAGGAGAACCTTTCCCAGTCCAAAAGGGTTCCTCAAACATGACTCTCACTGGCGGTCATCTTATTCAGCTCAGTAAATTATACTTCTCTTGCATACAAGAGATGTTCATAAATTTCAAATTTAGTGTTAAAGAAATATACAATTCAAGTAAAAATGACCAAGTAATATCTGATATGTGAATATATGGCATAAATAAAATTGTATATCTATACTATGTATATCTGTATATCTTTTTTATTATAACTTTTTTTTTACACTTTTTAGATGAACCACATAATGTTAAGCAATGGGAATGAAAAGTGTCCTTGTAGAATACACCTACTTCCCAACTTCAGCATGGTTAGCCTGTCCTGTGACTGAGTAATCTTTCAATTCATCAATACAGTGTGATTGAAGTGAATAAGCTATTACATCACTCATTCATTACATAAGGCATTATGACTCTCACCTTCCCCCTCTCCCCTTTTGCCTGAACTTGTAAAAAGATTACATACCCATACATTTTTGGTGTATGGGGTTTTTTTAATTTTTTTTTTTTTTTTTTTTTTTGTTTGGGGGGGGGGGGGGGGGCAGGGACACATAGGCTAAATGGATCCCTTTTCATGCAACACACATTGTCCATGGACAGATTACACTAACCGGGAGCTACAGCAGATGCTGTTTTGTGTGTGAATGGGTGATTAGGGTCGCAGTGCTCTGGTGCTGTGAAGTATGAATTTATTTTATGTTACTGCTGGAAGCCAAACTTTATGCCCCAAAGGTGTCATATTCCATACAGCATGAAGCAAAAAAGTGTCCTCTGAAGGGTGAGGGTTTAAGCCTAGAAGCACAGAGAGAAGAGATGTTAGCAGGTGCATGAAGCTGAGCAATAAATCCAAAGCACACATTAGCAATGGCAAAAGCAGTGATGTTAAACGGGGGGGTTAAAGATCCAGGTGAAAGCCCATCCCACAAGACTATGATCTGAAAAGTCAAAATAAGCAAAGGCAAAATTGTGTGTGTGTGTGTGTGTGTGTGTAGGTCTTTAGGGAATTGATGAATGGTCGAGCTGTATAACCCAGAAAATTATATGGATGAGAAAATGAGAAAATAAAAATCTGAATTATAACCACTAGAGGGCAGACAACACACATGTCATAAATCAACTTGTACTACAGAAGAATGAGGTCAACTTTGATAATAGACAGTGCCTCTAAAATTGAGGTCAAACACTTTTTTTTGAAAGAATCCCATTTCTCTACACTAGACTGCCAACCACAATAGCTCTCTGAACCTACTGTTGCACATACATAAACAGCCAGGGAAACATGTCCTTCCTGTGAAGAACCCCAGTATGTCACCTCAGCTATTTTCCCATCCAATGGACAGAGGACCAACCTTGATGAAACAGGCCCAGGTCTTACCAGTTGTCACTCGTCTCCTTCCTCAGGCGAGATCTCCGTCTCTTTATGCACCACTACTTTGGTCACCGACATGTCTGGGTGCTGCTCCTTGGCTTCCTTAATGGCCTGAGCCAGAGCCTAACTCGGTAGAAAACATGGTTTGGGGGCCATTATGGAAGACGAGTATGATTAGGAGCAGATCTCACAGGCAAAGACAATTCATTTAACTGTATGAAGGAATCTCCTGAATCTGTAGTCATTCTCTTCACTGTAAGACGGTCCTAACCTCGTCGTGGTCAATGTCAGCATCGCCTGTTATCACAATTCTCTTCTCGATCCTTGTTTCGGAGATGCCTCCCTTTACGGTCTGCAGACAGTGAACCAAAGGAAGGGTTTATGCCAACACACTGCAGCAAAACAGGACCACCAAAGCTAGGCAATCCCAATTCCAGGGGAACTTAAGCCAATTCCTGACCAAGGTCGCATAGAAGTTTGAAAGTGACTTCATCAGGTACAAACTGGCCTACACCAGGAATGAGTCACCACAGAGATAAGCCTTCAGCCAAAGAACTGAAGTTGAACATAAAGCTGCACACTACTAGAACCTCTCAAGTGCTTCTAAGGATCTGCCAGCACCTGGCACATGGTTCCTAGCAATTATAAGTCAAAATAGCTAAATTGGGTCGCAATCAGTATAGTTACCCACCCACCAATTGCTGCAGACAGTGGCACAATAAAAAAAAAAAAAAAAAAAGCCACAAACGAGAACCGAAAATTGTAACGAGTCTATGTGACAGCTAAGTCCACTGACCTTCGTAATATGTGTGGTGGTGGTCGTGCTTCCTGTTTCCAGTGTGATGGTCTGGCCACTTGTCAGGACCTCCGCACTGGTACCTCCGCTGGCCGCCTCGTCCTGCCAAACGTTTATAGAGCCGCAGGCTTACTCTCTGATCGTGGTCATGCTTGCGTGTGTAATCTCAACATTAATGAACCGTTACACTCACCACTTACCGATTTTGTGATTTAGCTGGTCTTAGCGACCCTTTAATGTAGCGCAATTTGACTTTGTGAGACTGGAAATCTGCACTTATTTCCCCCTGGGATCAATAAACTATATCTTATCGTATATCTTATCGTAATAACACAAAACACTTAGCTTTTCCCTAAATCAAAAAATAAAATAAACAGGTTGTAAGCAGACTCGGACAGTTGGTGATACCCAGTTATGCTGTTTCAATATTCCCAATAAGTTAGGAATAAACCACGATGAGGTGTGCAGTTGTATGAAAATAATTAACGACAAACTGGTGTACTGTGGCCTGACACTAACCAAGTTGGAGTTGATTATTTTCACATCTTGAATTGGTTTATCCCGCTTATACGACGGCTAACAAAAAATAAAAATAGAATAAACCAGTTACGGATCATTTTCAGAAGAAAATTGTTTAATTTAGCATTTGATCATGTTCCAATGTGCTCTTAAAAATACTGCATAGTCCCTTTAAGACAGAAAGTCTGGTCAGGTTACTTACTGGAAGCAGCAAGTCAAGTTATAGAAACAGTCAACAGACAGACAATTGCTTTTTGAAAAGCAAGGAAAATTATATTGATAAGAAGCACTGCTTATTTATGAGTAAAAAGTCACACCAGTTTTTATATTAACGCGTTTAATAAAACAATGCATTAACAAATAACTTATTAGGTCACCAGAACTACCTGTATAGTTACATAATCAACACCCACGTGACATCTCTGGGCCAATAAAAAAATGGTATGTATCCAAGCCGTGATATAATATGCAGTATGACTGCATACGATTAAAAAGTCATATCAGGGTTCTCTCCTTGTCTCCGATGGGGCGGTTTATACTCAACGCTCGCAATGCATCCACTTACACATCTTCACCGCCATGCATTTCCTGTGTTCATTCCACACGTCTTCTGTGTGTAATCAAGCTACATGTATGCATGATAAAATACCAGCGAAAATATTGAGGGCAGTATGGTGAACTTTTGTCATGCAACAATGTGTTTAAATAAGCTACACTTGATATTAACGTACAATTTCATTTTTTTTTTTTTTAGAATGAGTGACCAGAAGATGTTCATAGCAAATTTTTTTTATAAAGGCAGGTGAGTAATTTTTCTGAGTACTATTGCGTGCATCGATGTACATCATATTAATGTTAGTTTAATTTTCTTCTACTTCCTAATTTAATCTGATCTTATAAGCAGTGTCACTTGCACAAAGAATAAATTGAGATTAGACTTTTGCATGCCTTCATACTTATAAGGACATTATATACTTGTAAAAGGTATTTTCATAACATTATTTTTAGTTACAAACCTGTTATTCAGAAATTTTGATGATAAAATTTGCTGACTGCGTTTGGTTTTAAGTTTTGCCAAAACATTTATACTGTCATAGGAAACAAAATTTAGCATGTTTTGTAATTTTAATTATTATTGCATTTTATTATTATCTAGTATATCTTTAAAAAATAGCTTCAAATTTACTGACACTAGCTTTACAGGAGCTCTGTTTGTGATGGTTTCCGAATCAATTATGATCATTATCATCCATGCTGTTTAAGTCACTCATAGGAATGTTTGTGAGATATGATTTCATTTTGAACTCTCTCTCTCTCTGGTGCTCTGCTCGTCTTCTTGTAAATACAATAAATATAATTGAGAATATATATATATATTAGGGCTGTCAAACAATTAAAATGTTTTATCAGATTAATCACAGGGTTGCTGTGGATTAATTTAGATTAATCACGATTAAATATCGTTCATTTTTAATCTATATTAATCACAATTCATTTTGCATGGGCAAACAGACTCAAGAAAAAAGGGAATATATCCATCCATCCATCATCTCCCGCTTATCCGAGGTCGGGTCACGGGGGCAGCAGTCTCAGGAGGGAAACCCAGACTTCCCTTTCCCCGGCCACTTCCTCCAGCTCCTCTGGGGGAATCCCGAGGCGTTCCCAGGCCAGCCGAGAGACATAGTCCCTCCA
>JAABNY020000001.1:21902081-21914248 GCA_015164015.2 Brevimyrus niger
GGGGGGGGGGGTTGGGGGGGATGGACAGCCGGGAGCAGTTAAGACAGTGAAAAGACAAAAGGAACGAGAGGCAGAGTGGGGGAGGGAGACAAAATCGACAGCGAGTGGGGGGGATAAGAGCATTGGAGAGATGGGGAAGGGAAAGAGGGACTATTCATAAGAGCGTCAGAGGGACAAGCCACCAAATGAGCCATTGACATCACCCTAAATTACTGAGTGCGAGTAGTGGAGAGCCATAGCCCAGCTAAGGAGATCACTGAGAAGGTAAGACACAGAAGATTCCGCAATGGTGGATTCTGCTGATCAAATATTCCTTGGCCTGCCCTCAAAAGTGAGGCCAGGAGGAGGGGATACATGTAGGGAAAATTAACTGCTGTGAACTTGTAGTGGCATCATTTGTAAAAAGTAAAAAAAAAAAAAACGAATGACAAAACTTTCAGTAGCTTTGGACATATTCTGTAATCTCCTTAGTTGAAGATCTCTCTCATCTCCACAAATCACCAATGATACCAAGTTACTGATTAACACCAGGCAGTCTGGCTTTGCAGAGAACTGTAACAGAGTTATCAAGATGTTGAATCCATTGGAATAATAGTATCTAAGCTAGTGCTAAAATAGTTTTTCTGCTCCATTCATCATTTTGGGGAGACATATATAAGTATATGGCGACTACATTTGGCAACAGTTTCCAAAGTGTTACGAAATGCTATGTTTTGGTGAAGCCGAAGCAATCCCAGATCTCCGAGATCCTGCTCTTATGAATAGGGCCCATAATCGATTCCAAGCGTGTGGCAAAGAGGTAAGATAGCGTGAGAAGTCTGGTTGACGAGGACTGACACTGTGAGATAGCCTCAGTCTTTCTACCCAAGGTGAAAAGTTGGGTTTGTCAGAGGGGTTGGGGCACATTACACTGATGAGTGATGAAGGACCCCATCAAATGGCCCATGTGCAAAGGAAGGCAAGCAAAGTTAGATCTGTAAAGCCTTGGGTGATACGGAAGGAGCTCCCAATCAGTCGCTAGCAAAGGTGTCATGCTATGCTCTTTCTAACTTGATACAGTACAAGTTAGCCCGGGGCAGCTTGGGGTAGGCTGGTGTGACCTGAGGATAGGTCATGGTAGCCTGGGGTAGCTTGGGGTAGGCTGGTGTGACCTGAGGATAGCTCATGGTAGCCTGGGGTAGCTTGGTGTGACCTGAGGATAGCTCATGGTAGCCCGGGGTAGTTTGGTGTGACCTGAGGATAGCTCATGGTAGCCCGGGGTAGCTTGGGGTAGGTTGGTGTGACCTGAGGATAGGTCATGGTAGCACAGGGTAGCTTGGGGTAGGCTGGTGTGACCTGAGGATAGCTCATGGTAGCCCGGGGTAGCTTGGGGTAGGTTGGTGTGACCTGAGGATAGCTCATGGTAGCCCGGGGTAGCTTGGGGTAGGTTGGCGTGACCTGAGGATAGCTCATGGTAGCCCGGGGTAGCTTGGGGTAGGTTGGTGTGACCTGAGGATAGTTCATGGTAGCCCAGGGTAGCTTGCAGTAAACTGTGATAGCTTTGATTAGGTTGGGGGTCCTGGGGTGAACCGAGGCAACCAAAGGATAAACTGGGGTAGTCAAGGGTAAATTTAGGTAGCCTGGGCCAGTTTGTGAAAACCCGTGGTAACTTGGGGTAAGTTGGGGGATCCTGTGGAAAACTGGCGCAGCCAGGGGTAGATTTGGGTAGCCTGGGATAGCTTGTGGAAGCAGTGGGATGAGAAGCAGGAGCAGAGGAAGGCTATGTTGAGAGCCGGTTGTGTTGTCTGTGCCATACCACTGCTCTAGTCGTAGGTGAGGTTTTGGTAAAGTAGCGTGGAGCGGGAATAGGCAACTCCAGTTCAACCAGAGAAGAGCCTCGAGCCTTTTCCTTCTGTGCCACGTCCACCTGCAGCTTGACCTCGGGCCTTTTCGCCTCCCCCATCTCCTCGGATGGGCTGACAGCTACCATAGTCCTCACGGTCCCCACGGTAGCCTTGGTGGGTGAGGGAGTCTCGGCTCCCTTAACGGTGATCAGCACATCTTTTTCTTCTGTTGGAACCGATCCTGGCGTCCCATTATTGGGTGACACCGGGATTATCTTGACCTGAGGAGAGAGCCTCTCACTGGCTGGAGTGGCTGGCCCGCCATTGCTTGAGCGCGTCGTGATTGTAACCACTTTCTCCGATACCTTGCTATAGGCCTTTGCTGAAGAGGAGGTTTTAGGCTTTGTTTCTTCTTTCCGGGGCATGTCCTCAGACTCTCTGACATCATCACCCTTGTGCACTCCTTCAGCTCCTTCAGTGCTGCTTACAGTTGTTACTTTACAGGTCACTGTACTTTTCTGCTCTGCTACTTTAGCCACGTTGTTTACAATAACCCACCCATCAAACTCCTAAGTGTGAAATACAAAGAGTGTCATTAGCTGGCAGATTAAGAGATGGTCACAATGAGGCACGGTCATCAAACAGTGGTCACAACCAAGGTCTAGAGCACTCTGCATTTCACATACTGCGGTGTTTAGAATGGTTTTTGAGATCTTGGAGGTTTTGTACTGTTATGAGGACAAAAACTTTCTAATAATGACAATAATAATGCAGTGCAAAATGTAATCAGTCATTAGATTAATTAGTTCCCAACATATTAACTAGTAATTACAGTAAGTTAACTAGTAACTTGATGACTATTCTTAAAATCAATATTACTTCTCGTTACTATTTGTAACAAGAAGTTTCTGTGTCTTGGTAACATTACATGTACCTAAAACCCTAGAAAAGGTTAGCAAATTGTGGTAGTTATTTTAAAAAGCTTCATGGAACCACACTTTTGATTCACGGACATTCTGGCTTCAAAAAGTGATTAAAAAAATCAGCTGTTCTACAGTACTGCAACTCTTCCTCTGCTGTTTATAGGAAAAAGGAAATATTAAACAATTCTTCCAGCCTTCCAGCACAGCCGTAGAGGAAGACTTTGATGGCTAACTGAATCGGATTAACGTCTTATGTGTTCACTCACCCTGAGACTGTACTTAAATGTAAATAGTGGGTAGCAGACCGATAGATGAACATAGAGGCTCAGGGGGAGGTTGCCTAGAGAATGAAACACCCATGTCTCTCTATGGAAGTAAATGTAATGGAAAACCTTCCATTTCCATCTCATTAATCACTGATAAAATTATGCAAATTACAGGCAGGCGCTGGATTTTAGCCTCTGTGATTGAGTGTGTTGGCTATCCTTAGGGTGACTTCTGGGTGAATTTTTTTAAAACATTTTGGGAATCATTCTGGGGAGATTGAAGCTGTTTCAATATTCTTACATGTCACTCATAGAAGCAAAAGTAGACCTACCTTATTTTCTGAACTATTTATGACTTAATTACTATTTTTTTTTTACTATTTTAATGACTATTTAATTTAATGAACTATTAAATTAAATTGTTTAATATACTAGCTGTTTTTAACATGGCTTGATTCAGCTTTCAAATTTAGCCCTAAGTCAGACAAGGACAGGCAGGGCAGACAACTCTCAAGGGAGTCCTTCCCAGCGTCCTTTGCTGCACAGCTTGGTGATGGAGACAGAGTCGCGAGTGAGCAGGATGGAGCAAGCCTCACCGTGGAGACAGTGGTGTCAAAAAGGCCCAGCTTCACATCTACACCACTGGCTCCCATCTCCCTGGTCTCCTCTTTGGCCTACAACAAAGAAGTGTCAAGGTATAGTTTGGGTCCAACTTCATCCATCCATCCATCCATCCATCCATCCATCCATCCATCCATCCATCCATCCATCACAATCCTAGTAAAATTGATACACTTCTTGTTTTGTGACTTCCTCAGTTAGAGACCTTCCACAAATACAAATTTTTTGAATAATGGGCACATTTATGACCAAATTTTGTATGCCTGACAACAACACACACCAGAGTGAAAGTGATGCTGGCGTAGCTGAACGAGAACCACATCAGAATGAGACAGCAGCAACCGAAGGTCATCACAGCATGAAGGACAGCTGTGGTCACACCTAGGCTACTGGGGTCTTCATTTAGCGTCTATTTCATTTGAGCAGAGTTTACCGAAGCCTTCTATGACATACAACTGACATTAAGAACGCTTGGGGAACCTCAGCTCTGGTCATTGGAATGAAACTTGAACACTAGATGCAGAGAGGGTGTATTATTTTATTGATTTTTTATAGTAATCACGTAGAGTTAATGAGCAGCCACAGCTGTGCTGAGCAGGTTACATTATTAAATATCCATTCTTTCATAAATTATTATCCCATAATTTCAAATATTTGGTAGCAATTTTCGACATAATTTAACTGATTAATTTTTAATAAATGAACATCTGTTTTTTCATATTAATGTATGTACATATTCAATTATAATTAGATTAACTTTATTGATCCCAGAGGGAATTTGAAATAAAAAACTAAATATACTTCAAATATATATAAAGTGTGAATGAATGAATTTAATGGACATGTGACAATGCAAGCGCAAGGTTCCGCTACTTCACATTTGACAAAAATAAAATGCTAATGTAGTACCATGTACCATATATCCTTGATACTAGCCAATCAGTTTGTCCACTGTGTATGTTTCCTAGCAACCAGGTATGGGTCCGCATCAGAGCTTACATCGTCGGGCGTGAGCGGCTCGATCATGGGTGCCTCCTCTAGCCTCGGGGACCGCACTGGGGACGTGGCCAGCCTCTTCTCCCACTCTGTCAGGATGCTGGTGTCTACGCCTGTCTCCAGAAATGTACGCCTCAGCTCTCGAATGTTGGTCTGTTGTTTTGCTTCTTCCTCAGGGGTCCTGTCTGTTTCCTGGTGTAGCAAAATGTAAAGTTAATGATTCACCACTATTCTGTAACGCAACACCCACCCTCCATAACCAACCCCAAAAACTAAAACATCAACATCACAATTAGATATCCCTAGACATCCCTGCTCAATGGACTTTCAGATACAAATGCTGTTATCACTAAAAAAAGCACTGCATTCCCAATCCTTTGAGCTGAGGGATTTAGATTCAGATGTACCCGTGCCTTTCATGTCCCTACCCGTGTTTGCACCTGAGGTATAAAGGCTTTCTTTTTGATCATGACTCTGGTGTTTTTAATCAGGCAGATGGTCGTCTATTTGAGTGTCGGTGTTTTCCATTGACAGCTCAGTGTAAGGCAGATCCAGGCTGGCTTAGCACTCTGCACTAACCAGATTAATTCAGCCACCTGTGACGTGCACCTTGACCGAAACACCATGATGCCATTTATAAATCTTGTGCTGCATTTTGTGACATTAACAACAATCCACCATCTTTCCATATAAGACTAAAACAAGGTACCTGAGTCTTCAATTCTGATAAATCATCTTGGTCCGACTGTGAGCATGAAACAGAGAGATATTAGTGACCCATTCTGAAACAGTGACCACTACCAGAAAATTCTGTACAACAAACAAAGCTAGATGATCTAGTTATACATATCAGCTTGATACAATGGGGGAGACACCCTGACCACTGACACTAAGAGCAGCCTCAGAGAATCCACCGCCCCCCACCGCTTCTAAACTTGACTCCTTCCTCCTATGCAGCAGTAACTTGGCTCACAGTGAACCAGAGATTCCAGAACCTTCCATTGTAAATTACACAACCATTTATAGGAGAAGTTTGCAGTGAAAGCATGCCATTCAAAATTAGTAGTTATTCTAAAATGGGCTTTTAAAGGTGCTTGCATGTGGCAGTTGAGACCGAGCTCCAATGACACGCTGCGGTGAATTAAGATGGAACCGCATTCAATGGTGCACACGCGTGATTGAGCTCGCCATGGAAACAGCAGGTGCTTCTCATGCCAGGAGGAGCGGGATTTATACGTTTAAAACTCGTCTCTCTGAATGCAACCTAATGTCTCAAGTGTGATAACTGCTCACGTCTCAGCAGGCGAATCAGAGCCTTTGGAAAAAAATTTAAAAGAAACCGTCAACCAACTTTTCAGCATGAAACAAAGGGGGTTTTATTTCATCGATGATGCATTTGTGGTATTTTAAAGGGATCTGACAGGATTCAACATGTATATAATACATATGATGCGATGAGGTAATTGAGTCCAAAAAATGTGAAAACTCAGAAAGTGACAGATTTGGACTGAGTGACATGTTACATATATGCAGTGGCAGCCAAAGCCCACATGGTGCCAGTTTCACAGCTGGCACCTTCCACCAGAGGTGGGGAGGGACAGTTGCTCATGCTGCCCTCGCCAAGATCTGCCCCATGTAACATGGAACATGCTCCCATCACGCGGCAGCCCTCACCTCCGTGGCTGTCTCGCCATCCACAATGGTGTCCGTCCACTCACTGTTGTTCTTCTCCATCCATCGAGGCAGGAGGAAGGAAAACAGGGGACCCCATCTTTAATCAGTGCTTTGGCGTGGGGACTCAAGTGTCACAAATGGTGATTATCCATCCATCCATCCATCCATCCATCCATCCATCCATCCATCCATCCATCCATCCATCCATCCATCCATCCCTCCGTCCATCCATCTGCTTACTCACAGCTGATACATTCTTGACCTGATGCCAGTTAATCACAGGACACAGACACACACACACACACACACACACACACACGTGGCCAATTTGACCACCCCACAAAGCCTGTAGTCCACAAGTATGGGTCTGAATCCCACATCCTGACATCACTTGCACCTTCCGCCTTTACACATGGACCATATACAGAGTTACTTTATAAACTTTATAGACTTGGCTGTGTTGGACTTCCTTTGTAGGCCCTAACACGCTGGGCTCTCCCTTTGAGTCGGGTTCCTCCCAAGGTTTCTTCCTACTAGGGAATTAATTTCCTTACCACAGCCACCTCTGGCTGCTCACTGAGCGCTTTGGACATGTACAGTACAGTATAAAGCGTTTTGAGGCAATGTAATATTGTGTAGAACTGATAAAAAATTTCATTCTCGATTACCTGACAATAAGGCGGAATGAAGACGGTGCATAGTGGAAGACGATCCCCATAAAGAGGAAGTCCTCTGGAAGAACTTCAAATTAAAGGTGAACGGAAATGCAGTCGTCTGTCAGCATTGCAAGGCATGACTTAAATATCACCACAGCACGGCTGTATTGCAAATACATCTTAGAGAACACATCCGGGATTGCGGGGTTAGAAAGATACGTGCCTCTTGGAGTAGCCTAGCCTGTCTTGGTCACAGAGGTGGAAATTTCAGGTCCAGAAAGTACAAATCCAGACCATAATTTAGCTTTAACCAACCAGTGGAGTACTCTGTAACTGTGACTCTTTATGCGCAACTGGTTGGTTGAAGCTAAAACATGGTCTGGATTTGTACTTTCTGGACCTAAAATTTCCATGCCAGCTTGGTCATCACTTAAATTATTTTGCTTAAGATATTTTCTACAATTCCTGCATGTCAAAGTAATCACTGCTAAAATAAAGGTTAGCCCCTCATTTCACCGCATTACCTTAATAATCGGCCTATGGTACATAACAACCACATGTAATTAATAATTCTTTATTGATTTTTTTGTTAACATATTATGTGTTTCAGGGCTGAATGATCCTGGGAAAAGTTTATGTTGCAATATTTGAAGTGACATTTAGGAATTGAACATGTTTTAATTAATTGAACTGGAGAGTGTTTAGAGCAGGGGTGGGCAGTCTTATCCCCAAAGTCCAGTGAGATGCAGGTTTTTGGGATAACCTGTAGGTTAGCTGTTCAAACCCAGGTGTGAGGACTCTTCAGCTAATCAGTCCTTTAATTAGTAATCTAATTAGGGAGTTGCAGCGAAAACCCGCACACACACCGGCCCTTTGTAGATAAGATTGGACACCCCTGGTTTAGCGGAAGAATTTCCAGAAATGTAAAATTTTGCAAAATAATGGAAATAATGCGAAATATGCAATTAGATGATCCGTTTGTCAACATAAGTTTTTTGACATTTTAATCAGCCAGCAAAAATGTGCTACTGATCCAGGAATTGAGGGTGGCCCGTGGGCAAAGTGATGGAAGAGACAGACACGGTGCAGTCGGTGGTGACGGCATGGATTCAGAAAGGTGTGCAGCGGTTCCTCGGGGTCATGCTCTTCGTCCCTTGTGGCCGGCACAGGGGAGCCATGTTTTCACGGGTCAATCGGTCACCTCTGATTGGGGGGGGGGGCATGGCGGTCTGGTAATATCTTCTGTGAGTTTCCACATGCTGTTTATCACACCACAGCCTGTACATCAAGCTGACAGCGTTAGTGCCACCATTAAATTAAACCCTAATTAACACAATGTGAGATGCGTTTTCATCATCTACAGAAATGAGGGCAGAGAGGCTTTTTTCCCCCAACAAATACACAAATTATGCATTGCATTCCTTAAAAAATTCAAACGCTTCATGGACTTGCAGAGGGGTATACATTATGAATGCTCACCTCAAACAGTGCATTGTCTCTGTATTTACATGTTTATCTGGCACCAGTGGCACAGAATAGAAGGCATTCAGATTAAAATGTAAATGACTTGTGCCAAGATGGCACAGTGACTGAGCGGGCTGCACTGTAGCCTCATACCTCCGAGGTACGGGATTATTTACCTGCAATTTGCATTTTTACAGAGCACTCCTGTGGCAACTCTAGTTTCCTGCCGAAGATGTGGTGAAGTATACTGGTATCTCTAAGCTACCCAAAGTGTGTGTCCTATGATAGATGCACATCCAGCTAAAGGGCTCCCCTGTGTTTCCTGCTATACATTTACATTTCTTTTTATTTAGCAGACCCTTTTTATCCAAGGCGATATACATTTCTGAAAGAGAGCCAAGTCAGACAGCCCCTGGAGCAATTTGGGGTTAAGGGCCCTGCTCAAGGGCCCAACAGTGACATCACTCTGCGGAGTCCCAACCCACTGAGCTGCATGTCACGCCATCTTCACCAGAGGTGGGAAGTACAAATACTTCATTACTGTACTTCAACGAAACTATTTATTTCTGTATAAACTTAACTTTTACTACGTACATTTTAGCATGAATATCTGTACTTTCTACTCCTTACATTTTCAAATCAGGCTTGTTACTCATTTCGTTTAATTTACTGTAAATGACGTTTATTAGGACATTTTGCCATGCATTACCTATTCTGAATCAATAATGTGTGCCATTCAGACAACTTGACTGATTGGTTGAGGCTTAAAAACGTTTGTAAACACGCACAGAAAAGACAATCCCATTGGTGTATTCGTCTTTGCGCGTGATGCACAACTCGATAGACATATTAAAGCGCGAGACAGAGACTGAAATCAGGCGGCAACTCGGTGGGAAAAGATATCGTTATTGCAGTGGAAGAAAGAAGCTCATTTGAAAGATGCTGTGGGGAATCAATGTGAGACCTCTCATTCTTCAGAGGAGGACCATCATTTCACAATAACACAGAACCCCAGTTCACTAGAGATTTACTTGAGATGCCCAGGCAATGCAATGAAGATACTCAAGGCTCTCCTGACAATATTCAACCTTTCATGAGGCTTAACACTCCACTACCAGCTTCAGCTACGTGTGAGAGATTGTTCAGCACAGCCGGACTGATAGTCACACCTAAAAGGGCATGCGTTGATTCCAAGAACTTTGAAAATCAACTTCTTTTGAAGCTAAACAGAGGGTTCTGGTGGTCCTATGGTGTGTGCCTTAGCTTTTCAGGCTTACACAAAAACCTAATATATTTGCATACAAATAAAGTTTTTTGAACACCATGCACAGTGACTTTGTAATCCCTCAATCTTTTATAGTACTATAATATTTTTTTGCATGGTATGTTTAGGAAAAAGGCAATCATCATGTATGATGATGGTAATGGCCAATGGAGGTTTAAGTATTTATCTGGCTTTATTTTTCTCTGCTTGTGTTCTACATGGTGTCCAGTGAATTTTGCCCTAAAATGGTGGTTTTATCCTTTGCATGGATACTTTATACTTTAAGTATGTTTTAGAGCCTGAACTTTTCACTTTTACCTGAGTAAAAAAGTCTATCATCACCACGTAATTCTGACAAACGGCCAAAATTAGAATCCCCAGCGGATTCCTGAAGGATCTACCTTTCCCTCTGGATGGACTGGTGTGAGTGGGATTGGCTCCGACACTTCTGTGGCCACAGTCTTCTCCTCTTCCTCGATCTTCTCCTCCTTCACCACCTTCTCCGGCGTCACAGTGGCCACGACGGTGGGTGCCGCCTTGGCGGGTGTGCGGGGGGCGGGGCTTGGCTTCGGGGTGATCTTTGGTTCCTTCATTAGGATTTCATTGCTTTCACACACGGGGGCTACATCACAAAGAGATAGTTGAGCAGTGATGCTGGCATGACTCATCAACATTCATTTATAAGCTTCTTAATATAAAAAAATAAAATAACACAGCTATAAGCATAAATAAGGGGTGTATACTATATATATATATACATATAACATAACAGAGGAAAACTTACATTTAATGTACTAATTAACCTGCCACATAGTGTAAAACTACACAAATCCCATGCTGATCACATGGTCCCATTGTTAAATCTACACAAGTGGTCAGTCATGTTATTACCAGTATAGCCTTATAAATTTGACTTCAGGCTGACGTAACACGCAGTCATTCCAGTGCTCTGGTTCAGACTGAACAGAGAAATGCCTTCAAATTTCTTCAGAAACATAACCGCATTACAATTACAACTAGAATGACACAAAAAAAATCCTATAGTCCAACACATTTGGCATACCTTGGCAGGCATAAATGGAATTCCAAAGTGACAGTCCAACACATGCTTTAATGCACGGGCTTACCTGGGCTTTCCCAGGGGCTTCCACAACAAAAGAGGCCTCAATGTTACTTAATAAAATTTAAACACCCCAGTTAATCACTTTCTCTGTAGCCAAACCTCCCACACTGACAGTCAACAACTACGGCACCGTGGAAAAAGCTAAAGGAACTTCTGACAACTCAAATAACCCAGGGGCCTCTGACCATGTTAATATGCCCCTGGTAGTAAATCAGGACACGCAAGAAGCACATTGCAACAGCCAAATGTCGGGTAGGAGGGGCAATGTCGAGTAGGAGGGGCAATGTGGTAGGGGTTTATAACGGTTACCCCAACCCTAGCTCTTTATAAATCCCTCCTACCCCTCGTGATAAACCCCTCTTACTCGACATTGCCCCTGCCACTCGACATTGCCCCTCCCACTTAAAACTTGACACCCGGCTGCAGCGATATATACTTGGGACACGCGCACATGCCACCTTCCCCCGCCGGCCTCTCATATCACTCTGTGATGTTTTAATAATGCAGCACCACCTAGACAGCCTTGGGTTAGCTTCATAAGCAGAAGGGGTAACCAGTGGCATTGCTTAGAAGATTTCCGCTCTGGAGATGCTTGACATAGACGACGTTGGAAGTTCTTTGATGGCCAAAGCCCTCAAGTTATGCCCTCACCATGACCAACATCAAAGCCCGAATCAGTGAAGAGACGCAATCCATTACATTACATTACATTATCCTCTTCTTTACTCCATAATGCTATGGAATCTTGTTACTGATTGGGTATGAAATCTGCCTATGAAGTTCAGTTTTACTGTCATGTCTACAAAGTATATCATTTAAGCTGTTATGTCAATAAATACAAAACAATACTAGGCTGCATGTATAAAAATGTTGTTTTTTCATGGTGTTTTCCCTCTGTGATAATGACATTTACAGTTCTAGCATATAGTATACTTGAATAACCTCATATTTATTTCATTTAAAAATTTTGTTAATAAAGTCTGATTAGTGCAGAACAACTTTTAGATTCCAGAATATTCTCCAATGTCTTAGAAAGTAATATGCCAATTAATCTCAACTGTACACATAATTATAATTATCAATGCAGTCTTTTTTGACGGCAAAATCCTTTCACGTGTCATAATTCCTGCACTATCCCTGGAGGGGAAATGGTCTTTCAAATCCCAGCTTTTGATGTGCTTTTTTTTGCCTTCAAATTAATCTGACTTTTGTTTACAGTATCAGCTTGAGGAAAAATGTATAAGCCACTGTATTGTGTGTGTGACAAATGGCAATGGTGTTTATCTCACGCCAAGCAGGATGTACTATGGCATGCAGGGACGGCAAGAGCGGGGGGGGTTACGGGAGGGGGGGAAGG
>JAABNY020000001.1:21914348-21928373 GCA_015164015.2 Brevimyrus niger
GGGAGGGGGGAAAGGCGGGGGAGCACAAACACCTCAGCGATTGAACTGAAGTGGGAGATGGGCGTCGCCAGGATGGGGGGGAGGGTGCATTCCAGCTACTACACCTACGAGTTAAACGGAGCACAAGACGTATCTACCTGTTAGACCATTGTCATTTACTCGGAATGGCAGTTTATTTCCGGGAAAAACTGTCCGCGCATTGTTTGGATTATTCCGCTGAGCTGGAGAGATAATTAAGACACTGCGGTGAGAATTCAGCATCGACAATTCAACAGGAGACCGAAGATGAGGTGAGGGATGGGAGAACAGATCTGGGATCGGCTTGCAAGCCTGGAATCATTAAAAAAAAAAGCTACTAGGTAGCGATTCTGGGATGCATGCTCTTACATAAATGTCCGCTTAGTCTTCCTGCGTGCAGCAATGCAGCAGCTACAAGGAAATCACGCACATGCAGCAAAACCGACAACCCAAAGGCTGACACTGGATTTCAGACATTTATGGAAAACAAATCATATGGATGATTGATCCAGCAAAGCAGAGTGATCCCTGTGTAAAGGAGTGAATAGTGCATTTAGTGTCGAAAATTATATGTCATGAGTGCACCTTTCATTTATTTTTTGTTATATATATACATATTTTATTTTTTTTATTTCCCAGAGTGAAACCCCAATTAGGACAGAAAAAAACTATCCGTGTTCAAATAGCTGCCTTTTCTGTGCCCGATTGTGATCACTAAAGGACCCTGCTGGCAACTGAGTGAAGCCGGCTGTCTCTAGAGAGCTCAAAGGAGTGTGATAAAAAAAAATACAGTCTCCTAATTAATCAGAAGGCAGTAAAGGGGAAAAACAGCACAGATATGCTTGGTAGAACAAAACACGACAAAAAAAAAACATATGGAGAAAACATTAAAAGCACATAGCGGCTAATCTCTCTACAGGCATCACAAAATAAACACAGCTTAGCTTAAGTAGGAGTAGTGCATTGTGGGATTTCTGTGAACTGCCAGTTAATCTTGGCCTGGGGATGACCAATAAAGAAGGCAGGGAAAACGAAGGGCCAGAAATCATAAAGTGAGGGCCTGAACTAAGACGTGACTCCACATTTTGTTGGGAAACAACCCCCCCAGGTGAAAGTGTCCCCAAAGGTGTATAGGACCTACCCCCGTCCAGGCTGCGTGACATGGTGTAGCGTTTGCTGGAGGAGCGTTCGAAGTAAGGAGCGGGCCGAACAATCTGAGAGCTGGCCCGCCGGGTCTGGGCCTGGGTGCGACCACTGTAGCGGAACTTGGAGCCCAGCGTGAGAAACTTTTTGGGAGGGGGTTCTGGAGACACCAGCCTTTGGGAGGGAGAGATAAAGGTTTGGTACCTATGCTCACATGCTATTACTCTGTAGACAGAAACGTCCCTCTTAATTTTGTCTTAATTAGGGCTCTGAGTAAGGGAGAGCGGCTCACGACTCGAGCAGGATCAAGCGTCTGAGTAAAGCGTAAACTCTTGCAAACCGTTACATCACCATGGCCCTCTCTTTCGGAAGTGTTACCACCTGAATATTGATGTATCTAAACTCCCTTTTCCTCAAAACTCGCTCAACCAAGTCAAATACACCAAGGTTTTGTTTTTCTTATTTTGTAACAGTAATTCCTTAATTCCTACCGCAACACTGTTGTCTGATGGAAACCACATATGTCTACTTTCTGAAGACTTAATCTGACTTTTTACTAAAGATGGAATACGCCCATTCTCCTATGTCTAGTGATATAGTTTGACACAGGCCTCTTTGGTAGTGTCACCCTCTTCTACAGTGTGTAAGGTTCTTCTGTAGGTGCACAAGCCTCTTGTACAATGTTTTCTGCAGTGTATTTTCATGGCTCTACGTGTCCATTAACACAATACAGAAGACCTTTACACTCTGAAGGAGAGGCCTACGCACTGCCAAAAAACATACAGCATCGAGATGCCCATGTCACCTATTGGTTGAACCCTGAGCCATCAGCATAATGATGAATTTTGTGTGCGACTGTGCATGTGTGTCAGGACCGGGAGGGAGGGGTGGTGGTCGTCTTATCATACCGAATGCTGATCAGATTTAATTCGGGATTGCCTACTTTGATCAGCTGGCTGACCAACGTGAGACTTTCAGTTCAAGACAAGTCTGCACACACATTTACATGCATGTAACAGTTTTAATACCTTGTAAACAGTCTGTAGGGATTGCACACTGCCCCGGCGCTTTTGATGTAGCTAATTCTAGGTTTTTAATGGAATAATACAGACTTGCCATAAGATTTCTTGCGTGAGCCTGAGAGTCTGAAAGCGTGAGAGTCACGCCAGATGTGCGAGAGCTACCAACCCCGTTCATCTGATTTACACTGATAAGTCATATAAACTGTCCGCTCAGTAAGCATTTCTGCAGGACGTGTGGTGCGGTTCACAGAAACAGGGCTGTGTTTGGGCTGCAAGGTGAAGATGGTGCAGCGGTTAGAGGCGCATGGGTGAGCGGAGGCACGGCTGGCACCTGAAAAAGGTGTGGTGCTCCACGCAGACCTTCCACAGCCGCTTCGCCGCACGGTGGTTCAACAGCTTGAATCCGATCGTGCTCTCGAACTGCTCGAACTCAAAGGGGCGGAGAAACAGGAGTAAATGGGACATTCCGGCACCTTAGGTGGCCATTTTGGGTTTTTTTTAATACACCTTCAAAAGAGCGATATTTGTCATTCGCGATAACAGCCGAGAGTAGACGGGTCACGGCAAATGGTGATATTGAGCATAAGATGATTCATCTAGCAAAAGAATCCGGGATGGGGGCTGCGCCATCAATTTATGACATTTTGAGGGACATGACATCACTCAAGGCTCCTGTAAAGCCAGGCGAGGCTGTTATAAAGGTGATTTCGGAACCTGATATTATGCGTGATGATACTCCACTAATATGGAGCAAGCCAAGCAAATTTAAATGGAACAATGAGCCGTTTTGGGGGTAAATTTCACTTTTTTTTCCCACATACCGGTATCTGACAAATCAAAACTGTCAGGAAAAGTCCTGAGACAAATCAAAATTGAGGAAAAGTCTCCAGCTTATTCCAAGATGTTTGGCAAACAGCAGTAACAAGAACCACAATTACATAATCTACGATAAAGGTGCAGTATAAAATGTACTTTTATTTGAGCAATACTTTAAAGTAGAAAAGTTCAGTCATAGTCAGTGGGACTTCTGGCACGGAAACTTCACTTTTTCCTCTTTCTAGAACTTTTTCAGCTGGGGCTTTCACATTGCTGTGATTTTTTTTTAATGCCACGATGCAATGGAGGGGGCCGGGGTTCGGCAGGCTGCGTCATGTGACATCGCCGCTAGGGCTGACGTACCTCCCCGGGCCGGATTTTGATGTAGAAGTTGTTCCTCTTGTAGGAGATCTTGAGCACCTTGGGCCAGGCAAAGCGGTTGATGCGCAGCCGGTCACGGTAGATGAGCAGGCCGCTGGCACACACGCCCAACATGATGTCCACACCCTCGGAGTCCTGCGGCCATTGAACATCAAACTGGCCCATTAGGGATTATGGGACTTACAGGGCTGCCTGGGAGTGCTCTGACATTAATAGCACTAAACATATTCAACAAATGTTTCTACGTGGTTTCCTTGGTTACACACTTGTTTATCTATAAAGACCATATGTAGAATTTTACTGTAAATAACAGTAACTACTACATGCTGAGAATACAGATGGTATTGAAAAACACTGATTCAAAACTGAATTCTGTATCATTATTACTGATTACTATGCGCCAGTGAAAAAACATAGTGTTATGAATCTCGCTACATTTAACAGCTGATAACTGGGTTGTTCCTAATTTAGCTGACACTATCATAACTATTTCTGACATTAATTACCCAACCTAACCCCTTTCCGAGCAAGAGACCCACTATAGCCTCATAAACAAAGCTGACAAAGATGCTCCCATTAATGTGTGCAGGGACAAAACCGGACTTGACAATAGGACAATAAATTTTAAATCACTTTGGGTGTGGCTCTTTGCAGCAGGGAAGGGGTAGATTGACGGTAAAGCATAAATTTAAACGGGGAGCCCTTCAGTCACTCTGACTGCTCTATGAAGAGCTGATGCAAACACGCTGTAATCCACAAAGACAGACATGTCTCACTCAGAAAACAATCCAGCTTCTAACATGAGGAAGCGAAGCAAACCCATGAAAGAGACCCAGCATACAGCTTCTAATGCACTAAACATCGCACCGCTGTTCTGGCAGCCATCCCAGAACCTAACTGGGACTAGGGGTCGTACGGAAGACGGAAGAAGGAGATCGGGCACCTTGGCATGGTGGAGGTCCACTCCATACATGGACAGCTTCTTGACATTCTCCAGGAACTGCATCTCAGCCTCAGCTGGAGTCATACCCCTGCGTCGGGGAGGAGCAGGGGAAACACACACCAGAGCTGTGTCACTCTGCCCCAGGTACACTGACACACTGTGTACAAAACTAGCTAGTGTGTCCCCATAAGGATGGGCTACCAAACACTCAAATCTCGTGAAATCGATTCTATTTCATGGGCATCTGTGGAAATATCTTTAAAAACTGAGCTATCAAACAGGTCTAATCATTGGGGCCTCCTCCTTACACCACATGATCCCTAAAACTGTTTATTTCACAAGTGATTATATCTTAGGCTATCATTCCAAACATCAGTCTGTTAGTTAGGTGGCACAGAAGCTCAGTGAGCTGTACTGTAGCCCTCCTGCCTCGGAGTTCAGTTCCTACCCCTGCATGTTCTACCTGTGTTTCTTTAGGTTTCCTTCTACAACTTGAAACAGGTGTTTAAGCTGCTGTCAGTAAATTGCCCTTGAGTGTGTGCCCCATGACGGGCGGGTATCCTGTCCAGGGTGCCCCCTGCCTCATGCCCCAGGCTCACACTGGCCCTTCAGTGAATAAATGCTCGTTGAAGTTGGATGAATATTTTGCTAGATTGAAAATACATGTTCACAACCACAAAGGACCTTTTCTTTGAAATAAATTACCTACACATTTTTTTGTAGCGGAAAACAAATGTATGAAATGGGGAAAATTCCAACCCAGGAATGATATCAGGAAGCTGGAGAATAAAAGTGAATTTGCTATGCAAAATGATGAGGCAGACTTACAGCCAGGCATTTCGATTCAGGGGAGGAATAAGACTTTCTAATGAGAGCAGTGCTTAATTAACCGTCAGCGTAGTGTGCTAAACCTGCATACCACATGAAATGCCCACGATTGACAGACTCACCAGGTAAACAGAGTAGCAGGGTTATTATCGTTAACAACAACTCCTGGAAAATATTCCCAAATATAAATAAAATGAAAAACCACTACTAAAGGATAATTATATAAACATTGTTTTAGAAAATACCGGAATAAACATTAAAAAAATGTCTAATACTTCCAGTACCATTTTTGTTGTTTAGCTAGCTCTGTTTTTTTTTTTTTTACTGGTATCTCACAGTGTTACTTCTAAATCATTAATAATACCTAGAACATGTTTTGCCTATTAAGAGGATGTACATAATGTACAGTGTACTCACTTAGGTTACTCTAATGATTAGACATGAAATATCTCTACAAATTTCTAGAAATAAAATTATTAAAACCTTAACTGAAACTAACATATACAAAAACTAAACAGAAATATATAAACCAATAACTATTAAACCGACACGAATGATTAAATAAAACTAAACTGGATTTCAAATGAAGAGTTGAAATAATACAAAAATGAATTACAATTCAGTTTTTGTGAATTATCAATTACAAGTTTTGTGATTAATTGATGTAAATGAACTGCATATATCAAAAATTGACATGAGAAGCATTTTTAAATATTTCAGTTCAAAAGGATTTTGGTAGTGAGTGAATCATTGATAACATTATAGATTAGATGTAGGTAGCTCACAGTAGCATCAAGACTTAGTCTGAGCTCTTATTTTGCTACTAAGTGCTTTATGTTTAGGTAGTATTTCAGGCTTGAACTACTCCGATGGTACAAAAATTCCTTACTGCAGAAATTGAACGCAACAGTGAAACTATCTACAGTTCCACCTGGAAAGTTTTTAAATGTAAAATGTCCACTGACTGGGCCAAGCAAAGTCTTTGCATGGGCTGCCATATTTACAATGCTACCAAGAACACTTGTATTCATATTGTCAAGGGGCATCATAGAGTGCGATTAATCGGTGTTAACTTTTTTAATGTGTTGTTTTTCTATAACTAATTAATCAAAATTAAGGAGTTTTTTTCACAGCCCTAATAAAAATATTAATTCAATGTAAAAAAATCAAAGTTATAATACACTGCAATGTAGTTTTTTAGCAGCCTGAGTGGGTGAAATGCCAGGTGGAACGTAACACACTTGTAGGTCTTGTGCAGGTCTATAATTTTCTCCTCCAGCTCCCTGGTCTGGTTTGGGGCAAAGTGAAACTCGCTGACGTAGTCACTGCCGTACTCGTCCAGGTCGTAATCACCCAGCTCGGACTGCACCGTGTAGGAGCCCAGGACGGTGTGTGTGGCGAACGAGCAGGGCAGGCGGCCCGACACGATGTCGTCCCTCAGCTGGAGGCAGAGGTAGTACCTGAGGGAGCAAGGCAGGCATCAAGCACCGAACGAGGATGCAGATTTTCGTTCGAACCCCCTGACGAACCCAAACAGTGTAAATAAAATCACACCATATTCTTAAACCCTGATGGTGCTCAGGATAAGAATTCCAAAGAGGAATGATTAGATGAGTTAACCAAAAATAAAAACAACAAATTGTCAAATAGTTTACATAAGGGTTGGGGCCATCAATATCAGCCCAAATCAAGAAAAGGAACTGGAGTTGGGATGGGAAAAAAAACCTATGGGGAACAAAATTGGAAAGGAATTCGAATTTAATGGAGTTTTAAATTCCAACTCCAGTTCCATTTCCTGATTTGAATTGGAATTGATCAATGCATTCTGGAATAGCCCCAAACCTGGTTTACATGCATTTTCAGTAATTTTGTGTATATATGATTCTTATTACCATTCCCATTTAGTTTGATTTGTTTGATTTTGTGCAGCAGCACTTTGGTCAACCTCTGTTGTTTTAAATGTGCTCTCAAAATAAATTTTGATTTGATTTAAACATCTACACATTCGGATTTGAGACACAGTACAATGCAGAAGCAGTTATGAGGTGCTGGACCAGGCCAGAAAATGTCCAAAGGATCAGAGATCAAAAGTTTCTATTTACTGAAAGTGAATAATGACAAACAGAAAGCGGGCTGACACGCTAGCAGCCAGAATTCTCAGGGCCCTCAAACAGCCGCTGTTCTGGCTGAGACACAGCTCACTCTCATGGCCTTACCTTGTGATGTCCTCTGACAGCTGAGCGGGTTCGGGTGGGTAAAACTTGACATTGAATGAAAAAATCCAGGGTCCATCTAAACAACAAGAGAGAAAGGGAATTCTTCAAGCCTGGGAAAATGCTCCGATTGCACTAACAAGTGGAAACCCACATGGAGAAAGAGGAAAATAAAGTTTACCATCTTCTGAGTCTTCATCTCATATGAATGACATCAAAAGCCTCTGTCTTTACAGGTTACAGCGAAAGCCATGACAGATTACTCACTCCTTATCTGTTTCTTCATTTCCTTCGCTGGATCCAACCAATTCTGCGGAATGAAGCATGCATTATTTAAGCTGTCACGAAATGCTGCAGTACATCCATCACGGTGAGCACATCACCTTCTGGTTCTCACTGTCTCGGAATGTGACGCCGAAGTAATCCCGTTCTAGAAGGTTCAGATGTTCGCAGACCTTGTCAAAGAGCACCTGGCCTTTTGCCCGCTTCTGTAAATGAACGTCGGCACAGGGAGAAGCAAAAAGCAGTGTGATGGCTCCTGTAACCCAACAAGTAAAGCACCACAGTAACAATGCAAAGGTTGTGGGTTCAAAATCCAGAGAATGCACATAAATGAATAAGTAACCCTTCTTTCTACTTAAAGTTGCTCTGGATTAAAGTTAAATGTAATCAATAAGTGTCACCAGAGGGCCACCATCCCTATGTGGACACGATAAGACCTCAATTCATGCGCCTCGGTCTTAATTAGTGCTTGGGTGTTTTCCAGAAGCATTGGAGACAGACTGTGATATGAGCTATTTTTCTTTTGTGCAAATCAAAGCACAAAGGAAGACCCCCACTTCTCACATGGTTCCTGCCCAACATTTCTTTGTTTATAATTTATGGTGCAAATATTGGCTTATAGATTTCAGTGATGTACCTCCTATAGTCAAGCAATCCCTGAGTGAGTATTGTAAGTTTTTTGGTTTAAATAATCGTTCAGATGTTTCTACTGGCAGACCATTCAAGGTTGTCCCCCACGCTCTGTCCTGCATTTCCTGGAATAGGCTCCAAACTCGCCAAGGACCTACACAAGATAAGTGGTTTGGGCAATGGATAGATGGATGAATGCAGGCAATTACAGTTGAAGGCAATTACAGCATTGGCAGGTTCAACTGTCTAGTGTGTTTTTTTAAGAGTTATTTCCAAGAATATGAGGCATCTCAAGGACACACACAGCTCATAAAAGACTAAGAAGATGCTTCCTAAGACGGTCTGCACTGATGCCTATTCAGTTTGCACCTGAAATTACTCCAGCAAAGTGTCCAGCTGTCTAAATGGTCAAAAATAAAGTAAATTGCAGCCCAGCAACCCGACTAAATGGATGTGAAACATATAGAGAAGGGAAAACTACTGGATTAATCGTAGGATAGATTTCTGCAGCTTCACAGAGCAGCGGGATTTGAGCACGCTACTGTTGCCCAGCTCTGGCCTATTTTTAAATCCCTTAGTGTCAGA
Source organism: Brevimyrus niger (assembly GCA_015164015.2). Taxonomy (NCBI): domain Eukaryota; kingdom Metazoa; phylum Chordata; class Actinopteri; order Osteoglossiformes; family Mormyridae; genus Brevimyrus; species Brevimyrus niger. The sequence continues at coordinate 21,923,210 of JAABNY020000001.1, forward strand.
AGCCCCTGACTAGACAAATCTGGCGCGACCCAGCTGCGGAAAATCTCGCACCAAAAAAAGTGTTTTGATGTGAATGAAAAATGTGTCATTTCAGAAAACAAAGTATTTTCGGAATGATCTCGCGTTTGCACAAATGAGGTAATCCGGGGGATTCGTTGGCCGCTCGCTCCAGACGCGTTAGGGTAGTTGATGGAGACTGTGCCACATCAAAAATAACCTCATTAAAATCACGCTTGCTCCGAGACACATGAACTGATCCGAGACACCGATATTTAAGGCTCAGACTTCAGAGATCAGCCTTGCAAATCACAGGCATATATGCTACATTATTCTACCTCCCCACATGTGGCTTAATGCAACAGCTGACATTCCAGGCTTTACAAAATGCATATTCGCACCTGCTCCCTGCAGAAAGAACAGAACTTCGATCCACCTACTAGGAGTGCTTAACCAGGGAAAATAAGATTAAGAGAGAAAAATTACAAATGTCGCACAAGATAAATTACAACCATTTCCATAATTTCAAAGATCTCCATTTCCCGTTTAAGAATTTTATTTAGATGCCTATCAAATGACATCTACATTTTATTACTTTTACAATAAAATGAGTTGCAGTAATAAAAATGAATTAAAAATGACAGAATCCTTTAGACAGTGATATACATACATTACAGAGTAATATATACAATAGACTTTAATGCAAAATGAATGGTTGTTGCTTAAAGATGCGTCCCAGTTCACAGAGACGAGCCAGAAACCATGGTGCATCATTAGTGTAGGATAGAGGTGGACAGTTTCAGATTCACAAAGTAAAAATCCAGAAAAAGATTTTGTTTAAACCAACCAGTTGAGCATTTAGAGTCACAGTCACATTGTACTCAACAGGTTGGGTGAAACAAAATCTTGTTCTGCATTTTTACTTTCTGAACCTGAACTGTCCACCTCAGGTGCAGAGACTGGAGAAAATCTGCCCAAAGAGGAGATGTGTTCATTCCTATCCAGTCTTTCTAATTTCACTGGACTAACTTCACCAAGCTTGTTCAAACATGGGTGTCAAGTCTCACATTTTACTTATGGGACGTTTTTTTTTTGTCTTTCATGCTCTCTCGACATTATGATACGAGTCTCACTGACTTTAATGCACTTAAACCAAATGAAAAAGTTGACTTCAGTGAAGTAAGTTTTGCAACACTGCTGTCAAATGCCCCCAAGATGGCAGAAACCAGTCAGCCAGCTGGCATCATTTTTCAAAGTTTGCAGAATAGTAGAGTCTTGAGTATGACTGTATTGAGAAATCAAGATTTAGCCGAAAGTTGTGTGTTTGATAGGTGTGTTGGTGAGACATACACAAAGATAGTATTTTAGTTATTTCAGTATTTTTAGACATGAGCCATCAGATTGTTAGTTAAGCAGACACTAGAAAACAAGTTATTTAGTACTACCAATAATAACTATATTTTTGATGGCTGTTTTCACTGAAATTTTGGATGATGAACACAATGATGAACAATCATGCAAAAAAATAGTAATGCAAACCCATTAAACTGTATTTAAAAAAGTCAGAATTACTTTGACTTTATGTCCCCCCCCCATTAAGATGCATCAATAGGTCCATGCATTGGACAATTCAGAAATGTAAATTGACCTAGAATCACATTTTTGAACTGCAAGAGGAAACCTCTGAAACACACAAAAGTGAGCCTCTAGATCAGCTGTATCGAGGTATTTATTAGCGTAACCTCTAACCAGACATTTGCATCTGATAACCAGTTTTGGAGCCTCACTAGGAAACATTTCCTTTGCCTCCGCTTTGTATGGCGCCAAAAGTCGAAACTCAATTTTGCATAAAAATCTCGGCCCAGATCAATGCCGCGAGTCTCTCATCCGTCCCCATGCCGCTGGGAGACCCCCTCCTTCCATTAGGGGACATGCAGCTGTCAATCAGCTATAAAAACTGGAACACGCCAAGGCTGTCACTGGGTTAGAAATAACTGATATGCGTTCAGAGCATGCCCAGTGAGTACCATGTTGAATTCAGCTCACGGCCAAATCCAGTGGAGACATTTATTACATCATGTACTATAATTAGCATAAGAATACTAAAGGCTGTTCCAGGGTACCTCTCTGACCTTGAAACTACTCAGGGTAGGCTAATGGCATATGGTAATCTTCCTCATAATCTCCTTTAGATATAAAAACATCATGATACTTTTATGGGGGCAGTGCCTGTGATCGGAAGGTCGCAGGTTCAAATCCCATGGCTGGCAGAGTGGTGTCACCGTTGGGCCCTTGAGCAAGGCCCTTACACCCTGCTTTCTCACAAACGTGTGTCACTTTGGATATATGTGTCAGCTAAATCAGTTATTCTCAAACTGTGGGTTGCAACCAAATCTTCAAATAATTGGTAGGGGCTGTGAGATGTTTTTCAGAATATACAAAGAATTTTTTTTTGGCAACTCCCCGACAAATGCTGTCATTAGCATCCATTAGTGAGTTATTATCGAGGACCACCCTGCTGCTTGGTGAAATTTATCTGTGTTAAATAGAAATTGTAACAAAATCCTATTATTCTAAGGGAAAAGCGCCGATTGCCGATTTGTGCGTCAGGTAAGAGGAAGCAGTGGAGCTCGCCCGGCATTTTAAGGCTGACTGAACGGTCGTTCCGCAAAAGAGTTTTAAAAGATGGAATGAAATGAATTCAGAAGCAATGAAATGATATAAAACCACCAGGTTGCTCATCACTCAGACACCAACCAGGTGAAACAAAGTAACTCATGGAGAAAATGCCCCCACCCCCGCTCGGGCTCACCTCCACCACGCAGGTGTAGTCGGAGCCGTCGAGGAGCGTCACCTTACACTGCATGTTCCTCGGCCTCTTGGAGCTTTTCCCTGGGGATCTGGAGAGCTTGCTGGACGAGGACCTCTGAGACACTTTGTCGTCCTCAAACTGTAAGTAGTCGTGTCGCCCTGGGGGGGTGCCTTCCAGAAGCCTCTCTCCGTTCTGGGGACCGAAGACGTCGATCCAATAAGAAGCAACACTTTACACTGAGAACCACCACAGACAGTTCTCAATGTGAAATAACTGCGATTAAGAACACAGACCTATAAACCAAACCAAAGGTTTGTGGTTCAGGGTCACATGGACTCTGCTCCAGAACCTTGGAACCAACTAAACCCAAAGTGCTCCAGTAAAATAACTTGCATAATTGGATACAAAACTATTCCAGATAATGCAGACTAAGAAATTAATAAATAAATCTTTATTTTAATAATCTGTTTGATTTAAATAAGCCTTAGGGAAGTAATAGTTTAATAGAACAAGAAACAAAATTTACGAGCTCGTCCCAACAGTGTCTGGTTTAATCATATTTCTGGTGTGAAAAACATGGGCAAGATCCACTTGACCTGTTTTGGCTTAGTTAAAGGCCACACCAGCAGTCACAGAGCACGATGAGTGGTCTCACATTCAAGAAATTAAGACATAATGGCCTGGATTCATGTTACAGGACGAAAATGACTGGAGAAATCGTTAGAACCGCAAGCTTCAAAGCTCCCCCAAATTCGGACTTTTCTCCATAAGGCCTGGACTGTTATATGAGGATGTCGTTGGCCACCTGCTCCTTCCTGGCGGGTGTGCTGGGCCCGACTGCGGCTGGGAGCTGCTCCCCGTTAGACTGGGAGGCCGTCTGGGCGCTCTGGGCTGGCCCCGGCTCTGTCGCTGCAGGCCCCTGGCTCTCCTGCTTGGGCTCGGCTTCGCTGCCTACCTCGGTCGTCATGGCGATCAAGCTGCGGGCCACGGGTCCAAGAGAAACGCATCAGGTGGGGGAAAAAAAAAACATATCACATGCATCAGCCATTTTTATGAAGATTACCATGAAAAATGATCATTTAGCTAGTTAAATGCTTACAGTTACCGCTAGTATTAATTATATTTCATTTAAAAATCAGCTTTTTCAGATCATAAATAATGCTTATTAGAATATTGAGTTTTCATGGGTGGAGTGGTGGATCTGAGGCTAGGAATCTGTGTCAGCAACCGGAAGGCTGCTGGTTCAAGTTCCGTAAATGCCCAGAGTAATTCTACTCCATTGGGCCCTCCAGCAAAGCCCTCAACCTGCAAATGCTTTGTCCTGGGTATGACGTTAATTTACATCCAGCCCCGTAAGCAGATCCTCTGACTAACAGGGAATAACTTGGGGGTTGGCGGCAGGATTGGCACTCCAGCCACTGGAAAAAAAACTCACTGGTCCATTCACACTGGTGTGGTGCTGAGGCATCACCCACACATGGCTGCACTCAGGTTCTCATCCCTGAGGTGGTTTGTCATGTGATGGGAGTGGCAACACACTGTATCACTGCATGCTCCTTACAATTGTTTCATGGAAATCTAATGATTGTCTGCACAACAGATAACTAGTTACATAAATTTTAAATTCAATATACAGACTTTTTAAAACAGGCAATACAAAAAACACTTATAGTTAGCAATTTGTATAATGCTTATCGCCCCTTGCACAACAGCACTCCTAGTGGCCAGACAAAGAAACACCTTCAGTAAGAGACCTGAGGTCCATCCTGCCCTGTAGCCATCATAACTCACTCACTCCTCCTCCAGAACCCTCACTGCTGTAAATCCCTTTTCAACTGCACATTATTCATCTGCACCGTGGGTTACTGTTTCTTGCATTTATTTTTTCATCATGTCACTAGTGTATTGTGTGTGTCTTCTGGCTGCTGTAACTGCTTGTAATTTTCTGCTCTTTCTACAACACTGCAAAACATATTTACTAAACTACTTCTTGCCTCTCCTAGGTGCCGATAGCTCCCGCTGTCTATTTGGAGGTGAATGGATCGCAGTGGGGGTGGGGTTTCGGAGCATAATCGTCCTGCCCAGTCAACAACGATGCGCGCTTGGCATGTTAAAAGGTCCCACTCATAGGCCGCTCAATTCCTGTCCTGGGGAGCTTTCATTATCGACATCTAAGAACTCAGAACACAACATAAATTGGTCCATTCATGACTATTTATTCTTTCAGGGTTTATGTTGGAGAAAAAATAAAAAATAAAAAAAATAAAAAAAATAAAATATATATATATATATATATATACACACACACACACACACACACACACACACACACACACACACACACACACATACACA
>JAABNY020000001.1:21934149-21956162 GCA_015164015.2 Brevimyrus niger
GCCCGTTGCTTCCGGGATAGGCTCCGGACCCCCCGCGACCCAGTAGGATAAGCGGTTTGGAAAATGGATGGATGGAGGCATAAGAGGGGGCATAATTCATATAAAGGGGCCAACCTTATCGTTAGCCAATAATATGTTTAGAATTGGTGAGTGACAAAAAAGGGGGCCAATCAGCTTTCAGCTGTGGCCAGTGCCCCTGTGGCCCCGCCTCAAAATATAACCCTGCCGCTTAGCCACCTCACCCCTCAGATAACACTTGGCTCAGGGAACCTCTCCAAGATGGTGCCCTACGGGGAGGCAGGAGACACTGGCCACTCTGGGGCTCATGACAGATTCGGATCACAAGTCCGATGGCCGAAAGCCAAACAGGGCCGGCGTGCATTAGATCCCAAAAACATCACAGGGCAATTAATACCAATTACAAGCAAACGAACACAGCACAAGGCTGCTAACCCTTCCAGAATATTCCTCAGTCTGATATTCCCTGGGATAAGCTCCAAGCTCACCGTGACCCTGGACCAGATAAGCGGCGTGAAAGATGAATCGATGTGTTAAAACACCTGACATTTCATTACTTTATTCCCTGTTTTGCTGAGAAACCAAAAAGCACTTTGTATTGTGCTGCTCGACTCATCCTTTATACCAGTCTGCAAGCTAGAGTCAGATTTAAGGTTTCAGAGGTGCTGTATCGTAAAGGAAATCCAGCAATCAGCCTTTGGGCCTGTGATACATTAACGGCCATGATACCATCCTGTCTTCCACAAAAATGTCTTTTCAGTACAAGTGGACAGAAATGCAGAGAAACGGGACAGAGAACTGCAGCTATCAAGCTAAAACAAAGAAACGGGGCCCTTGGCATGTGGTCCAAGAAGACCAAGCTAGAACTTCCTGGTCTAAATACATCATAAGTTATTTATGTGTTAAGTGTTAAGAATAGTTTCCACATACACACTTTGTTTTCAAGTCTTTTGGCTTCAACCAACTAAAAGTTGCATACATTTTCACGCAATATTATTTTAAATTATAAATTATATCCATATACAGCTCTGAAAAAGAATTAAGTGGCCACAGCAAAATTTCCAGTTTCACATATTTCCCAATTTATGGGTATGCGCCTGTGTAAAAAGTTTCCTGATAAAAAGATCACAGATGAGATTGTTCTCACCATTTTCGGTTTGTTCCGATTAAAAGAATTACCTGTGATAGTCGCACAGTATGATGCAGGTCTAAAGAGGCTCCCTCGGAGCATGCAGCCAATGTCAGGTACTGTAAAGGTCCAATTCTCCCCACCAATCTGCATATTATGGATTTCAGTTCAGGCCAATGATTATTTCTAATGCGTGAACCATCAATTGCCTTTTCTTAATTCTCTTACATTAGACCAGATACTTTTGTCATCTAGTTAGAGGTATAATTGCCCAGTCTTGAAAACATAGTTTCCTCACACCCTGGCCAATGCGGTTAGGTGAACTAAAGTGCAGTGAGGCTTCCATCTGCATTAAAAGGTTTTTATTAAACCATTTCATGGGCAAAAAAATTATGACACACATACATATGTGATTTACTGTTAATCCAGCATATAGACGACATAGGCCTAGATGTTCGCCTGACAGTATAGAACAGTAAGACTCCTTCATTTCATCATATTTAAAAGAGTAAACCAAATGTAAAAGTTACGGATCAAATTTCTGTTGATTTCTAAAAGTTGCTTGAGTTAACCTTAGCTTTTAATGTATGGTATTTATCACTGTTAGTGGTCCAGCTAGATAGCAACCTGCTGTTTGGTGATTAATGTGCTCCTTACATCAGCTAGTCATCCTGTTCCAATTAAAATCTGTACCCTGCACAGTCAGGCTGTGACACGTGCCAAAGTAAATCAGATTCTGTCTGTTCTTTTTAGAAAAAGAAAAACAAAACAAATAAACACTGGTAATTGCATTTCAGGGAAAAAGTAAAACGTGACTGAATACAACACTTAAACACCGTGACAGCAGCTGATAAAGGGCTTAATTAAGCTTCTTAGCCTTTAGGAATTAAACATGAAATAGTCCAAACAATGTAACTTGTATGCAAACACTGACACATTTGCAGATAAACAGGCCTACAAGATACAGCTTTAAGACTGTATACACTGTACATGGAGTATAAATGCGGGTTTTTACCTTTCGATATTTATTTAAATATTTGATAACAGTTGGCCAACGAGTACATTTTTTGCTTCGATTAAAAAAAATAGATCATTTTGAGTGAAGTGGTACGTTGAATTCATCTTATAAAACAATTCGTTATAAATTGATTTGATGTGGCTCAAACTGTGATGATGAGTATTTTCATGTGTAACATCATCAGCGCCCCACTAGAACTAGGTGTTACCGGTATTGCGGAATCGGCCGGTCGTGAAACCGGTTTCCTGCCCTTCATACTCCGAAAAAGGGCTGCAAGACAGACGCGTCGCTACAATCAATGAAAAAGACTGTGTGAAAAACTGAAATGCGCGTGCATTACTCTATACTCCTTGTTAATTTTACTCCTCGCACTTAACTTTAGTATTTATTTTTGCGGAATTACAAAGGTTTATATGAATCATGTGAAATGTAACAGCATTTATTTCTGTCCCTGGCCTGGCTGATGCTCCTGCACCCGCAAACAGGTAACAAGACTCAGGCATGATCAAAGCCAGAGGACTCAATGACACAGAAAGGAGAGATGAGATATACTACACTAGGCAACTAATGCTGTGCGCATAGGCAACAACAAAATAAAAGAAAAAAATATTAATATCTGCCTATAATCAATCAGCAGTTAACAAACGAGCTGATTTTAAACCCTGCGACACTGAGACTAAAAAAGCTCAAACTATACCGCTAAATGCTAGATCATACAATATAAATAACTTCGCACACAATTACTTATCATAAATATAATGATGAAACTGAACGTTCATCTTCTCTCACAAGTGTGCAGCATAATTCAGTACGACGTTAACAGGGGGGCGAAAAATCACGTATACTCTGCCATCGCCTCTAAGACATTATTAGGGTGTTATAACCAGCAGAAAGCATAACCAGGAAAGCATCCCCCGGCTATCCAGAGAGGCGCAAAGTTTTGCTTGCTGCGACATCTGCAATATGACCGAAGCGCAGACATACACGCACTCAGGGGCAAGAGGACGGCCGCTCAGAGGGGCTGCAGAGGTGCTGCCGCCGCCCGGCCGCTGCTGCGCTTCCAGGCCACACCCACCGCATTGCAGAACCGGCCACGGAAACGCCGAAAGCATCGCATCGGGGCTGCCAGTTAACACCGTCCCGACAGCAACCGCTGATGCACCCATCGCAAAAATAAAGACAAATTATGAAATATTACTGCCCCAAAACAGCATCATTTACAAGTGATCCGAGGCACTTTTCTTCCTAGTTTATAGGCTTTCTATAATAATGAGTAAGATCGCCTTCGAGCATCTATAATAATATGTTAAGTATGATCTCAGCACCTGTAATGATAGGATGTTCTCCTGTCCCGAACATACTACACGGATTTCCCTCAAAATCGGGTTAATCTAAAATTACACGGCCGAAGCTTTTTTTTCTTGTTCTCAGCCTGATGTTTTTCTTTACTATGACGGGAAGCACCTGCACACAACTCCCACGCAAGCTTCTACATTTCTAAGCATCTTACAATAAATCTGTGGGTTTTTAAAAAAAAAAAAAAAAAAAAAACGGGCACAATACAAGGAGAACCAGCATCCTAGGAAAGCCGGACCTTCTCACACAGACGAGGAACATCCACACGCAAACTGTCCCGTATGTATATACAGACATATAAATAAAGGTATCGATTATTTTTTAAACCGCAATTCTGAATTGCTCAGTTGGACATGCCGTTTGTCCGTTTACCGAGTGCTGCCTCCTCCCCTCCGGCTGGCAGGTCGTACCTTCACACAGTCGCGGCTGCTGACTCCCTCAAAGTCTGTCCTCGTGCACCAGCAGATCTCGCCCACCGTACAGCGCTGGGATCGGGCAGCGCTGCATGCTGGGATACCCAAGGACATCCCGTGGAAGAAAACTCATTTACCGGACAAAAAAAAACGCTGTGCAAATAAGTACTCTCTCAACAGAATAGCATTATCATCGAATACGAGACTTTGACCGTCACTTACAGTCTATAAGATTATTATTTTCTTTCCCTATACCTTCTTAAAGCAATTCATTCCCAACAAGTATTTTTGTTACTTTAATCCCCAGTGAGCCATTAAATGAGAGGGAAGTCTCCACAGAAGGACTTGCTTCAGCAATTAGCATCTTGTTTACCTTTAGGAGCTTGCGTTTTTACTGAAATTACACACTAATCAGGGTCAGATGACCTCGTTCAGGGGGGTAAGGGTAGAAGCAGAGAGTGCTGCAGCAATGGAATGGTTCTGGACCCCAAGGGAAACTTTAAGTGAGTCTGCTTGCTCGGGCCAGGATGTCAACAGATCCTAGAAGCATCTACAAGAGTCCACTTAATCTCATGCCCTCCAATTATAAGTGGGAACAGACAATCTGCCACATACTCACGCCATCCCAGTGCCCATTAAATTGAAGCGTCCTTGCTCTACAGAGCAGCTCCATTTGCATAAAGTTCCTGTGATCTCTGAATGTCAGCTGGCCTCTATGTGCTCTTTAAAGCTTTTTAACAGGCTACTCTGTGTCAGTCTGCTACGGTCAACTTTGGACCCTTCTCATATTCGCTGCTTGTTCAGGTCTTTTTTCGTAATGTGTAGAGTTTGGTATGACGTTAAGAAGGCAGCGCTGTGAGGAGACATTTTCGGAGGCAGGTGCTTGGGTGGGTGTGGTGGAGTGTTGGGGTCCAGTGATCAAAAATGGGCACGGGAGGCATTTTCAATTCTTTGGGCAAAAGAAGCAGCTGCCCCACCCCCCCACCCCCCACATGATCCCAGGCAAAATATCACATTGGGCCCCTGTTACATTATATAATTTTATAATTGTCCTGTAATGTGATGTGGCCTCTGAATCTGCTGTGCTCCTGATTATTAGTCTGAGTATTTGAAATTATTTTGATAATTCAGTTTCCAGACTTTTACTTACTGACTTTACAGGAACCTGGCTTATCAGGAATATAATAATTAACCTCTGGCCATGCAGCACTGGTTAATATGCCATTTTTGAGGACCCCCGCCCTCCATATGGTTATCTTCCGGAAGTGTGGTTCGTTCACAGCCACATAATTGCCTACGGGAAGGAGGGAACCTAAATTCCTCAAGACCTTTAGCTGCCCTTTATGAGAAAGGAGCTGCAATCATAGTTAATCAGACTTCATGTGCATCTTACTTGAAATGACGTAACAAGTTGAAGAGCCTCAGTTCAACCAGTAAGTTTATCCCAATATCTGGACCACAAGCCCACGTTAGTTAATCACCATGCCAACAAGTTGTTCTAGACTTAACAGGCACCCTCAAATTAATCAGAACCAATATTAGAGATGCAGAATAATGCATATAATCTGCATCCAAGGGAGTTTATCAGAACATGAATACAGTGACCTTTCGCTAAAAGGCCTCAATGCCTTCCCCCTCAGATGACCTTTTCCTGCTGAAAATTTCCACGGCTTCGGTCACGCATATGATCACCTGCTGTGGTGCATTCGGCACATTACGATACAGAGAGGAGGTACAAGGTCTACCTCTTAGGCATCGATTGATGAAACAGGCAGCTCTAGTATATGAACTATAAACAAATACAACAATAATAGTAGTATTAGTAGTAGTATTGGTGGTGGTAGTAGTAGTAGCAATAGTAGTAGTAGTGGAAAGAGTAATAGTGGTGGTAGTAGTAGTAGTAATAAAATAGTAGTAACAGTAGTAGTGGTGGTAATAGTAGTAATAGTAGTAGTAGTAGTAATAATAATAGCAAAAATAGTGGTAGTGGTGGTAGTAGTAGTAGTAGTGGTAATAGTAGTAGTTTTAGGATGATTGTTGGCTAGTAATTGGAGGATTGCTTTTTCTTGTTTGGATAAGAATCAGGTTTCAGGTATGTTAAAAAACAACACCATGCAAGAACACTACATCTAGCAGACAAACGCATTTAATCCCCATTCTTAGACTGCTTGACGACAGAAAAACATGACACAAAACATCAAACAAAACTATGATTTGCCAGATATACAAGTAACGTAGTGTAGTATGATACAAAGAATCATACAAAATATAATTTACAAGTGACATTCCTAGAGCAGTGATTCTCAACCTGGTCCTTGGGGACCCCTAGACAGTCCATGTTTTTGCTCACTCCCAGCAAGCTGGAAGGGAGCAAAAATGTGAACTGTCTGGCAGGGAGCTGGAAAGGAACAAATACATGGACCATCTGGGGGTTCTTGACAACTGGGTTGAGAAACACTGACCTAGGGGATGACACAAAGCATCACACCGAATGCAGAGTCAGATCTGCACCCCGAAGACGTTTGAGTAGACTTCCATCTATACCCATCTCTATACCCTGTCAAAGTTTGACTATATTTCCATCTACACCAAGATCAATAACCTAAAAAAAGTTACGGTATATTTCCATCTGGGTAGAAGCACGTGAGTATGTCCATATCTGTAATAAAACATTTTAAAGCAACATCGATTCAGCCAGTTACTAAATTTGTCTCCCGGTTTGGGTTTCATGAAACCACAGTGACCACTGGGTTTTCAGAAGCCCGTTTCCCGCTGGACAACTGTGTGTTACAAGAATGGTCGCTCAAGTGGTGGGACAGTGATTCAGAGGATCTGCAGTGCAGAAATGGATCCCTGCACTTTGGGGTGTTATGAAAATAAAACACGGACAAAAAGAATGAATCAGGTGATGCATCTGATGAGAAATGTCACAGCACTGCTACTGGGGACAGGGTGATGGATTTTTTATTTGGAAGCAGACAGAATGGCTTCTGTGCCATGCTGGATTCCGGCTCTGTGAATGAACTCCCTGCTGCTTTGTATGGCCATCGCCTGCCAGCGATTACAGCCAGACAGTGAAGCGAGGCCAAAGGACACAGACAACGACAGCTACGGTGAAAACTTTTTCTTTTTTTTTCATTTAGCAGACATGCATTTTCTTTTTGAGAAAGCAGGGTCAGACAGTCCTTGGAGCAATTCGAGGAGTTAAGGGACTTGCTCATTTGCCCAATGCTGGGATCCCTATGCTTATCCCAAGATTCACACTAACAACCATACAATCATAGGCACAGACTCCCAACCCACTGAATCACAGAAGGTTTTGAAGTTCGCTGTAACGCTCAGCCTACCCTGCCAATTCCCCCTGCTGAAGTACCACTGCACGACCCATCACAAAATTAAACATTAATAGGCAAAACAAAAGCCACAAATCTTATCTCTTCTGATGTTTTTTTCCATTCTCCTGTAGGCTATTTCATGATGCCTGATTACACCTAGCTTTGGGAATAGTCACAAATGTCGCAGAGAGCCTTACTGAAAGATGAGATTGTACACGAATCGGCACTCGCCTCCGTCTGTGAGAATAACCTGTGCTCCCGATAGAGAAAGACCGAAACTGAGTGGGCACCTGCAGGCTTTTCAGACGTGATGTGGAGTCACACTCATCAGGAGGACTCCTTCTGCCCTGGAGAAGCATGCATGCACCTGAAGCACACAGCCCACACTCCAGGCAAGTCTCTGAACTTGGTGCACCCCAGCCATATATGCTGCCTGAGATAGGCTCCAACCCCCCAACCAACACACAACTCTCTCCAGGATTAGTGGTTAAAATATGGATGGTTTTATATTTAAGTAGTTTAAGACTATGAGATTTCATCCCATTACAGGACACACAATAATAATTGCCAACTTAGCGGCTCTGATTCATCTAAATGGTGTGCTTTTTGACTGCAAGAGTTTGCCAAAGAATCTAGAGAGAACCCACAAGAAACAAGGGAGAAAAGGCAAAATTCTGGAATGCAGAATCAGGGATGGGACCCAAACCCAAAGCCCTACAACAGTGAGGCTATGATGCCAATCTCTGACCCACCACTATACTTGGCCAGGTATGTGCACTAATGCAAACTTTGATGCAAAATTTTACTCCGACAGATCCTAGCCACAGTCACACGATGTCCATCACGGGGCACGTACAACAATTATACACTGCAGGCAATCTAGACATCAATGAGTCAAACCCATGCCCAGGGACTGTGGGAGGAAAATGCAAACTCCGCACACACAGAGCAAAACGGGATTCGCAGCCCCACTCCTGGAAGTGTGAGACACAGTACTAACCCTCACATGTGGCAACCAGACTCAGAGTCTCTGTGACAGCAGCTTGATTCTAGAACTCCAGTAACACCACTGGAATTTTCCATTAGAATCAATATTTAGGCTCCAAAATACTTCAGAGGGTAAGTATTCCTTCCTGAGTGAAGGCTGTTTTATCTCAGATAACAATATAACAGAAACAACTTCATAATATATAAAACTTAATAATACAAGAGACGGAGGACTGTCAGTTTTTGTTGGCAGTTTTGAAACATAACTATTATAGTTCTGCCTTAAAGAGGAGGGTGTAAATTGGCCAGGGTGTGTCAGCTGCCTGCTTCTGGGTGACAGCAGCAAGAGATGCCACCTGTCACAGCTAACCTGTAGCGTTAAAGCAGAACCTTGGGTTTGCCAGCCAGTCTGCTGCTTGCTTCCACACGTAGGCTATAGGAGATAAGAATGGGATCCTCATACAGTAGGAGCCCATTAAAGATATGAAAAATATTAAACTGTTAAAGGGAATTGGCGTTCTGCGGGTCATGCATGTAACACAGTCCTATTCATAGATTGCATTCTTCAAAAATATTATTTTATTTTTGTCCAGGGTTAACTCTCTCACAGGAAACAGATGCTAAAAAACACAACCATCCATACCTTGGTGCAAAGACATGATGAATGTGAAATATAATGGACATGAATGATATTTTTTTCTTGGCTCTCACAGATGAACACAAAAATGTTTTGACGCGGTGTCTGGCTGGGTATCCCCACAGCTGCTGCCCATGTCCGCTAATGTGCTACATTCAGACGAGGAGGTCGCTTCATCTCCCTGTATCCAGGATATTTATGCTGTACACCTTTATTCACATGTAGAATAAAAGGTGGATCAATCACAGGCAGACAAACCAGCAAACAAACAATCTGGCCACACAGGAATATATTAGCGGGGCTTGGAACAATACAATGCCATGCTGTAATGAAAAGGAGACAGAAATGGATTCTGCCTGTAGATGGCTGATAAAATTGGGATGTTTCAGGCAGTGAGGCAGCTTACGGTCAAAGACCCATGAAAATGTTAACATTTACCAGGAGCAATTATAGGATTTCTTTAAGGTGAAGGGCATGAGAGGGAACATAATTCATACAGAGGGGACAAATTTGTCATTAGCCAATGATATGTTTTGAATCGGTGAGTGACAGGGGATGGGGCATTCCAGGGGCCAATCAACTTTCATTTGGCCCCGCTCTCTGTATATATACCTCCGATACTCTGACCTTACAAAGGTGGTCAATAGCATTTACCAGTTCCATACATTTTCCTGTGGCTTCAGTATTAGAAATGTTCACCACTGCTGTTCACCCCCAACAAGCACGCCATTGATAGCAGCAGAACGAGTTGTAATTACAATGAGGCAGAGGAATCGAAAATGCAAGCTACATTTTAAACATCATTTCAATGATGTCATGCTACTGGCTTAATATTCTGCCCTCATGCCGTGGAATTTCCAATATGAAGTTTAATTAAAAATTGTCAGGATGAACGTATTTGTGTGCAATCATAATTATGTTTTTTTCCCCCGCTAATGGAGCATTACTTCTTGAGTATTTTAAGTACCATCGGTAGACATTCCTGCCGCAGAATCAGCCGTAAGACAATAAAACGATAAAATTTACGCAACAAGGCATTTTCTGAGCCATGCTGAGTGACTCTCGTTTACTGGTGCCATAAGCATTCTTTCAGTCGAACAAACAAATTGACCTTGACGATCCTACTTGCATCTCTCCTTTCAATAACCACAACATGCAGACACATCACTCTTAACATAGATGTGGTTCTCCTTGAAAGATAAGATCTCTGCGTCATCCATCCTGATTGTAAAAATAGCCGGTTTGAAAAGCTCTGAATGGACTGGGCATTAGCCTAAACTCAACATTACAACAGCGCCCTAATATAGAAATCTAAAGGTCCTTACTGACAGCAGGTTCATTTAAGTGGTCCAGATCTACTGCTGTCTAAGTGGTTCAAATCAAAGGCCCAAAACACTCACTGTCCTTAGTGGACCAAATCAAAGTGGCCCAAATCTACTGCTTGTCCAAAACAACAGGTGCCCTTATTTGTCCAATTCTAAGTGGTCCAAATCATTCGCTCTCCTTAGTGGCCCAAATCTGAGTGGTCCAAAATACTTTGTGGTCCAGTGTAAGTGGTCCAAATCATCAGCTGCCCTTAGTGAACCAAATCTACTGCTAAGTGGTCCAAAACACTGGTTGTCCTTAATGGACCAAATCTAAGTGGCCCAAATCCACTGCTGGTCCAAAACAATGGGAGCCCTTATTTGTCCAGATCTGGAGTGGTCCAAGTCATCAACGGTCCATAGTGGCCCAAATCTATTGCCATTTAAGTGGTCCAAAACACCAGTTGCACTTAGTGGTCCAATGTAAGTGGCCCAAATCTATTGCTGTTTAAGTTGTCCATACCCATTGCTGAATTTCCTGAGATCACATGAATTTTATTTCCCTTATTACTTATTCAAATGAATTCTCCCCGGCTCATGCTGTGTGACATCTCTGGAGTGCGGGTAGGTAGATCTCAATGTCAGGTGGGGAGTTCAGTCTGAGAGCCACCAGCCTGACTTGCATGGGGAGACATGCAGGTCCTCACCAACAGAGACTCTTCACTGTTGTTTATTACTTACCGCACTCCACAGCAAAAATTACCTGTCTAAAACAAGGTCGAGATGACATGAGGGCCACAGAACTCTCTGAAGAGTCTGCCCTCCCCACTCCGAAGGCCGATGCCCATCGTTTTCTGGCAGCATTTACACGAGTCATTACTGCTGCTTCGGCAAGAGACTGGGGGTGCTTTATATGACCAGGGGCCCACTTCTGAAAATTAATCGCGGCCATCTTTAATGTAATAGGAATTATGAGTTTTTTGTTTTTATTTTTTTCCTGGGTAAAATTTGATTGTGTCCGACATCCATCTTCCGTAGCCCCTTATCCCGCATGGTGAGCCTGGAGCCTGGCCCAGGAAGTACAAACCGAAGGGTGTGACGCCAGCTCACCTTAAATCGTGTATCTGGAGGGATCCCATGGAAAGACAGTGATAACAAACTCGACACACATGCAGCAAAGGGTGGCAACTGAACTCTGGAGACGTGACCTAACCACTGAGCCACCTCAACAGTCTCCAACAAATATCTGTCTTCCAATACTAACACCCTGATGTATTTTATCTACAGTATTAATGCTATGTGTGAATTTTATGGAATCTTATTCAGGGTCATTGATGCAAGTGACACATTATGTTGGTAATTAATAGGTATTCCAAAAAAGGAATAGTATAATGTTGTTATTGGAATATTCCCATGATGCATAATGTTGCGTGTATCAGTGTGCCCCACTATAGACTGAGATCCTGCATTCAGGGTTTATGAAGTGAGGTGCAGAACGTCACGGCCTACTATCTCCCCTGAACAGCAGCCCCTAACCTACCCTTTTCCGCCCACAAGCATGGACATCCTCTCCCCCCAGGACAGGGAGTCAGATAACGCCTTTTAAGTTTTTTTAAGGTCAGTGATCTCAGAGCGCCTTGCAGTGCCAGGTGGGTGCAGCTCTTAAATGTGGGCAGAAAAATCCCATAAGGGAGAAAAGCTCATTAAAAATTGGGTGTTAAATCATATGCATGTATGACAGAAGCTGATAATTAGCTACATGCAGATTTGCATCCTTTATTGCTAATCTACATAGTAGTTCAACCTACGCCAGTCATTTTGTTTCTTTTTGGTTCATAACAAACCATGTGTTCAGAGTACTGTACGCAAAGCCTTCCCGGTTTTGTTTCTTGGAATAAGACACTTTATGATGCCAGATGACTGCTCTCTAACTACACTTTTGATTGCTGGTCTGTAAAATCTAATCACAACATTTTCAAATTAAAAAAAACTGTTTAAGGTGTTACGACAGGGCATGATGAAGGAGGGGCAATGCACATTGAGGCTCTGGCACAGGGTTTATTTACACAAAACAGAACACAAATGGAGAACCAAAAAACAAAGAGACCACCAATGAACTACGATAATGAAGGCACGGAGCAACACAGTAACAACCACAGCTACAGACGGACGCACAACCACGGCTACAGACGCACAACCACACAGTGACCAGCTGAGTGAGGGCAGGCACATATATATATGGATGACGAGGGTAAGACGAGCAACATGGCCAATTAAGGTGTGGGCCAATGACAATCAATCAAACACAAACAACTGACTTGGGGTAACGAGGAACAGGTGAGGGCAATAATCAAATACTAAGTGTACAAACACAAGGTGAAACTAGAACGTGGGAACAGAACATAGTACAAGACTAGATAACAATAACAATAATAAGATAACAATCAGTGATAGTTATGGTACTAACTAAGGAAGACTCTAAACGGATATACCAGAAAATAATTAGCAAGAAGCACAACAAATGCCAGGGCTCAAGGATATCAAGCAAGGTGAGGCTGCTCTGATTGTTTGAAAGCTGCCCACTTAGCCCATTTGGCCACACAGCAGCCCAAGGAAGGAGGAACTCATTAGGTGATAAGGATACGGGATAGCCAGCAACCTGCTGGTCATACTGGGAACATACGTCATAGGACAGGGACCCATCCTGAAAGATATTTGTCAAAATGATTAAGAATTCTGCTCCATATCAGTCAATGTTTAAGCATCCATGTCCCCCATGGCCCAGGCAATAAGGGTGGATGGATGAATGGATGGATAGTTACTATTTATCTACATTAATCTACAATGATTTCCATGTCAGTATTTGCTGAAAGCTCCATT
Organism: Brevimyrus niger; assembly: GCA_015164015.2. Lineage (NCBI taxonomy): Eukaryota > Metazoa > Chordata > Actinopteri > Osteoglossiformes > Mormyridae > Brevimyrus > Brevimyrus niger. The sequence goes on from JAABNY020000001.1 coordinate 21,947,227, forward strand.
GAATGTCATGACTAGTTATGCTAATAAATTACATTATGTGGGGTAAAGTCATTAGACTGTTTCTATATCATTTACAAAATAATTAAAAGGGAATAAAAGGACTGACAACAATAATGCACAAGACAACAGCACTCTGAACATCTCAGCCCATCTGTTGGTCCAATCCAGGTATTAACCACTTATATTCATTCACAATGTGGAGAACATAATCATAAATTATTGATCATATCCAGGAGATCAGACATCAAAATAATGCAATTTGACCATCAAAATTTATTTGAGTAACACCTACACCTGCATCTGGACCTACAGTTCCCTGATGCCAACAAGCACATCCCATTAGCATGATCAAGGTCCAGCTGGTCCACCTCTTCACATAAACCCCCTAAGTCATCCATCGCTAAAATGTTAATTAAAATCTTGATTTAAGTTTGTTTTCATCATTTAAATCTGTTTTTACACCAGACCTAAAAATCTTGCTGTTCCCGCAATCCATCAGGTCTATCACAATCCTTTTTCATCAGTCAAAATTTCTGTCAATAGCAATATTTCATTTATAACTATCATGGGACATTCCGAACAACTGAAGATAGATGGATGTAGAATCTAAGGTGACAGGATAAGTGATTAATGCCCAGATATGGATTCTGCCATTCTCATTGCCTGGGTGTTTGCTGGGTTTCCAGGTAATACACCTTGGTCTCCTGTGCAACATACCCTCACCGAGGATGGGGATCCCCATTTTCGAAAGCAAACAAACTGGGGGGTGCAAACTCATATATACTCAGTGGGCTAAGCCTGCATGCCTGTAATCACAAGGTCACCAGTTCAAACCCAGCCTCAGCACGTCTGCGGGTCCTAGAGCAAGACCTTTAACCCACAGCTCCCTGGGCGCCCTAAGAGGTGGCTGCCCTTCGCGGACAGCTTGCTCTACAAAGAGCATGTTGAGCGAGACGTAAAAAGAATTTACCCATAGAAACAATAAAGGATCAATTAAAAACTGATACTTTTACTATGTAGCTACGTGCCTGATGTGCAACAAATCTAAGTATGCTTCTAACACTGCTGTACTTCAGACTTATCACTTATATAATGACACCAACAAGCATGCAAATCAGTACAGATGTCCATTAAAGTATGCATCTACTGCAGTCCTGTTTAATTTGTAATGTGTAGAACAATTCACAGCATTAAATCATCCATCCATGTTCCAGTGTACCCAGGTCGGGCTCATAGGAGCATCAATAAAGATGAATTTCCTTTAAAAGTGATGTACTTACCATAAGAGTGGGCACAACATATCCAAGAAAAGGAGAGTAGATTTGGATGATCCAAGATTGTCGTTAGATGAAAATGCATGGAGAGAGAGAACACAGAAAGTTACATCTTTTTGATAGACCCAATAACAAATCAAGAAGTTTTTTCTCTGGTAATCTTATTAACTATCAATCAATCAACCAATTAATGAGTTGGATTGTACATTTATTATTATTATTATTATATTATTATTATTATTATTATTATGGTTATTATTATATTTTGCGTGATCTCAAGGGAAAGTGGACAATGCTTCGATTAGAAGTACATGCCTCTGTATGGACTTACGTTGCCTCATACATACAAGCTCAAGAAGACGCCCCGAGTCACCATTTATGTCAAGGGACATATGAATTTAACTGTCTTGTAAATGCATCACAGTCGTAAACACTGTGTACTTATGCCACAAGATTTTTCAAGAAATGGTTTCTTGCGCTTGCTACAAAGAAAATACACTTGCTGTCAGTTCATCAGACTTTCAAATACATATTTAAAAATAGGTTGCTTTTATTCTACCACGTACACTACATTATAAGAAGATGGTCAAATCAACCATTAATCCGAATGTCGAATGTAAAAGAAAAACACTTGGGTTATCCAAACAAATATCTCGTTCTATAAGAGACAATAATGAAAATTTGTTAATAATCTGCATTCAGACAGAGTGGCAAATCAACGAATCGCACAAGCGAAACGCTCTTGATGAAGACGCTGATAATGCCGCCGCCTACAAAGAAGCGAAATCAGAACAGGAGCTCAGCAAAAAAATAAAAAAGGCACATATAATTCCTCTTTTAGGCTAATTAAAACTATATTTTATTCCAGTCGTAAAATTTATATTATTATTATTATTATTATTATTATTATTATTATTATTACTGTGACGTCGACGTTCAGTAACTCACTCCCTTTCTAAACGAGTTCGATAGGAAATTAAAAGTTACAAGAGCACCAGCAAGCAGTATATTTGCACGGTTCTTATGCAAATTCTGCTCTACTTCAACTTTTCCAAAAGATACAAAATGCATAATCCAGAACCGGGCATGTCGTATATTACATTTCCATTGCGGTATGAATCAATTAGTTTGAATTTATACATTTTATAACAAATCGCATTTTGAAAATAGACAACGATGGACTGTAATAAATTGCACCGCATTTATAGCTGTCAGGGCATTTAAATCCCCGACCGTCCGTCACAAGACATTTACGGCGTTTATATACAAGCTTAGAAATAAATGTGTTACAGATCAAAATAAATGGTTGCAACCTACCGTCGATCAGTTTTTAGTATGAGTTTTCACGAAATCCTGTTTTGGTTTCCTTCAGTTAAAAAGGCAGGTAAGTGCAGGAGATGGCTTCAATCCACTCCCAGCAGGCTGAGCTATAATACTTAACAGCCCCCCAGCCGTACGTCGGACTTTGAGCAAACGCTAAAACGAACAATGATGTATCATCTCTGCTAAAGTCTCCGCCTACAATATCCTCCACTGGCCGCCTCGCGTAGCAGACAGGATCAGCCTCATACTGCAAGCTACGTTTACTTTTAGTGCATATAATTTAATTGGCCCCCGCTGTATTTCACAACACCTTGCATTTGGAGTCAAGTGGTGAAATCTGGAAGACAAGGAGGGGTCCAGAAGAATGAGGCGAAGATGTAACAGGGGAGGTTGGTATCTAGGATAGTTAAAAATAACCAAAATGTGTCTGTGGATCAAGGGAAGGGAAGTCTGAAGGCGTGTGACCAGAGCTGAGGAAGGAAAAAAACACGTGTGACTGCAGCACCAATCTGTTTCGGACACAAAAAGTATAAACTGGCTGATTCTTCCAAATTAAACGATGCAATAAAACAAACAAATATATTTTTGCTCCACAAAAGAAAATCATGTAATCTTAAAATTCCTTGGTGTGAGAGCATTTTTGGAATGCCATCCTACCATTCCATTCGGATACTTCATCCTGCCATTTCTATGAGTAGAGGTACATAGGAATGCTTTAGCTGTTACATATCCTATCTTGAGGGACACACACTAACTGGTCAGAGCAAAGCTTGTGGTTAGAGTGAAAGGCAAATCATTTCCCCTGCATCGCTGGAGCAGTTTTTGGGATTTAGTGGCCTTGCTCAAGAGCCTAAGAGTGAAATGATCACTCTGCCAACCAGAATCCTGTTTTAGCTATATTGTTTGACAGGAAGTAGGAATCTTGGGACAAGTACCTTTGGACAGAACACATGTAAATAATTTGATCTTTACTACATGCTGCAGGTCATTCTTACCACAGGCAGACCATTCTCTTCTACATGAAAGTTAACTTAAATCACCTCCAAAGGTAATCACAGTTTGATGGCAAGGTGCTTTATTTTGAGCCCCTTAGGGATTTTTGGGAGCTTAGCAGGGACAGAATCCATCTGAAGTGAATTCGTGGGACGAGCAGCCATCTTACACATGTACAAATGTACCTCTTCAAAGATACAAAGAAAATGACACACACCAACAAGTAAAGCTTAACACAGACAGCTTTTCATGAATACAATTACAGCATTTGATTTTGGTGTCCCGTTTAATGGAGGAGAGTGATCCGAATTTCAGATGCGATTATATTATGCATTAGTCACCATTAAAGTCCATTTCCTTTACTTTATGCATCCTGTACCCTGTGTGGGGTTTGTTTGTTTTACATTATCAGGATTTAATTCTATCATTAGTCACCCTTTTAGCATTTTGTCCACTTAATCATCCATATTTAGGGAGGAGGAGGAAGATGGAATATGCAGAATCTTTTGGGTGCTGAATAAATGTGAAAAATAAATGTGGAAAAATGCTAATTCCCAGTGATGGCTGTGCCATAGCACAGTATCTGACATATTTTACATTTACAGGGATCTAAACAGAACTTCTGTGCCATTTATCTTCTAACGATGCCATATGGGCTCAGATGCTCCAGTTCCAAGAACCAAGGAGGGATACTAGAGAAAGCCAAGGAAGTTGGATTAAAGAGCGGAAACTAAGGGTCGGACTTGTTGTTAAGACGTGACAGGGAGGTGTGTTAGTTGCGGGACGGAACGGACGGAACCGCAATGGTTCACTTCGGTAACAGATGACGGAATCTGCACTTCGGGCAGCCATATGCCAACAAACCCAAGAAAACATCGACAGAGTGACGGCAAACAACCCAGGAAGCATGAAGGTCCTGCCAGTGCTAAGTGGGGTTCCAGGGAAGCGCAGGCCTCTTTTTACGCAGGTCCGAATCCCGCCTCTCCGTAGTGTCACAGCGTGACCCCGCATATTCATCAGGGCGCCTCTATAAGTAGATCACTAGCAAGCCCCCCCCCCGCTCACAGGAAAAGTGATAAAAATAACTACCACAAAAAAGCTGCTGAAGAACCTTAACATGCTATCAGAATTTTGGTGCAGAAGCCAGAATTAACCGTCCACATGCTGAGCCTTTATGCCCTGCTTGGAGGGAGATTTTACTTCACCACTTTGACCGCCGCGAGTCTGGGAAAAGCTGTCAAGACCCAACAAGGATGGCAAAAACCTCTCAGCCCATATGAGGGCGCTGTTGCTGTTGTTTTCTTGAGTGGAGGTTTCTAGCAGAGACAAATCCACAGGGTATCTGGCACAGCCGCTCTGAGTAGGATCTTCTCATGCTTCAGGGCATTCATGTTGTCAGATCAGCTGTTAAGACTGAAAGAGAGTTGACATCTTTACCAGGCCCAGTGTCGTCTCAACAGAAATGCAAGAGAATGGGGGCAGCAGTCAAAGAAGAGAAATTGCAGCTTGGGACTTGTCATCACACAAAAGATAAGCATGTCCTGAATATTCTGTTAATGGTTCAAAAGCTGTTGAACCCTTTAACCTTCCTCCATATACTATTGCGATGCGATTTCTCAATCTGCAACCCATAATATGGGACGGTACTTAGGTACCCATCAAGCATGGCGGGGGCCGACTACAGCATGTTCTGAGGTTAATGTCGCTGAAAAAACATTTTCAACTATAGGATGGCTGAGGTCAACATACGGAAAAATGTACAGTGGTGAATTGCTGGCTACACAACCTTGGTAGAACATCTTGTTGCCTCTGAATTGTAGGACAGATCTTGTTTTAACCACAAAAAAAAACAATAATTATATGAAAATGGTGTGCAAATAGCGCCACCTCTAGGCCAAGAACATGCATAACAAATATCTCTGTTGGCAGATATTCCCCAGAAGGAGCTTCAGGGGGCCAGAGTCCATGTACACTCATCAATGTAAACCACATATCTATGGGTCAGACGCTCACAAACACTAGGAATACAAAGGAGGGTGATACTTGATAAATCCCCATGGGGAAATTCTCTCTTCGCCTACCCCATTTTGCTCTCCGTGAGGCACACAGACAGGTGAGAACAAGCGTGGGGGTCTCAGCCAGCATGCAGCACCCCTGGAGCTGGGGGCTAAGGGTCTGGCTCAAGGGCCCACAGACATGTGACCGTTCTGCTGAGGCTCGAACCTGCGCTGAGCTGACTGCTGAGCCACGCACAAGCTCCATTTGTACAGAGCTGGGGAGGAGGGCAACAACCCTAGAGACACGACACCCCACTGAGCAGCCCCTGCAGGAGCATATCAACAGATATAAACAATGCACTAGAGGAGCTGTACCTAAGCTCAGCGCAGGATAGTATTGATGAGTATGCTCTTCTAGAGTTTTCCGGTGTGGATCTATGAAAATGGGCCAGGATTATGCAAATAGTGTATAGCAAAGGCATAATGAGATTTATTAAAGCTGGCAGTGATCGTTGAAGTGTCCCCAGATGATTATTTTTGGAAGTAAAAAAAAGCAATGCTTTTAGCTGCTGTAAATAACAGGAAAGATAGAGTGACCTGTTTTAATCCAGCCAGAGGAAATACAAACAGGGTTTATGTAGGCAAACGTGAAAATGATTGTGACACGTGTTAAACATGAGTGAGTAGGCTATAAACGCCATCTGTGTTTAGATTTTCCTATATGCATTTAATAGGATTACCATCACAGGGGATGTAATTGTATTTTTCTGCACTGCAGTCATCAGGTTTAAAATAGCACATTTGAAAATTAAAAATTATTTGTGATTATTTAGAAAATCTGCAAGTTATACACATTACAGTGCAACAGAAATAGATGTTATATTTTCAGCTTGGGCTCAGCAGATTTTTTTTTTTTCTGGAACACACTGTCAATGTCGTGTATGTACTGCCCAAGTGTGCTTACAGGGGGGAACAGCATGTCAAAAACACCCAAAGTAAACAGCCAGGCATCTCACCCCCTCACCCTTGCTTCCTGGGCGGGGTTGGGTAGATGGTAAACGGCTGGATGAGATGCCAGCCTGGTTGAAGGTGACCTCAACAGGTGAATGAGACACCCACATCCCCTGACTGCCCAGCCTCCATCAAAAAATCACAACAATGACATGGTGAGAACTAGGAAATCAGACCCCAAATGGCAGATGTTGAAGGGCAGGAATGATTATGACCAGTGGTTCAGGTTGTTTAGTGGTGGGTCGTGAAGCAATCCCATCATGCTCAAAACCATTTCTGAGAAGATTTTGTTCCCCCACTTGAGCCACAACACTGTCCTCCATGCAAAACCATACTGGCTGAGCAACTCCAGAAGGTTACTAGTTCAAGTCCCACCATTAGGCCCATAATCTCAGTTGCTCCAGGGATAGTCTGATCCGGCTTTCTTCGAATAAAAGCCTCTGCTAAATTAAACAAATGCAGAATGTTCCTGGATACATCTCCTGTGGCTTCTCATTTACCCCAAAGCTACGGCTCCCCACCTCCAATGACTGCCTGTTGGTGGCGATTCTGGGTACTTGACAGTCGGCAGGATGCTGCTGCAGGGTGGAGAAGAACAATCCTTAGAAGGTGGCAAGGTGACCAGATTGTGCGCAGTGTCTTCTGTGCTCTAACACAGGAAAAAGGTGAGATGAAGGAATAGTCAGACAGGGGGGGTGGGGGTCAGGTGATTAGGCGGGACCAGGAGGGATCAGCAGGAGTCAGTGGCAGGTACAGGCTGGGTAAATTGCACATCTGACGGGGAATAAGCAAGGAATGAAAAACAGGTCTGGAACAGTGGGAATCCAAAGGAATTCATGGAATTCCAAGATTGGTGATGGAGGCATCTTGACTGTGGTGGTCTGCTCATCCTCTGCCTTATCAGGAGATGGCACAACATTGTGGGAAACATGATTTAATTATATAACACTCTGTACGTGAACTTCATCAGAAGTTTTCTTGAGAGCACAAGGACCGGAGAGACTGGGCAAGCAGCCGAGGTGGCAACTGAAATGTGAACGATAACCACAGAGTTGTTTTATGGATGATATCAGTGGGAATTTAGAGATCAGTGGTGACACACCACAGCACACAAGGAAATGTGCCCTCTGTTTGTAAGCCATATGTGACATTGTGACATTGCAGGGGGCAGCACCTCAGTGGTGCCTTGCTGGTTGGGGATTCAAACCTACAATCTTTCAATTACAAGTGCGCTTCCCTAACCATTAAGCCACCACTGCCCACATAATCTAGGGGAACTTCACCATATGACTGATATTTATACAATGTGCATTAATAAACAGAAGGTGCGTGTGCCTGACTGGTGGGACAGATGGGACAGTTCTCTGAGGTGATGGATGTGAGTCTTTAACATGGGAGAGGTTAAAGCTTGGTGCTCGCCCTGCCTTGGGCGGCATGCAGCCTTAGCTGAAAGTACAATGTTCACCAATAACTGAAAGGTCACTCCAGGTTCTCTACTTTCTCCCTCGATGATGAGCGTTGATTTTATGGAAAGGCTGGCCCCACGTCAAGATACCGCTATGCATGAAGTATGAGTTTCAGGAAATGTCGAGACGAAAGCGCAGAGGCTGCCCACGTGAAAAGGACAGCGACAGGGCAGCCCCGACCTGAGCATCATGTAAGAACCCTGGTGACCTGTGCTGACCAGTGCTGTGGGATTATCGCAGCCATACCTAAATGGGACCAGTCTGCAGGCGTGCCCCATTCATTTAGAATATAATAACTCTCCACTGTATTGCAGATGTTTGTGTAATTGCCCAATATCTTGTAAGAAATGGGCAGGATTTCTGTCAGTTGAAGTTGCTGTATGGTTTTTCTATTCACATCCTACTATACAGTGTTCCAGTTTCTTCTCTGTTAACATACATGGATGTGAAAAAAAGTTTAGAAAAAAAGAGAAAAGAAGAGGAGAAATGTGAAAAAGATAAAGGTCTGCAGGTGTTTCATCTCTGTATGAGTATAATATTATGCTTGTAATGAAACAGGCCATTGTAACACATGTATGATTGTTAGCCAATAGGGTAATAGTGTAATCATTTTATTGTCTTCATCTTTTTATTTGCATACAACAATTTCTTTCTATTTGTCTTTGTTACTTTGTTAAATCTTATTTTATTATTGTTTATTTGTATCATTATCACCTTAATAAAAATGACTGGTATTGCTGAATCGTGTTTTTTATGTTGCCGGCGCGGGGGGGGGGGGTAGGGGGAGAATAGACAATTTTCATTACGGGGGATGGGGGGGGGAGGTGGCTAGAGTCGGATGTTGTCTAGGGCACCGTTCAGGCTGGAAATGC
>JAABNY020000001.1:21956325-21984423 GCA_015164015.2 Brevimyrus niger
TATCTATCTATCTATCTATCTATCTATCTATCTATCTATCTATCTATCTATCTGTCTATCTGTCTGTCTGTCTGTCTATCTGCCTGTCTGTCTGTCTTTTCTTTAATGTTTTAGTTTTCATGAATACCTTGAGCAATAGCACAATTTCGGTTTCATTACGACACGGGAGGTCGTCTTAAGAAGACTGTCGAAAATTTCAGCATATCATCCGCAAAGCGAACACCAATCTGCAGGGATTCTAAAAGCAAGATCTTCCTATGGAAACCAAGAATACAGTCAAATTGGGCAGTGTGGGGGACACAGGAGTGCGTCCTGGTGTTGTCGTCTTTAGGCAGAAGCCAAACAGTGCTGCTAATTCTGAAATAAAGATACATTTACAGAAAACACATCAAAATATATAAATCTACAAATCGGTACTAATCCTTGAATTCCAGAATTTTTTCAAGGAATCATTTACACCTATATAGTTTCATTGTAAATGTATAGGCTATCTATATATTTTCACAGTACAGCAAGAGTATCTGGAACGTGCTCCTTATTGATTACTTACCTTAAGTAATTACTTGGATTATAAATCAACTTAACTGGTACAACACATAAGGTTTGCTTTAAATAATTCTGGACATATGTCCATTTGTCAGCGGGGTGTTAATATTCACTATTGCCTTGCCTTTTCAGTTTGAAGAGGCTGCCCCCTAGTGGCACTAACATGGACTTGCAATTCAAACTCTTTTTCGATCCTCACGCAGAGCAGTGAGCGCAATCCAAAAAGCCTTTCAAGGGCAATATCGGCTGCACATCAGAAACATAAAAGTATCCAAGTATAAAGATATTAGAGTAACTCCTGCTGACGTGCGAAGTTGCTATTTTCATGCCAATCTTTGAAAGATAGGCTTATTTTTAATACTATATAAATAATGATCATATGGCAAGTGGCCATGTTATTACCGCAAGAGAGATTTTACCGTGGCTGGAATTTTATAACTCCTCATTATATTTTGTCATCTCAAACTGCATCCCGAATAAGCGACTTTAACGATTAACATAATAAATACTCTGAAGTGCTTCACCTGGAGTTTCGACCGTGATTCATCGAGAATGATTCAGACCATCACATTGTTATTGAAGAGATAAGTGCAGCTAATTTTCTAAAAGTATAGGGCGCGTACTAGGCATTTCTTTGTCAGATCGTATTTCTTTTTGCCCTCCGTTTTAGCACTGCACAACTATGGAAACAATTCGTGCTAAGAATAGATCTAAAATTGAAACCAGTTAAGCAGCAACATACATAAAATAATAATGTTATGCAGCATTACATTTTATTTGTAAGAAGCCCAGGAAAATAACCAAATCATAAGGGTATGAGGGTTCAGCTACTGCAATTATCTTGCTTTACCGATTACTGTACAGTATAAAAGCAGACACAAGATGGCGCTGAATACGTGGTAGAAATGCCGAATACAACGAACCCAGTTAATGACGTACTCCAAGAGGTTATCTGAAGCAATTAAGTTTATAAATTACTTATGAATTTTTATTAATAAAATTCATTTAGCTGTTTTGAACTGCTATTTACTGAGAGCTGTCCATTGCTCCGACGTTGGGGTACCGTATTCAGAGTAAACCCTGAAGCACGTAGATCTATATTCCTTGCAGAAATCCCAGGTAGCCTGGCTGTTGCTTGGCTGATGGCGGATAAATCTTGTCTTCAGAAGGCAACAGTCTTCAGCAGCAGACAGATCCAGGCTTGCAGAATCACCTTTCAGAATATAGGGTCCTGCAAGTTTTGAATCAATGCTCTGAGTAACTGTACGGGTTATTCTCCAGAGTGGTAAACAATGTTTGGTCTAAATATAGATATGAATATTATTCAGTGATTAATTAAACCACAAGGTCCACCACTGTGTCTGTATCCATTAAACAGGTGGCACCGATTTCACCAGTTAAGTCTGGCTTAACAAATTACAATGCAGACGCATATTCTTGAATTGATCTAAATAATTTGATGCCTTACACAAAGAAATGGGCATAGCACCCCGGCAAAATCATGTTTGAATCAGAGAAGGAAAATATTAAATAGGTTTATTATTGGATTACTATACAGCATATTTTCAATAACGCAAAATCCCATTCACAGAATTTAGTATTACTCAGATTGGGTGTTATCAGCACCACTGACAAATGACCTTGAATACTTTCAATTCTGGCCCCATCTTTGGGGGAAAAAACATTCACTGAACTAAATAAAAAACTGGAGCATCCGTTATCATAGTATTTGTCTTAATAATGAACAAAACAGGCGCTCAATAGGAGATGCGCGAAGTGTCAGCGGACGCGATTTCCCTTGACACGGCCGCTGACAGCCGCAGCACCTCCTCTGTGGTCTGGCAGTGCAGCAGACCTCCAGGTGTCTGTACCATAATGATGAGCTTCAAAGGAAAGAGGTGCAACTCGACAGCATAAGATCGGCTCTGGTGACTCACTGACAGCTGGTGTCCGGGAATCGTTTCTCTTTATTTATTTATTATCTTGGTTTGCGGGGACACTAAAGGCTGCAGCTCGTGTGCGTGTGTGTCTGTCCACACTACCTCCGCTCTTATATAAATCCAGATTTTTTTCCCTCATTAACAGGGAGTGTGTCTGGAGTCATGTCACAATTTCCGATGACTTTCCCATTCTCCGATGCAGTGGGACATGCAAATCAAATACCTCGTTCCCATGCCTGTTTTCTCAGGGTCAAAAATCTGAGCAAATAACCCGCATTTTCTCTTGTAATGATTCTTATCCCATTTGAGTTAACAGTGGAGGGAACGAATGGAGGGAATGCACCATTTCTTTTTTCACCCTCTTGTTTTTCGTTTTACATTTGCAGTTGTTACCAGCCCATCAAAACGGAACAAAAAAAAAAAAACAAAGAAAACGAATTAGATCGAAAGACAACTCGGTGTTTTCTTGCTAAAAATGCGTATAGGGCTGTCACCACCGTTAAATTCTGCTTCATCAAATAGTGCCACTTACTGTAAGTGCTGTGCATTGGAAAGCAGGAAAATGAGCTGGACCAACTTTGGTCAGCTGGCTAGAATCTACACACACACATACGTAACAGTTTTATTAACTTGTAAATAGTCTGTAGGGTGTGCAATGTGGGCTACTGCAATGCTTTTGATGTAGCAAATTTTAGGTTTATAATGGAAAAATATAGATTTGCCATATGATTTCTTGCGTGAGACTGAGTCTGAAAGCGCGAGAGTCGGCAGGCCTGCCTACTTTTGAAATGCAGACTTAAGATGCAAGTGGAGTTAATGCAGCATTACTGAAGTTAAAGCCTCAACGTAAAACTTAAGAGGTTTGTTTTTACTATCCTCGGGTGCTAAAACAGGCAGACTGTCGTGGTAGTTTTAATGAGTGTACATTCTAGAAAGGCAAAATGTTCATTGAGTAGAATGCTAGAAGACTTAAAAATGCAACGGCAGGAACCTATACGTGAAGCATTTCTCAGGAATTTCGAAAGCCTTGAAATGTTTGATAAGGTGACGGTTTGAGTTCCATATCGAAAATTAAAATCTCACCTAAGCATAGCTTTGCCTTTAGGTACGTGACAGTGAGTATTCCTCCGTCCTGCTGATGAACGTAGGGGATTGTTTTAAACTATTTCCCTGATGCAGGCTGCTATTTTAATAACTCCAGCAACAGCACTGGGCAAGAGCGATTTCCATGTACATGCTAATGTACCTGGCGAATAAAGCTGATTTCTGTGAGGCTGACTGAATGGAGACCCCTGTGGGTGAGGACCCACTGCTCGTCTGCCGGTACTGTTGCCCCGCGGTTGCCATATCCTGTCATGATTTTTGAGACTGTTCCCATTGACACATTAAACCATTCCCCGGTTTTCGTGACACATGCACCTGCGATTCGCACACCGGCTATTAACCCTCACCGGAACCATTTGGCTACCTCAGAAAACTCAGATATGATACCGCTGATTGTCAGAGCGCTATGGTATGCAAACAGCGGAGCAGGAAATTTGAGTTTTGGGAGCATGTAGATAGTATTTAAATATCTGTTAAAAGGGTTTATCTGAGACTGCGCTGGCAGAGAAGTTGATCCATCCACATTCCACACTGCATAGTGAGCGCAGAGTCACGTGACCATCTGCTGAGCCACCTGGGGCAAATATATATCTCTGCAGCTGGGAACCAAGGGTGTGTCCGAAATCGCGCACTTCCCTCGGTGCACTGAGATGTAGTGCGTAGTGCACACTGCGCACTTCCTCCTGTAGTGCACACTACCATGGGTAAGTGCTGTCCTAAGTGAAACACTAACGTTTTGCACCTACCGGAAGTGATTCTGGAGGTCCAATAACAACAAATAAGTAACATTTACAAACTTTGACATAGAACATATATAACATGTATAACCTATCTATGTCCGCCTAACCAGCTAAAAACTGCTAACATTTATGTGTGCAAAGTCGATATAATCGCAAACTCAAATTATCCAAAGCTGCCGTCAGAGAGTGAGAGGCTACACACTGCAGTATACATCAGTAAAATAATTTTATTAATGTTACTCAATTTTATTATTCAACTCTGCCGAAAGTCCCTCCCCTTCCGCTACGTAGTCAAAATGGCGTCCGTTTAGTGCGAGTAGTGTCCATCGTTCTGCACTGTGTTTTCTGGCCATTTTTAGTGCACCATTTGGGTACTTTCAGTGCACTGAATTTTAGCTTAGTTGTCAGTGTGAACACACTATGCCCTAAACTTGCGCACTAAGTGCGCAATCTCAGACACACCCCAAGTGTCGAGTGGGAGGGGCAACGTTGAGTATGAGGGGTTTATCATAAGGGGTAGGAGGGGTTTGTAACGAGGGTTAGGGTTAGGGCAATGGTGGGGAACCTGTTCCATGGAGGGCCAGTGTGGGTGTGGGTTTTTGGGATGGCCTCTCAATCAGCCAATAACAGTGGGTCCCCAGGATTGGAGCAGAACCACTGCTTTATTATTGGCGGATTGAGAGGTCATCTGAAAAACCTGCACCCACAGTGGCCCTCCATGGAACAGGTTCCCCACCCCTGGGTTAGGGTATCAAATGATAACAGGCCTCTTGTTATAAACCCCTCCTACATGGCATTGTCCCTCCTATTTGATATTGCCCTTCCCACTTGACATTCAGCACACCCATGGAATCACACTGCAGACAGTGTGCCTGTAGGATTACATTGCAGACCACACGCCTATGGGAACACACTGCAGACCTCACACCTTCAGACTGTGTGCCCTGTAGGATCACAATGCAGACCATGCGCCTGTAGGATCACACTGCAGACCACATGCCGGTGGGAACACACTGCAGACTGTGCACCCTGTAGGATCACAATGCAGAACACACGCCTGTAGGATCACGCTGCAGACTGCATGCCCCTGGAAACACAATGTAGACCATGCGCCCCATAGGATGACACTGCAGACCACACCCTCTAAAACCACACTGCAGACCACGTGCACGTGGAATGACACTGTGCAGACCATGTGGCTCCTGCTGAATGTCTGCATGTTCCTGATGTTTATACTTAGAACCTACTGCATGCCAACACTGACCTTACGTCCTCTGCATTTTACCGTAGTCTGTCCCTAAGCCCCCCATCCCCCTTCATCCCAGTGTCTCCTCCTGCCCGTGCAGTTCTCCCTTTGTCACCGAGCCGTCTGTCAAAGCGGCTGTGGGTGCCGCCGTCCTGCTGAAAGTCACAGAGGCCTGCGTCAGCCCCTTTGCCAGAGCGCCGTGGGACGGCTGCCAGGAATAAATCAACATACTGCTTACGGCGCCCTCATACTGAACGAGGAACGGCCGTATGCTTTACGTGCACATGCGCGCTTGTGCATGACAGACATTTTTATGTTTGTCTTTATACACTGCTGACGGTTCCGTTTACAAAACTGTGAATATTTATTTTATTTGCACATGTACACCTCATATCAAACAACATTCATATATACACATACACACCATATATTTGTATATATGAATAATGCGGGTGCATATATAACAGTATGTATAGATTTTGCAGTGTTTCTCACCCTAGTCCTCGGGGACCTCCACACTCTCCACATCCCAGCACACCTGAACCAATCAAGAAAGAAACAATCAAGAGAACCGAATACCTGGTACAGGTGTGCTGGGAGCTGGGGAGGAGCAGGAATGTTGGTTGTCTGGGGGTCCTGAGGACCGGGCTGGGAAACACAGGCCAACTGGCTGAAGTAAAGGCAGAGGAATCCTAGCAGCTGGCCTCATTGAAGCAGCAGTGCCGTAACACCTGAGACGGTGCTGGGAGCCTGGCCTGGGTGAGGGGCCATTAATCACCCGCCGTTTACCGTGACCTCGCCCTTGGCATAATAACCCAAATGCATGGCAGCTAGATAAACCCTTATTGATGCAATATAAATCGATCAAAGTCTTAAGAAGCAAAGACATCCCTATGTCTGGTTTTCAAAACAAGTGCCCCATCTGTGGCTCAGACTAGGTAATCCACCTGAAGCTAAGCAGGTTTGGACCTGGCCAGCTAGGAAAGGGGTTACTGTTGGAATAGGTGTTGGTGTGACTAATGGTTCGGCCCATCCTGTGGTCTGTGTGGATCCCATAGCCCTGGTGCAGTGATGGGGACACTGTGGCCAACAGCTTGGCTCGTCCTGTGGTCTGTGTGGATCCCAATGTCCCAGTGCAATGACTGGGACACTGTGCTGTCCTTCAGGTGAGATGTAAAACCCTGGTCCTGCCTCCCTGATGTCATAGAACATCCCTGGGCATCCATCAAAAGAGTATGGATGGTATACTGATGTCCTGGCTAAAATTGCTTACTTTGACCCTTTCAAATCTGGCCTCCTAATCATCCCCTATATCTAACTGGTGAACTCTCCTGCCCCTTAGCCACTGTGTGGTGAAAATACTGGTGCAGGATGACTGCTGTTGCTTCATCCAGGTGAGTGCTACACAGTTTTCGTGGATGAAGTGATTCCCTTTCTGTAAAGCGCTTTGGGTGTCTTGAAAAAGTGCTATATAGATGCAACTTTCATTTATATTTATTAATCATGTTCTCTCTCTCTCACTCTCTCTCTGTCTTTCTCTCTCTCCTTATCTACCTATCTCTCCATCCATCTATCTATACTTGTGCGCAGTTCCTGCACAAGAAGCCCATTAATTACTCCAACCGATTAAAATGCTGTGAAAGTTGTGTTATTATATTGTATCACTCTTATGAGGCAGAACGTGACAGGCGGGTCTGATACAATATATAAACCCCGGCTAGCAGCGGGGACAGGATGGTGCGGCGCGACTGGTGTCGCTCGCTCCAGTTCCCCGATCAGGAAGACCTGAGCCGTCCCCCTCCTCGGACAACAGATGGAAACTGCAGCCCTCTGATCGACGTCACAGTCGGGAGGCGTCGCCAGCGGACCGTGAGACGATGTGTCAAGTGCAAGTAAAACAGCTCTTTTATTTGAGGTGTTCGCCCATTATTATAATTGTTTATTACTTTCAACACTATATTTACAACCACTTCACGCACAAATATTTATATGGCTATTAGAATATCCATTAGTAGTTAGTTTAGATTACCATATTGATCTAATTCACAATTTATATTTTGTATACAGTACACAATAAATATTTATGATAATAGAGATATATATTGCTTATTAAGAATTCATAACTGTAATTGACCCATTTTGTGTTGTGATACAGAGCTTGTTGAAACACAGGACGAAGGGGGCTATGGAAGAGTCTGCGGAGGGACCTTCGTGACTGGAAAGCTGATGATGATTGATGGAGCATTGTGCTGACAGGGACAGTGGACCAGGGGCCTGTATCACAAGGCTGGATTTCTTGCTTACCTGGATAACTTGCCGGACGTAAAACATATTCCATTTGAAATTGACTTTATTTTAACTTAAACATATCCCATTTGAAATTGACTTTATTTTAACTTAAACGTATCCCATTTGAAATTGACTTTATTTTAACTTAAACGTATCCCATTTGAAATTGACTTAATTTTTTTTACTTACATTTACCCCAGACTACCTTAAACCTGGCAAGTTACCTGGCTAAGCAAGAAATCCTTTGGATGTGGAGATGGACCATGGTTATGGTCAGGAAGCCAGGAAGGACTGTAGGCCAGGAGTTTTTGGGCCTGTATTCCATGTGGACATTGGAGCGGAAACTGTAGGCTAGAGGGCAGGAGCAGAACACCACAAATGGCCCCAGAGAAGCTGTGATGCCCTGAGGTGTTTTTAGCTATTGAAATGATCAGTTAGGATTATTGACGGGTGAAGTCAAGATCACCTGGGGCTTTAGTTTTTTTTCTTTTTTTTTCCAAAGGAAGATTGGCATCGGGCTAAAATACTAATAAATGATGCTCATGGTGATGCCTAACATTGACCCTGGTTTAGTATGCATCCGTAGGAAAAATATGAGAAATACAACACATTGTTGTAAACCCTAAAGCGGTTGCACGCCGGTAGGAGGTAAAGGTAAAGCACTGGGTTGGGTTTGGCTCTTCATTAGCATTTCCATGGCAACTGATCATCAACCCCATGCCCACAGAGGCCTCTGTTAATGAAACCTAAATGACCCTGATTGGACTAATTAGACCATTAAGGACTGATAGTGGCACACAGAGAAGGGCTGGGGAGAGCAGAGAGGAGGCTCCTCTTTGCAGTCAGCGTGTATGAGGCTTTGCTAGCTGTGTTACTCTGGGGTCTCCATCTCTCATTCGTCGCTTTTTCCAGTCTGTCCCCCTTAAAAGGGCATCATTCCTGCTTTTGTGTTATAGCTTGGGTGATGGGGTCTATTTGCTAGTTTTGCTACATTAGCTGTCCTCTGCAGACCTTCAAGGGTGAGTATAAGATTTGTGGGGCCAGATTAAGTGGGGCCTATAAGAGGGGCCAACCTTATCATTAGAAAATTATATGTTTTTAATCAGTTAGTGACAGAGGAGGGGGGCCCTCTGGCAGCCAATCAGCTTTCGGCTGGAGCCAGTAGCCATATTGCCCCGCCTTTATATATACCCCGCATATCTCAGCCCCACTTCCAATCAAAGAATATTCCCTGATAGCAAACTTTTCTAACATACATGCATTTCACCAGATGAAATGCTGGAGGTTAAGAAGCATACAATCACATTAAATACAAAAAGAACTGAAGTTAAAATAAGAGCTTTTTGTTTAATGTACATAACAGGGAGTCTGTGTGTCCTGTTCACTTAGAAGAATTAAAGGCAGTGGCTTTTTGGAACATTGGGTTTCTTGTAATATTTCATGACATTTTTTTTTACTTTGGCCAAATTCCTAAGAGCAATTCAGATATATTGGTGGGAAACCAACAACTGGCACTTATAATATGACCTTAACCATTTAGTCAAATGCACAGTTTTTATTTTGCATCAGCAACATACGCACTGAAGAAGAGAGATTACATTTAATGTGCCCTGAAGAAAAGAGCATACATTTGATTCCTCCTGGTTTCGCAGAAAGGAAAAACATCTTTGACAGAGAATCTGGATTCATGGAGACGCTAAGGAATTTGAAGATACTATATATAGCTTTCGTTTGCTAGGCTGAACCCTGGCAGTCTTCTCTCAATGCTATTATCCCACTGTATTAACATAAAAAAAAATAATTGTCTTACACAGAATCAGTTTTCATTTATTTTGAAACTTAAGCAATTTGGGTGCTACAGACGTCAGATTACATTTCTCAAGGGCCAAGTTAAATGAAGACTCCGGTGAGCATGTCAAAACTCCGGGTTTAACTCATGCCAATATAGCAGTAAAGATGTAAAGTCCTACTCAAGCTTGCCAGGCATATAAAATTAAATGACAGCATATCTCTTTGAAATAATTGGTTTGTAACAGCAAACATCGTTACTTTTCTTTTCCCCCATAAATAATTATAATCCTTTAAGCATAATATTGCTAATCTGGGTTTCAAACTTGTTAAAAGTGATCAATTCAAAATACTTGTCATAATAAATAATAAGCTATTCAAGAAATGAAATATAATTGATATTGGCTGGACAGCAGCTCCAATTTGAGTGAATTCAGTGGATTAACTATAGGTATTAACAGAGAACAGTAGTGTTTACGTTCATTTTTTATACACACCATGATGGTAAGTCGGATGACAGCATTCCACTGCTTTTCTGCCATAAAAGGAAGTACAAAACAGAGGCAAACATATGAAATTACTACATTTGGACGTTCTTTGGGTTATGGTATCTTCCATGGGTCACAACAGAGCTACCATCTCCTAAAATAAGCATCTTTAATTTCAAACCCATTAGCATATCCCCAAACCAAATTTAAAAGAATCTTTTTTATGCTTGATTGCATTACAATAGCAAAGTGTTCCTAATGGGGAGTTGAGCAGTAATTGTGAACTGCCATCCATTACTTCTGTAGTGCCCTTTGCAACAAGTTTCACAGACCTTTCAAACTTTATAAAATTGTGCAAATGATCTTTCATAAAGAGATATATTCATTCAAATGTCCGAGCTTCCAGGCTCCCCTTCATCCAGCGCTGCCCTGGTTTTGGTTCCTGGTGAAAGAGTTTCTGTATTCAAGTATTGTGTGGTCACCCGTCCCCTATGAGGCTCATTGCTGCCATTTCTGTGGCCGCCAGTCACCGGGGGCCTCTGTCCCTCTAACAACGCCTCTGCTGAGATGGCCCGGCTGGAAGACACCGCCTCCGAGGACTCAAAGGAATCCCCCCCCAGGTCCCCCAGCTTGATGTAACCCCAGATACCGGAACACTCAAGTCGTGAGCAGCTAAAGCGCCGCGTCCTCGCCCCCTGCCTGTCGGAGGCCGGTAACGCACATGACTCCAGGTCAACCGACCTGGGGTGATCGGAGAGGGTGCCGAGGGATGAGTGTGACCTCTTCAGCCTCTGTCGAGGGGATGGGGGCAGCAGTTGCGCCTGTGAGCCCTCTGGCGCCCCCCGCAGGCTACCAGAGCTCTTATAAACATCTGTGGGGCCCGGGGGGGTGTATGTGTCAGCCTGCGGGGATGTAGGGCCACTGCAGCCTGCCAGATTGCTCTCTGGCTCATGACCAGGTTCTCCCCCATCCTCATGGGCCTTCTCTGACTCCATAGGCCCAGGAGGCTGGCTCTCCTCAACATCGGGGCTCAGCTTTATCGCTGGCAGAGTGGATGCATTCATGGAGGAGGTGGCTATGCACTCAGTCTCTCTCTGCCGGGGCTGCAGCATCACTTCTGCCGTCCTGTTCTGCTCCTTATATATGCTGTAGACGGCATCAATGAACGTTTCCCTGTCCCGAGCCAAGCTACCCTTCGATAGGTTCTCAAACCAGAGCTCCTGCTGCCTGTTGGAGAACGTCGAGGGCCAGGAGCTCCTGGCCAGCAGGGCGGCGCTGCAGTTGCGCCGCGACTGGCCCTCGGCGGCCTGCGGCTGGGTGTGACTCACAAAGCCATTGTGCGGCGTACACTCCTTGGCCCGAAGGCTGTGCATGTCAATGACGGTGGAGTAGAGATCCCGAAGGTTGATGATTTTGGTTTTCTTGTCCCTGTTCTCGTGCAGCACTGCGTTGGCACAAATAAAGATGAATATCCCGATTCCCATGATTAGGGGCCCAAAAACCTTCAGCTTGTCTGAATGCAGGTATGTGGCTAAGAACTCCCTGAAGAAGCCAACAGAAGGGGGTGCAACAGTAGAGGTGCTGTTGGATAAATTGCTGCTGGGGAATTCACTGTACATTTGATTCAAGACTGAATTACTGCCCGTCCAGTTGGACAGTGTTTTGTCATAGACCTCCTCAGTTTTCATTGCGACTTTGGGAGTCTGTTGAACCTGATAAAGCGGGTAGTCCTTGGGCCAATAGCCCAGAACAGCCATTGCAACCCCCACCAGTAGAACCAGTATCCCCAGGGCAGCAACCAAACCCGAGATGGAACACAACTTCAGCTTGCCCCTGACTACAACCACATCGTTCTTCCTCTTCTTCTTGGCCTTCTTCTTGCGCTTCTTCTCCAACTGGTTCTTGGAACGCAGCGAGTCCTGACGCCTGGCCGAGATCCGCAAGAAACCCCCTGTGGCTATCATGGTCCAGATTGGATGGCAGAGCTGTCAGTCATCCTGGGAAGACAGGAAATTGACACTTTTATTCCCTGCCCTCACCACAATTTCAACATCCATTCCTTCCAATACTGTTACTTTCCAGTTACTGAACAGTTAGTCCAGAGTCATAAAACAGTCATTTATTTTTAAAGGTTCCGCCAATCTAAATTGTTTTGCATGCCTTATTAATATGGCACAGTGACCCTGTACTGGATAAGCTGTTATGAAAGATGGTTAGATGTTATTCATGGCTAGTATAGACCTTATTTAGGGGGATACAGCTGCCCTATTTTTTGTCTGAGCCTCTCTAAAAAATATATTTTTCTAAACCCATTTAGCAATTTGTTCTGTATTTTCATACACATTTCATATAAATTTAATCGCAGAGGACTGCTCAGAAAATTTGATCCATGGGTCAAATCCTATAATCGCTCCTGATGTTAATAATAGTTAGGGAAATTAGTCAGATAACTGAAGCCAAATTTAAGGATTGTCGAATAGGAATGTCACTTATCTCTCTTCCTACTGGAAAATTACAGTATCACTTCTGGCTTATTTAATCCAGCTAACAGAAATCTTGCTTTGTGGAACACCCCCAGATGTTAATAGACAGAGAATCAAACATGAATCTATGAAATGAATCACCTGACAGAGAAAAATAAACTCCTGTGTAATTATAACTGTCTCAGCTTTATAGCTTTATTGATTAATAGAATAAAACCGAATGAACTGTATGCATTTTACATTAAAAATCTGACTGTGAAGATGTTTAACCAAACCTTTTCAAAGTAATTTATTTATTTCACTGGTACTCCGATTTACGAATCAACAAATTCCGTTACACGTCTATTGATCCTTCCGAAACCTTTTTTAAAGGCAAAATCCATTTCCAGCCAGCAGCCTGTTACGAACGACCTAATGAACATAAATGATCTTCCGCTGATCTGAAATCACATGCTAAAACTGGGTTTCCTTACCGATAACAAAGACAGAGTAACAATCAAAATAGATTTAGATTGAAGCCTCGAGAAAAGGAGCTAGTTAATTGTCATGACACAATTTCCCGCAAATTACTACAAAAATGTAACGTGTACTTCTGTGTATAGACATTAACCGTAATTTCAGGCTGAATAACATGCATGCCTAATGAAGTGATTTGCAAATCAGTATTGCTGTCTAGTGGGCCAAACTGCTTCAGTAAAAATAAATTAGAATAAAAATAAAATACATCGTAATTAGATACGTGTTATCTGTTTAGTGTTATAGAACTGAGGTTACAGAGATATCGGTCATTACTGCAGATAACTGGTAGTACTCGCAATTATACTGTACTAAATAAAGTGCAGACGGACAAAACGTTTCAGTAAAATCCTGTACTAGTCGAATATCTTGGACTAAATTTTTAACTAACCAATCGCAGCATTTCCCCTTTCTCTCTCAGCGACCATCCACGGACCTATGCTGTCTTAAATCAGTAAATCATTAATGAAGTTAATTACCCATATGTTATTATGAGATCGCAGTACGTTGCCAAGTCTGATAATTAGGTTAACTAATAGGCCTGTTAAAAACAAGCTGTCAAGGACGGCACCTGTTTTATGTCATATAGCTATAGATATGTAAGTACAGTGTCGGGTAGAATACTAGCCTATAGGATTAAAAAGGACAGAAATCGGACTACAATAATAACACGAAAAGGGGGATTGTTTTAATATACAGCATCAAGACCCGTGGCTATAGGCCTATGCAATTTTAAGTATGGCTAATTATGGCTGATAGTCGGTGGGGCTTTATAAGTAATCTATAGCTACGGTTAAATTATGTAATTTAATTAAGTGGAGGGTAAACAAACCGTGCCTGTTCATGTCATCCATTTTTTTCGTGGTGGATTTTATATGCAACGCCCAATGAATTTGTTTTTAAAGTCATGGTGCGGGGGGAGGGGACATATCATCACTTTGTACTGCCATTGCAGCTATTGACTAAATTGCTACTACTTTTCTGTTCTGGGAAAAGTGTTTACGGGACCAGTTTTCTCCTGAAGCCAATCAACTGCTGCTGCTGGCTTGCTTTACACTAATGGCCACTTTTTACATATAGATCCAGGTAGGACTCGCTTTCACCTCCAGAACCATTTCAAAGAGAGATGTTTCCTACTGAGCTTTTTTGTACTTCTGTTCTTCCTGCTAGCTTTAACGAGCCCGCCCATTCTCTGACCTCTCATTAAGTTCTCTTTTCGGCAAGAGAACTGCCACTCGACGCATGTGTTTTTATGTAGACAGTGTAGGAAGTGAAAATCCCAGGAAATGCTAAAACCGCCATGGCTGCATAGCATCAACAATCACACTGCTTTTGAAAACCACTTATCAGGCGTCTTAGCTTCACCAATACTTAACCACACGGTAAATAAACTTAATATAAGATATAAAATACGATTCCGCTCGCGGGCGCGCACACGTAGCCTAAGTTTAAAACTACGGTGCATCGCCAGATTTTTAACCATATCGCTTGTTAAATTATTCCAGACTTTGTAATTTGGTAAAATTACGTGTAGAGTAAATTTAAATATGTTTACAAGCCATTAGTCTGTAGATAGCTGCGCTGGTTGGGATGAATGTAGAGACGCAGGAGGTTGTGAATCTTGCCAGGGATGAACACCATCAATCGGCAATGCAGTAGCAAGAGGATAGACTCGTAAGTAGTTGACATTGCGATCATTTTTCTCTATTTGCGTTGACATGCTCTGCCGCGCAATATGACTGTGGCGCAGGAGCGACCCCTCTAATAGCATTCGGCCAGAAGGGAAAAAGCTCATTAGCTTCCCTTCCTCAGCTGGACGGGAACTGGAGAGTGAGCTTTGTAAACTGCGCTGATTGCGCCTCGGATCATAGGCAGGCTATCGTGCATTTGGGAGGTATGGCTGCCGGCTTAAGCGTCCACATTATATAATTGACTCCTAATTGATTCTTTTCCTTCACTGTTAAAATGGAAGGGAGGGTACTGAACCTTACTGCAATGCACGGAAAACCAACACAAAGTCTACTCTAATAAGAAATACTCTGAGATCACTTTTGTCCAAACATTACATGGAGCTTTTTGATATGTGTATTTGCTCTTTGGCTATGTGAGAACTTCACCACACTGCTAAAAATTAGCATGTCAAAAATAAACTTTGTGAAAACTTACAGAACTCCGCATTACGTGGGAAGGAATTTGTTTATGTGTTTTACCAACCGAAGGACGTCAAACATTGAAGTGCACTGCGGCAGAAAAAGGCCAGGACCGATACGCGTGTCAATGGCAAGATCAATTTCGCGATGGTGCAGCTGACGCTGAATTAATGAGCATGCTGGTTATAGTTATAGTGTGAAGATAATGAGAAAGAAAAGTAAGCACCGTTTTTGATGTTTGTGTTGTCTGCGAGATTAAGTTTAATTTCAATTTTGAGCGCCGCCGTTGAATGCCCGTCATAAGATTAAGTTGATAAACTGCAATTGAAATAGCTTCTGTTGTTTCCTTGCATAATAATGGTGCCGGAGTGCAATGGAAGTATGAGAACAAACAGGCATTTAAAGAGTTCAGCATCTCCATGAGCCAGCATATGCAGCTATTGTTACAGTTACAATGCAGAACTCAAAGGCACATCTGTTCCACAACAGGCTCAAACATCTAGTTTGGCAAACTGGGATTGTAATACATTTTTTTCTGGTAGCCCTAATGCAGTTACTAAAGAATTTTTTACTGTCTAACATTTGCGTACTGATACATTATGCATCAGAAGCTTGATTCCACGCTCTAGGGTATAACACGGTGTCATCTACAGTACATATAAAGGCACCACATTTTGCCCCCAGTTAATTTCCTTAATTATAGTTAGTATAGTTAGTATACTACACACCTGTAAGCCTCAATACAACGTTATCACATGAGTATCAATGACATGTTGGAAAAACAGGGAGGTCTTTTTACCAGAAGAATAGCAAGTTTTCTTAACGCAAAGTAGTGATACAGATGGCAGCTAAAGTGTACGAACTGGAATTAGTCCAGAATAACCTACTCTGACAAAATCTCTTGTAAGGGACCACAGCTAACTCAAATGAATAGGCCTACTGTATATCAAAGAACCTCCGATGTTTTACATAAATGTGTTAAGATGAATTAATCAGACGCTTATTTTTAAAACTTTGAATAATCTCATTACATTATTAGCAGCATCAGCACCATAATCTCAACTTTAAAATGACCGTCTAGGGTAATAGCTATAGCGAGATATGAGCAGGCCTACCTCTCGCTGTGTTTCAAATTACGGGACACCACACTGACTCCGCTTAACGAAATGCCCCTTGACTGTAAGGGAAGATGGAAAATTACATGGAGGCGCCAGGTCGGCGCTGGAAGTCTTATGAAGCGCTACACGGGGCCGGAGGGGGGCCCGATCCTGCAGCTTCCAGCGCGCAGCTCTCCAAGGACACCCAACGGAGGCTCTTCTGCTGTGCGCTCGGTATCTCCAGGCTGCGGTAACCTTTGATTAATGCCTCTCATTACCATAAATGCTGCTCGCAGCCATTTACTCTCTGCTGTACAGGTTACATCCCATCCCTGCTTCATCACGAAGCAGCTCTCGTTTGTCAAAGGCCCCCTGCGTATCTTATTTTGGCCCCACAGAAACCGATAAAGATAACAGCAGGACGGATCTCCCCTTCCAAGCAACCTTAATGGACAAGTCCCTTAAAACAAATGCTTGCCATCTACAGTGAGGCTGTTTGCCAATTTGTGGAAGAGGCTATGCACTCAAAATTATATAGAGGAATCTGTCAGTCAGGCCACCCAGTGCTGCTTTGTTAATAATACTGAAGCAGGAATAATTTGTTACTATTCTGCATACACAATATCATGACACTTGGCTACAATATAAACCAAAATACATACTCTGTGCAGACATAGCCTAGTTCTAATGATGGAAATAAACAAAAACGTTTGCCTGTAACAATTACAAAATTACTATTAACCTCACTTCAACCGTTTCTGTACTTAAAAACACTTTGCACGATTAATAATGCAGGATTTTCACAGAAACAGGCCGATTGCAGCACAGGACTTCCTGTGAAAAGCGTAACGTGTTTATTACAAGTTTAAACGACCAAATGAGAAATTTGTCACAATAAAATGGCACCCAATCCCCTGCCAAAGTATAAGAGCCTAATTATAGTTTTAAAACCGACGTAATTAACTAGAGTTGCAATGAAACGCATGACATTATGCAATGGAAAGTCTAGAATAAAAAACTAAAGATCCTGACAAATGCAAATATCGGGAAGAGGCGGCAATCGCAAAGCGTAAAGGAAAGAGTCTTAATTAATGATTGGCAGGAAAATTGTTCCGGCTAAAACGGATTGGAAATGAATATAAACGCGTGTCAGTAATCCCCACGCCACCCCCAGCCCAAACTTCCGCTTTAGCTCAGCACAGACTTATACGCTAAACCTAACTTGTTTCGGGGGACATTGGCCTCACCATGAAAATCAAAATTAAATGCTTGGTTTCGCTGTTCGGACGGCAAATTATGGTTGGAATGGTTGAAAAGTATTTTGTATTTAACCTGATTTCATCTGAAAGACCTTTCTCACGGAAACACCGGCACTACTTATACGTAAATCTACTTCCAATGCCATATTTTGAACTACTATGTCTGTGTAATCAATAAGGCCTAATATTAATTATCTTACTTATGTGCGGAATAATTAGGCAATAAGAATGATTTCACTATCTCTCAAGGGTCTTAAGCAGTAAGTCGCAATTAAACTATGACCATAAAACGTGGTGACTCCATTAGCGGTCTACATTTTGACTGTAAAATGTACGCCCCACTATATCTTTAAGCAATCGAATATTGCGAGGGATTTGCTTTTCTAAGTCCCAGCTTTGTTTATATGGTATCTCCAGCAGAACATAAATCTCAGTACAGTGAAGCGCTGCGGTCCTGAGACAGCCATATTCCCTTCCGGGGTTTTTCCCAATACCAATCACAGAAGACAATGGAATAGTTGAGACGACCATTTACTGCGATATGGGCTTTTAAATCTAAATTAGACTGAAAGGTTTGTTGGGGTTCTACGGATCACCTTAAAGCTTAGGGCACTTAGCGCCATTATCTACGGTCCATTAGCAATGCAGATGAATGACCACGAACAAAAAGCATTAAGATTATGAGATCAAAATGAGATGTAATAAAGATAGCGCATTATCCTAATTGATTTAGGAAACATGAGTGTATATCCAGGATTATAAACGCACCAGACCGGGTGACACACAGGTTACGTATCAAAATTCTAAAAACGCAAAATTCGGATAAAAAGTCAGGTGAACTTTCAGTGAGGTCCTTACAATACACTTTTATCATTTTATGCTTTTAATGGACAGCTGCAGAACTTTGTTGCGGAGACCGCGTACTCCAACAAACCTACGTTTGTTACATTGTAAGCCTACTTCTACTTAGTGCAGTTGATTTTTTCTATTGCCATGAAACTATTTCACAATTACTATTTGAGAAAATATTCTTTGTTTACTTATAATTACAGCCCTCAACTTTATAAGCAATAAAAATGTCACCTCAATGTCTATACTGTATACTATAATCTGAGTCCATGCAGACACAACGCATTTATATCAACTACAGTGGTCTGACCTCCAAACACTGACGGATTGGCTCCGGGTGCGGTCAGCGCTGAGTTCTCTGGAGCAAAGCGCGGTTTACAGTAGCCAACACGGCTTTTGATATAGTTAAAACTGAAATATAAAAAGGGCAGCTATTCCTATAACAACGATGAAAACACATAATGATTTTATTTTGCAGTTTACATGCAAGTGTCGGGCTATGTAAATTCATCTCGTCGAAAACCCAAAGCCCGCATTTCCAGCATTACAAAATACTGTACTACATCTGGGAGTCGGCTTCTAAACAGTAGCGTGAATACGGAGACCACAAAACACGTAGTAAAATTCCAGCTGGTTTGCTATTTGTCAAAGAATATCAAAATATGGATCGATAGTAACTGAAATGTGGTTTCCAAACGTTATTGAATCACGCAAACCCCAGTCTAATACAGGCTATGTGATTACAAAAAACATACACTGTGCCTATCGCGGTCCCTGCGCTGTGCGCAGTCCCGCACGCTACTTTAACACCTATAATGAGGAATAAAGAAGCTCAGGAAGAATTAAAGAAAGTTCAGTTGATTTCTATCTGAAAATCACCTGCGCGTCGCATTATTTGATACAATACCATGTGCTCAGTTATATTCAGTTACATCATACAGTATACATCGTCCAGTAAGTTCAATGATGTAGAACGCAGGTTTGATTTAATAAAATACCGGAAAAGTGAATTGAGTGGAAAATGCATGCATCGGCATACTGTATACAAGAACCAACTATTCCATGATGATAACGTTTCGATATGCTTAATAACGTACTATATCAGCTGCAGATAAGTCATTAACCAGTTAATGACAAGCCACACAGGACCTCTTAGCAATAAGATAACAATTATTAAAAGATAAAATCACACAAAGGCTGTTCTACTTCTCTATTTACAATTTATCAATAAGGGGTGAACCCCAGCATTTCTTAAATTCATGAAATGACTTCCAAAACATCGACTTCACTCACCAAAGAAGCCAGTGAAGGGACAGAAAGCCATCCCTTAGTTGTTATCGCCAAGACAAAGTTTCTCCGGGTGTGTGCGCCTTATGCATTTGAAAGAAAGGTCAGATACTCCACGTAACTCCATTAGATAAGGGATGGACGCCTTCTCCAAGCATGGCGCTGTAGCCCCCATTGAAATCCCGCCGCATCCCTGCGCAGTCCTCCCAGGAACGTCCGTCAGAGAGCTCCGCTGAGTTAGTAATGGTGAGTTTTTGCGCTGCCAGCCACTGGCGACGATGATGCTGATGCTACAGTGGATGTACAGCGTCGTTGCTACGATACCACAGCGGCGATTAACATGAATCTGCAGCAGGACTAAAGTAGTCGCCTCCCTAAACACTCTGCTGGAGACGCGGTACCCAGCTAACTGGAGATTGAGTCGGCTAACTGCACCGGAGCAGGTGCGCCTACCTCTTCAGCATATCGCGATATGCGGACAACATTAGGAACAAGGCCAAGAAACCCCATAAATGCATAATCTAATTGCGTTTATAACCTCCTCACACTGTCTTTGCATTGATGCCACAGCGTTGAATGATGATGCCAGTCGCTCCTTTAAAATATATCCAGCGCTTTCAATGACAAAGGTGGTTATAAATAATTAAATAATAAAAGCTCGCTGTGTTAACGAATATTCCAGTAAACAGCACATGGTTTTCCATTGCTGAATAATCGGAAGTGCCTAAAATGAAGTTAATTTGCATATATTACTACAACTACTTTATTGCAGCCGAAACACCTCAAGTAGATCGAAATTCCGTATAATGATCATAAAAGTGTAACACGAAAAATTGTTCATTGTAGGGAGGCAGAGAGTATTTGGGTGGGGGTCGGAGCAGGAACGCGTTTGTGCAACGCGTGTTGCAAGAGGGCGTTACTTAAGCACTCCTTAAGCAACTGCTGTTAAATTTAGTAATTATTAGACTTGCTATAATATAAATCTCCCCCTTATTGTTAAAATAATCACCCTTAAATAATCAGTTTCCATATATCCTCTGCGTTCTTAAGGCAAAGTGGAATGATATTAACTACTAATTTTTTAAAGATTCACCTTACACGTCGAGTAAAATTCTCGACAGCAGCAACAACACGAATGTATTCTTTTTAGGTTCTTTTTTCAGCAAGGTAACGCTTCAAAGAGTTTATGTAAATCCACACCACCAAATGCAACATATGACACTTATTCGTGAATGCAAATGAGGTAAAAATAGCACACAATTCAAAGACCTTTAGTTGAAGAAGGACGTTTTCAGCGTCACACAAACGCCTCGTAAGTGGAAAAGCGAAGAGCAGCCCTATGAAGGCGGCTCATCACCCAGTGCTCCGTCCCTTTCGATGAGACCTCTCCTTCAGCCAGCAGCATAAATGATTTCATTAAACTGCAGGGGAAAAAAATCATATCCCTGAGGCTTTTAGGAAAATTAGGTTCCTATCTAAATTTAAAGATTCATATTTTATTTCCAATGAACAGTTTAATGAATGTATATTGATGTATTGCTATACACTGCTATGAAACCTCTAATTTAAGTTAATTTCACTAATAAACCGTAGTCTGAATTAACCAGCTAACATCATAAAGGTTTTGGACGAATAGCCCTGTATAGGTAAGCTGTAGGTGTTTAAAACCCAGATCTGCTTATAGTTTGCCACGAATCTTAGCTCCACCATCAAATATGATTATTTAGTTATAACTCCACATTATTGCAGTTGCTGCTCCAAGACTTACATTTTACCGCGTAAATTGTTACTTAATTGCTTCAGTCAGGAAAAAAAATGATTTGCTGGTCTATCTTTAAACAAATATGACTACTAGTCAAATTTCCCAACGTTTGTAATTAACATGTTGTCGAGGGCATGTTTACAGGGTTCGAAGAACGGGGTGTCTCTCTGACCCCAATCCTCTGGAATCAGCCAGTGTGGGTGCTTATCTCTGCGAGACAAGGCCTGTCACCCAGTGCCCCTCACGCTCTCACTGTGCTTATGGAACGCTTCCTCACACGCTTTTCCTCCACGCCTTCTCTGCCACCTGTTCCTCGGATTAATTTCGGCTCAGTTATTACCGTGCTGCAGAGACTGTCCGCCTCTGAATTTTTGGATCGCGCTGCTACACCCCAAGTGTTACGGCTTCACTCAGTGCCGGAGCACTGTCTCCGTCACCCACTGAGCTCCGCCCATCCCCATTCACCAGTGGTTAAAACAACACATCTCCACTGCTGTTTACTTTAAAAACGTACTTGTTTTCAAACGTACTGCTGTTCTCTGAGGGATAGAATGTGAGGCTGTATGTTAAGACCAGTTTTAAACCACTAGATTTCCAAAGCACTTCTCTGAAGAACTTCTATAGGTGCAACTTACTTACTGCACAACCTCCATTTTTATGGAAGTGATCAAATAAGAGATATAATATAATATAATATAATATAATAATGTGCATCTTCTACAAGTACTACACTTTAATAATGGTTCACAAAAGCATGTAAACAATCCAGAGGGCAGTATACCCTGATGTTATACAACATATGTGACTGGAATTAAAATAACAAGACCCTAAATCACTGTTGACTGTTTAAATTATTCAGTCCATTTGGTCGTTACTGTTTGTGTTAAGTTTAATTCTGCAAAACATTAAGGAACAATTTGCTTTCTATGGCTTCATACATGAGAACTCACTGGAACTACTTTTGTGAAGAACTTCTTACAA
Source organism: Brevimyrus niger (assembly GCA_015164015.2). Classification (NCBI taxonomy): domain Eukaryota; kingdom Metazoa; phylum Chordata; class Actinopteri; order Osteoglossiformes; family Mormyridae; genus Brevimyrus; species Brevimyrus niger. The sequence goes on from JAABNY020000001.1 coordinate 21,978,851, forward strand.
GTCATTCAAATATGCACGAGTAATTATCCATTTATCACAAGAGACAGAAGCTCAATCATCTGAACACATCATTCTGTTTGTTTTGCAGCCATAAGAAATTTCCAGGCTGGCTTGAGTATGAGCAAGTCGTACATCTGTACAATTACGTATGCGCTTTGAAAATCACAAGGCTCCTTATCTAACTATTTGGGTAATTGTTACAAAGATGCCCCTTAAAAGGAAGCTTAGAAAAACCACAAAATTAAAGCAACGAGCGTGACTTATCTATTGTTTTCTTCAATGATAAGGGGCTAATCATGAGGTTTGATAAGTCTTTTTATTGTATAAAGTGGAAATTCAAAGTTAAGAACGTAGTACAATAAACATGTACAGTACATTACAAACAGGTATAGTAAACTTTATGATAAGACTGTCACTTCCAGTGGCCAGAGCTTATGGCTGCTTACTCTGGTACATGTCATGCACTAAGGAAAACAGAGAATTTGTTCTCGGAACACAGAAGTAAAAGCACTGAAAGAAAAAAAAATATATATCTAAATACTCTAAATGTTTAGATAGAAGACCTCTGGAAAAGATCTTTGACATTAAACAGATTCACATTCCTGAAGGTTTGTTGCTGTCCGGTTGATTAAGCTACCAAAATGCAGTGGGTTACCGCGAAGAGCGAGCGCTCCAGTCCTCGGTGCTGCACCATTTCTTACAATATATAGCAAATATAGATTTTTTTTTTTATCTTACTTGGCTATAAACGACAAACTACAAGTTTTGTGTTTTCATAGGCTCTTTTGTTTTTAAAAAAGGCAAGACTGAAATGAGCTGTAACCAGTTCATTAATTTCCTGAAGTATGTTTGCTGTCATACCTGTTCGCACATCTGCCTAAATCCTCCTGGAACAAAAGAACTTCTGCATGCCAGGGTGTAATAAAAGGGAAAATATAGACTGTCTGCAATGAAACCATCAGTCAATACAATGCTTTAGCTACTTAAAAGATATAAGTACTGCTTTTTAAAAACTAAGTATTATATTCCTAAGCAACTATTGTTTCTAACTATCCAATTCCCTGTTAAAAACTCTGAAATATGCAATAGGATATTAAATAAAATCTGTAACAACTTAAACTCTTTTGATGTTCCAGAGGTACACAATATATTAAATTCCTTCACTTGCAAATACTTGCAAAGAGCTCACAATAAATATGAATGAATCAGTAGTTTGGTACAGTGAAATTATAAAGCATTTGAACAAAATGTAATTAAATAAAAGTCTGCAAAATTATCAGGTTGCTTCTGGATTGAATTCAGTAGGTAAAAGAAGAATATGCATGAGAAGTCAATCTGGTCACCCATTTGTGTTTAGGAATGATGGTAGCACCATTGTGACCCAGCAGATAACAGCCTCAGTGAGATTCCATCCCTACACATGGCGATTGTCAGTTCTGCAGCCTATTGTGGAACATTACAGCAAGCAAAAATCTATAAACATATAAACAAACACATGTGCTTTTGAGCTGTACTCAAATATTCTGCTGCAAAGGCAAAACCTCAGCTTAGAGGCCATGTCGCGGTGAAAAAGGCCACCGGGACAATTACGTAAATAATTTAGTATAAACCAGGTGTTTATTGTTTTGTTTATTTCCACCTCAATCTGTGCGCCGCTGCTCTCGGATTCAGAGAGGTGTGCGTGCACGGTGGAGTCACTTTGGCTTCAGGTGTCAATGTCGGCGTCGCCCCCTGCTGGCTGGGTGTCCTCAGCATGCTTGAACATCAGGATGGAGTTGTAGATCTTCAAAGCCGGCCCCAGTTTCATTCCCATGATTTTCACAATGTCACGTTGTGTCAGCAGTAAAAAGGCTTTCCCGTCTATTTGCTGGACAAAAGATGGACCAACCATGCTCATTCAATTCAGATCCCCATAATGGGGGAAGACAGTAAAAACAATAAAAACCAGTAAAATATTTAGCGATTTGATGCTAACTGTTGTGAGTGGTTGTGACGTTCTCTCTTTTTAAACTATTATATTGTCAGTGTCAGTGGGCTGCCAGAGACTCCAGTCTTTGATGTGCAACAGTCTCCAGTACAATCGCTACATCACCAAGACTAATTTTTAATTCAGACTCCAGCCTCCTGATAGCTTCATGTATCACCATGAACACAGCTTTTGGCAAAAGCATCTCTGGCAGAAACTGCATGCCGATCACACTGAGTACATCCTTACAAACTGCATGTTTTTTGCAGCAGTTTGCCCCTCCTTCCTGGCAGTGTAGCCACTGCGTCGCACGCAAAGTGCTAACATCACATATTACTTATTGTTTATGGTGCATCTTTCTCCTCAGCATGAAGGGCACCAGGGACACTCCGGCCTCCTTACCTCCTGCTTAAACTGCTTGGCTTGCTCCTCACAGCCGGGCAGCGATTGGATGAACTCGGACACCTAGACGAAAAAGAAGGGGACACTGATTGGGTGGAATCACCTCAAAGGGGGTGGGGCTTCTATGTTAATGACAGCTACAGGTTTGACAACCAGTTGGGAGAAGGGTCATGCTGCAGAATCCAGCCAATCACAAAGCTAAGTATCCACGGTGTGGTCAATAAAATGGCTGGCATTCCTGTTGCTATGCTGCATCCTGGCTGCAAAGAGAAGCCCCAGGGGCTACAGTATACTGGTGGCAGCATGTTCACCATGGAGTACCTGTATCCCTGAAGGAACCCCGAAGAACCCAGACACAGTATGGACGACCTTATGGGCATCTACAGTCAAATCACAGCCTGAAAGAGCATTAAATCATCCTGGGGGTTAAAAGAATTATTTCACTCTGCAGATCAGAAGGCTCACAGGACGAGAGCCTGCAGATCCCCAAGGTGTCTCCAGCTCAGCCTCCCAGATAGGATCATGGTTATCCGCTAATCCCTTACGCAAGCAGCCATCTACAGGGACTCCCCACCTGTTTTTCCTGGTACTTTCTGTACTGGAATCCATCCCCACTCCCAAATAAATTGTGGTGTACATTGTGAACTCAAGATTTCAGAATAATCATGGACTCTACAAGCTCACAAATGGATTTCTGTACGATGTAGTAGTTACCACTGGTACCAGTACACATTTAATTAGTTACATGTATCATTACTAAGTAAAATATCTGCTAGATTAAGTTACTTTCTTAATATCAGAATATGGCAATGCGGATTACAGCTGGTCTCCAATTTAACTTGGCAAACTGGGTAAATACGATGGAAAAACAGTCTTAAAAGATTAAATAAACAGAAAACAGAGCGGATTTGGGCTGCATATACAACATGGTGTTACCTAAACGTCAACAGAATCATTTATATATTTCTGAATTATAAAGTATCAACACCTTCCATTTACAAATGTGATCTTCAGTGTGCGGCTCAGCAGGTTCACACGCTGTGCCTATGATCGGAAGTTTGCTGCTTTGAATCCCATAACTGGGGAAGTGATGTCACCATTGGGCCCTTCAGCACGGCCCTTAATTCCCAGTCGCTCTAGGGCACAGATGTCAAATTCCACTCCTGGAGGGCTGGGGCCCTGCACTTTTTTGGTTTCCCCTCATTTAACACACCCGATTCAACTCCATGTGCTAATTACCACATAGCTCTTGAGCTGAATCATTTGTGGTTGAACAGGGAAAAAACTAAGCTACACAGGGCTCCGGCCCTCCAGGACTGAAGTTCGACACCCCTGCTCTAAGGTCTGGCTGACCCTGCTTTTCTGAAACAGTGTACATCACTTTGGATACAAGTGTCTAAATAAGTAAATGCTGCGTGAATGTTCATATATCTCATAGCAAGGCCAGGAGTGACTGCTGGACTAAACACTCACAGTTAAATGTCTGCATAATGGGTGCTTTCCTGACTCTGCTCGGTTTTTGATGTCTGCTGCCTGGAAATGGCACAAACCCCTCTGAAAATGGCACCCGACTATCCAGGGCCCCCTTAAATCCCAGGGCTCACACAGCCCAAGACACACTGTGGGGTGGCAAACGGGCAAAGGTGCACTAACTCTTCTGTGTTATTCTTGGTCTAGGCAGGGAGCTGGACAGCGGGTGCCCTGCAGGAAAATCAGATAAAGTAACTGACAGACACAGTTATATCTGTAATGTTTTCCAATAATAATGTAGATTATGGCTATGACTTGATAACCGGAGTTTATACTGAAAAACACAACAGTGACGATAAACTGATCTTTAAATTAAAAAAAAAATAAATACAGCAACTTTCAAGCGATCGTAAAAGTCAGCAAAATAACTGTTTTGCCCTGCAGTCACTGAGACACACAGCCAGGAAAATGTCAAATATCTGGCTTGCAACAGTTAATTTATTTTAACAGATATTCTATTCAAAGCAATCTATGTCCCCCACCCACCACCCACAGGGTCAGACAATCCTTGAAGTTATTGAAGGATCTGGGTGGTGCTCAAGGACCCAATTGTGACATCACTCTGCCGACCCCTGGGATTTGAACTGACAACCTTCCAATCACAGGCATAGCATTCTAACCCACTGAGCTACACACTGCCCCCATACACATATAATTATCATTAATGCAGATATGGCCTCTCGATTCTAGATTGTCCACTATTTCTAGTGCACCACAGTCAAAAAGATAATAAACTTTACAAGGAGCATCATTTTGGACGGTTCATTAGTTGTTCTGAAAAAGTCTTATTACCTAATCTTTTGGTCTGGTGCACCAGACTCAAGTGCTGTTTATGTTCATATGCAAATTATGAAACTGTTGCACCCATCATCTCCCACAGAACTGTAAACAAACGCAGCAATTGGTGTGTCTGGTGTGAGATTCATCCAATCAGTGGCCAGATGTTCCAATTACCAATAAACACATTAGCTTCTACTCCACAAGGTTTGCTTTAATCCACAAGTTAATTGCACAAAAATACAGTTTTAAGAACTATAATTATGATTTAATAATAATTACAAAAAACTGCATCTTAATTACACAAAGTTAGCCTGATACTAATGTATTCTTAAAAGTTTCAAGAAATGTACATTATATATTATATGATTTATACCTGGGGTGCTCAAGTATTTTCCCCCAAGGTTCAAATTCCATTAGCAATATAAAGCCAAGGTTCATGTCCGGGGACCCCTGTAGATTTTGCAGAGCCAAATCCCAAGGGTGGTTGGGGAGGGTAAGATTGATAGCATGGTCTGGATTAAATTGTGTTTTGTCAATTGAGTGCCCCTGATCTGTACCTATATCTATAGATCTATAGATACAGATATATAGATCTATGCATATATAGCAGAATAGTTTTAATAAGACTCAGTAGTACAACACACGCAAAATCAGTCACCTAAATTATATGGTAAATTCTGCCGATGAAGGTGACAGTTGTGTTTGTATCACGGTGACAGGGTGACAAGTCACTGTGGTCACTGGTGGTTTTAGCGGAACTGGCGTAATGCAACACGATGTGACATTATGGACCCGGCGGGTTCTTGCCGTCCCGCATGAACCTCCAAATGACCTCCTCCTCCCCGGGGGAAGCGGTGGCTTAAAATAAACCCGAACCGCTAAGGTGGTGGTGGGG
>JAABNY020000001.1:21988231-22001996 GCA_015164015.2 Brevimyrus niger
CTATCTATCTATCTATCTATCTATCTATCTATCTATCTATCTATCTATCTATCTATCTATCTATCTATCTAATCTAATCTAATCTAATCTAATCTAGGCACATTTCCACTGCCACCAGGAACTGGAACTGAGCCATAACCACAAACTCATCCAACATCTGATTAGTCAAAATGCATGGAGGTACCAGTGATACGCGTCTATATCAATGGATTCTCTGAAGGCAAAAACTGCATATTCTATATATTATTATTATTAGCAGTGTCACACATCGCAATTCATTAATGCATTGCCGATAACTTGGTACTTGAAAATTTACAACCCTCTACTTAGAGTACTACAGAACATTAGAACAGAATGGATTTGTAATGCAAATTTACACGAGCAAATAAATGCCAATTCCCCTACGTTTCATGCTAACATGATGGTGATTCTCACAGGAGTGCTATTAGAATTTAACACATAGTAATTCATGATGTACACCATGTAAACAGTAACTAAACGTCTCTTTGGGTTTACGTCATTGGCGCTCTGCAAACCTGACAACGCCTTTGCCAAGCTGACCAAGTGCAGTGGAAAACCAAAGTGAGCTGGAACCGCGCTGGCACTAGTCTCCGGTCATGGCACAAGAGAAGTACGGCTCGGTTCCTGTATGCCAGTGGAAAAGTGCCCACTCTCTCGCACTCACTCTCTCTTTCTGGAGGCCATGACACAGTCAACCATTAATAGTGGCCAGTTACACTGCAGGAGGATTCCCAACTGCCTGGAGGAAACCCACACAGCACAGGGGGAACCTGCAAAATCTGCAGACTTGGGGGCGGGATTCAAAGGCACAAACCTGGAGGTGCGAGGCGACGACACTGTAACCACAAAGCCACTCTGCTGGCCACAGGGTCCAACAGAAAAGCATAAATCTCTCTGGACTTTGGCCGTATAGGTGAAGACCAAACTGAAGAGCACTGCTAATTGCTAAAAACCAAACTGAAGAGCACTGCTAATTGCTAAAAACCAAACTGAAGAGCACTGCTAATTGCTAACTATACGCCCTCATTTGCATGGTCTAAGATCACACAGCCCTCCGCTGTTACTCTGACACTATTTCGAGGCACCTTTCAATGATGTCACCTTGCTATGGCTCCCCACCTTTCTGAGCTTCCATCACCGTGACGCCCGTTTCCGGGCAGCGAGGACACTGTGATGAGGAGCTCAAAGGAGCCTGATCACCCTTGCAGAAATCCTCACAGGTTTCTAAAACAGTATGAAACCCCTTTATAAGAATACTAAAGGCCAACGGCTTTGATCACTCATCTTTGATCATTTATGCTACCCAATGATGGAGGAAATGGAGACGAAGGTGTTAGGACTGCAATTATAAACCCTTTAAATAAATCTCCCCTTTTCATCGTTACTGATTTCCTTTACAATTTGGAAGAACAATAAGTCTCATTTACATTTAAGTAATTCTACACTCTCCATATTAGTCTTTGGAACAAGGTGTGATTTTTGTGCCAGGGAACAATACGGATTAATAAACAAGCAGGGTCTATAATGTTTCTCCTTCCCGTCTTCAAATGAAGACGTTACCGTGGCAATCGTTTCCAGGACGGCTGCAATGTCAATGCAAAGGGGACACGATGCCATGCTTTCTAAGTTGGTTTATGGCTCATGACGCTGCCAGCAAGATGGCCTGGTGGGTGTTGGTGGGCAGCGTGCTCGGCCGCTATGGAAAAGAGGCTCTGCTAGGGATAAGCCAATAGGGCTGCAGCGTCGGCAAGGCTACCAGGTTGGGGTGACGTGTGATGCCAGGATTCCAGGGAGCGTGGCTGTATATTGCATGGACACGACAAACGACTACAACGATAAAACAACAACAACAACAGCAACAATAATAATACAAAATTATAATAATACAAAATAATAATAATTATCTATATACAGGTAGTATGTTTGGCTGGATTTCATAACAGGATGTTTATTTTGGTGTTATTTGTTCTTTTAAAATCTGAACTGAATGAATTTGCTTGGAAGTAGAAACTCCTTCAGATTGCACAGCTATTCAGTATATTTTATTCCCAAACCCACTTCAGGAACAATTCATCAAGTCTTGACAGCATTCATCCATCCATCCATTTATTTATCCATCTATCGATCCATCTATCCATCTATCTATCTATCAATCTCCCCCCCCCCCCCCCTCGGAGATACAGAAAGAAACATCCACCCCCTGCACGTTAAACCTCACACTGAGGAGAACAATGCTGGCATAGCCGAGATATCAAGTCCCTCTGGATTTTCCTGGGTGAGTCTGAAATACCCAGTAAACCCTCTGCAGTCAGAGCAGATGGCTACCCAAGAGGGGAGAGCCTGGGGAGAGCCTGGGGGCCGCCTGTAAGCTCCAGCCCAGCCCTGGGGAGAGCCTGAGGGCCGCCTGTAAGCTCCAGCCCAGCCCTGGGGAGAGCCTGGGGGCCGCCTGTCAGCTCCAGCCCAGCCCTGGGGAGAGCCTGGGGGCCGCCTGTCAGCTCCAGCCCAGCCCTGGGGAGAGCCTGGGGACCGCCTGTCAGCTCCAGCCCAGCGCTGCACAGCCAGCCACACTTCTGCCAAATACACACCATGACTGTGAACCACCAAAACATCACCAGCCCCGCAGATCGCTGATGCTGCTCTCTTGCACATTTCGAGGTCAAACTCCCTCCACAGGAACAACAAGAATGCAGCTGTCAAGGAGTCAGCTGCACCAGTACTACTGGCCTGAACTTCCAGTGACTGACCCGAGACAAGTACAAGATATCTGGGGAGAAAAAGCTACTGGAAGACTACTTAGAAACCTCATGTCAGGAATGCTACACACACAAATATCACCCAGGAGGGAGTCCAGTAAGAAGACGAGGTCTAAGTCGAAGTCAAAGTGCGATATAGAGGAACTCAGCATCCAGGAATGAGGAACTTTAGCAGAAGTTGTCATCCAGTACACAGTGAGCCAGTGAGTGACAGTGGTAGGGCGTAATCTTAATCTCTATGATATTAACATGTAACCAGACAATGGTGTCCTTCTTAACAGAGATGTCCTTTTAATGCTAATCATCATGGGTGGTCTCCACCTGGGAGGGTCTACGAAGGCATTGGTAGTTACAGACTGACTGCATCTCTGCTTTGGAAATAATGATTTACCAAAGTGAAGATGCACAGGCTGAGATCACACTCTCAGTTAATCACATCCAGACATTATAATCACTGTTCATTTACCAACAAGACGACCGGGTGGCAGAATTGCCCCCGAGGACTTGAACGAGTTCAGGAAGTACAGCCAGACTCACCATGTAGTACATTTAGCAGCTAGTGACTTCCTCAAAGACACCTCCAGTGGGGGCGAGGAGCAGGAGCAGGGGGAACCTTTGAAACCATTTGCGTTCACTTGTCATTGTTTTCTTGCCGGAGTGGTGATACAAAAGCGTGGGAGAGATTGCATCAAAACAGCTCTTCACAAAAGCGTAGCGACACCTGGGAAGTGCATGTGCAGACAGAATACTTACTACCTGGAAACACTTGTGCACACAGAATACTACTAGGAAATGCACATGGACACAGTATAAAATACAACACATGTGCATATATGTTTTCAGGTAGTATTCTTTGTGCATATGCATTTCCAGGCAGTATTTTGTGGACACATACATTTCTAGATAGTATTCTCTGTGCCCATACAATCTCAGGTAATACACTGTGTGCACATGCATTTCTTGGTAGTTTTCTATGTGGACATACGTTTTCAAATACTATTCTGTGTGCACATACATTTCCAGATAGCTTTCTGTGTGTATATGCATTTCCAGGTAGTATTCCGTGTGCAGATGCATTTAGAGATGCACATGCGCACAGTATGCTACGTGGAAATGCATATGCACACAGAATATGACCTGGAAATGCATGTACATACACAACAGAACTCTAGAGACACTGCTGGAAAAAAGCCAAAAATACTATATAGAGAGAATTTTGTGCCCGCTGAAAAAAATGGCAGACTGACAATGTAAGGCAATTTCCCACGTGGAGATTGAGTGGGACAGGGTGTAATTCAAACTGTCCTCTCCAAGGAGTCTGTGCTGTAGGAGTCCTGTGGCACTCTGCATTCACTAAGCTGGGGATCACCAGAGATTTTAAGGGACTAAACTCCGTAATAAATGATTTGGAGAGAAATTGATCGTCTGGTCTTACATTGTTTGAATTTCAAATACCAACACGGAAGGCAAGTGGTGCTTCCTTCATGCAAACCAGGCCGCATCATCAGGACGAGGGGGGAGCGAGAGAAATAAACAAGTGACAGGAGAAACATTTGATGTTTCAAGAAGGCAAGCTGTTGTAGCATGCAGAGGGAACACATCAAAACGCAGCAGATGCATCTGAGAATACACGTCCATTAATGTCTCCTTTTTGCACCTCTGCTCAAACGATGGTGAAATCGTGTTTCTATAAAATAATCAAATTACTCTCACGTGCAAAAACAAAATAGCACCGGTATAAGCTACAACTCCCAACAATACACAGTGTCAGAGTGTCAGAATTTACTGCGACAGATCCAGCCTCCCAGGGCATCCATACTAGCTGAGATTCCTATTGTGCTAATGATTTAGTGTACGCCCGGGACAGCTATGGGGGATGTCCTATCAGATTAGACACATTCTATCACATGACAGGATTCCATGTAAGCAGGTTTGTGGTTCTCTCCTCCTTGGTCACGCTTGTATATTCGAGCAGGCTGAGGACTGTACCTTGGACCAAACATGGCACTGATACAGATTGTATCAGCTGTAAAGTTGTGCTAACATCCAACCAAAACACCTGAGACCATATTACAAAATCAATGACAGTACTATGAAATCAACAGCTTATACGAGGCAACTTTCTTGTATTGACACTGCACTACAGAGCCACTTTAAGTCTCTTAAATAATAATTAGAAAATTAAGGCATATGTTCAAATGAAATCAGGCCTCACACTGAAGCATTAGTCAGAGCACTAGCAAGGGCACCAATGTGGATACTGTGAGATCTCCCAGAGGGGGACAGCAATCCCTAGGAATCTGTCCATCCCCCGAGAGGGACAACCATACCGAAGACTGTGGGGCGCCCTGTTGGCTTTAAATCTGGTCTCAGAGGGAAATCCCATGAAAGCTCCTCCGGCTGTCCGTCACGGTGCATTTCTGGTCCTCTCAGACTGAGAGTAAGACCCAGCCCCCCATGTTCGACAAGCTAATCAGGGCAGGCAGTGATGCATGGGCGCCATGCTCCCAATATTCCCCCTTTCTCCCTCTCCTTTAATAACGACTCTGAAAAAAATCACATCATGTAGTGGAGGGTTAGGGGTGGGATTGATTTCTTGTGCCTGTGGGCCGAAATCACCAGGCGTGCGAATTTACTCCCACAGAACATTTTAAGACGACTGATATGTTACAAACAGCATTTGTCATCAATGGGATGGAGACTCGATTGAGCAGAGGATGGCCTGCACTGATGGAGTTAGCTGCAGCCGCAACTGAGCTTAACCTGCGGGCCGACTGTAGCGAGGCACAGCAGGACGACCCTGCTGGAGGGGGGAGGGGCTTCTTACATTATTGACCAATAAGGAGGAGTGACCCAAGTGGCTTGAATTGCTGGTACTGGATGAAGGGTGAACAGGCTGAGAGACCATGGCACAGAAAAGGCCTGAGGCTGAGAAAGACTCCAGTGTGACAGAATTGAGAAACCCACCCCAGCCAGCACACTAAAGTCTGCCATGACTTGAGGCTCTTTCTCCAATACCTGCACGCCTGATAGCCTCTCGTTATGTTAAGATCTCTATGTTAAGAGTTATGTTGAGACTGGCGGTGTGTAGAGCCATCACTACACATCCTCACCGCCTTTCCGGCACCAAATCCTGCTTTGCCACGTGAGAACCCAGCAATAAGTCAATCTATTTTTAAAAGAGCCTCTGCTATTCTGTGCTCGCATTTGGGCCTCGTTCTGCTCGGGTATTTATGAGAAACGTCTCAAGAGGTTATGGGCCTACACACAGATTCTTATGGATGTGCATATTGTTCTCTGGCTGCATGCCTATTTCCAGAAAATGACCCCCCCCCCCCCCCCAGGCTGAAACGGAACAAGAAAACAAAATACGAAAGACTTCAGCGATCTGACACCGAAATAGCTCACCCCTCACCAAAACTGAAGCACATTGTAAAAATGCTGATTTAAAATGCCAAAGTACAATGCAGCCACCTACCAGTACAGCATACATAAATCTCTTGAATCTATGCACTGTTTCTTTAAAAAAAAAAAAAAAAATCAGGTATTGCATATGCATTAGAAGAAAATGCAAACAGAACCAAAAGGTAAGCAGAACAGTATCCTGACTGCGGCACAAGAATAAACAGCATGACTGCTAACATTTACAAACTTTCGGTGCTTCCCCTGCTAACAGCTTATTAATACCACTCCAGTGAAGGACACTGGGAGCGCGATTCTCCGCCTCACTGGCTGCGGAAAGGGAACGGCGTCGCCTATGCTAAATAACGAAACAGCGCAAAGGCTCACACGTTCCCTTTAAAACACACCAGCACTTGGAAGGTCAGCTTCTGAATTTTTAATAACCTCGCAGTGTTCGGATGCCAGTGAGTTTGCTGCGGCTAAGAACGACGCAGGAGGTTCTGCACGGGACCTGATCTTTTTTTACCTGCGTTTCTAAAGGCAGATACACTGCAGTTTATCACTGTAATCACTTTTGGCGAGATAACGTTTCTACGGAAGCGTTGTAAATGCTTCCGTATAAGGTCACTCCAAAGGTTACCTTGCATAGTTATACGTTCAGAAAAGCTCAGAGAGAGAGAGACCACAGACAGACTGTTCAAGGAAGCTAGGTATTACAATTTCCCCCCCTTCATTATGATTACGATTTTAATGCCTTTCCAACCGCTTTCCGATAAAGCTCTCTTCATCTGCGCTAAGGTTAAAGGTCATGGCGTCAGTGGCGTGCTGGATGTGACCCAAGGGAAGCACTTAGGACGAATGACTCCTGCAAATTATATAGCTTGGCAGTTATCCTGAGTAACGCAATTCACTCAACAACTCATTGAGCCATCGTTTGGCCTCCTGTAGCCAGGGCCTTTCTTCTGGCATGATATTTTTGGATATTGATATAAAATGACCAGACCTGGGGGGTGCAGCAAAAACATGCCAGAAGTAGTTGTCATATCAAAATCACAATGCCCATAAATAAAGAAAGTAGAAAAGCTACAACCTTCACCTCTTTATTGATTTATATGGTGCTAAATACTGCTGGTTACCTCCTGAATCACATTCTGCTGGATCTAAGAATCAGTGTGTGATCTGCTATGAACCTGGGGGTTTGTTTCCAAAGGGCCATTAACCGTCATGCTAGATGCCTTTGGAATATGGGTTTGGGGGGGGGGGTTTCCGAGTTATGATTAGTTGTGACAGGATTTTTCTAAGCAGCTGTCTGCATGTGCTTCTCTTACGTGTTACAAGTCTTAATAGAGGCAAAAACTGAACCTTGATGAAAGCCACAAGCTGGCGCGGTTCAAAGTCACACTCAGGCAGGATATTACTGCATTTCACACTTTGTCTCTGTGAATTGTCCAACACAGCATCATATTTTTAATCAATCATTTAATCATCACTTTATTAATCCCCATGGGGAATCTTTTTTTAACGCCTCCCTCAAGTTGCTCTTTGTAAGCAAGCTGTCTGCGAAAAGCAGCCACCTGTAGCAGCGCCCAGGGAGCTGGGGGTTAAGGGCCTGGCCCAAGGACCCGCAGACATGCTGAGCCTGGGTTTGAACTGGCAACCTCTGATTACAGGCACACAGGCTTAGCCCACTGAGCCACATGCTTATGCTTTTAACTCTCAGTGGAAGGATCAAAGGCCCAAAGATGCTGCAAGTCCACCAGGACCCGTATTTCAAGACTCAAACATCTTCCTGATAGTAAAAAGAATGCTAAATAAACATTGATAACCCTACAATTCAAATCACCACTGTCATTCACTAATCACTAAATCACTTTAAAGTTGTCCTACTTGTGTGTTATTGTGTATTGCTTATATATAGTGTATACAGTAGCATATTTTATCATTCACTACTCTGTAACTGCTATAGTTCTTGATTATTAAATGTTGTGTCTGCAGGGATGTATACAACAAATATTTTATTTTACTTGTACAAATGACAAAAAAGCTTTTGAATTTTTGCTGAAGTAGATTTCTGATGCGGCAAAGCAGTCATTCAGCCATGATACCTGTAGCATACAGTAAGCTATCATTCAGGAAGGGAGGATTCCTTCATGTCCAGTGAGCCAAAGGGCTCCTGGCGCAGTGAGCCAGAAGCCTCTCGGTGCAGTGCCACTCACTGCAGTTTGGGTACTCAAACACACATCCTTCATGGGAGCAAGTGCCTCCAGAGTTTCACTGTCACCTGAGCTCAGCGGATCTCAACACAAATAGAGACCCACCCAGGAAACGAACAAGTTCCCTTAACTTGCACCGCTGACCTGATACTAACTGAAACTACCTGTCAAAGATGTATTTTGGGGCAAAATAAGAGAAGTTTAGATTTTTCTCAACAAATTTGCTGCTTTTGCAGGCACAGCCATGTTTAGAAGGACATACGTATTTGCTTTGGTCATCAGTTTCTAAAGCAATTTGAATGCTGATTAATTATATTCACCTGTATGTTACTGAATTGCCTGATTTTTAAATTTCACTAATTTTGCCAGTATAGGGTTTTATGTGGCTTTTGTTTAAATTCCTTGCACCAATTTGTTGACCATTCTAGCAGGTTCCTCAGGATCTGGTTTCAGAGGCAATTTTAGGATTTTTTTAAGGTGTGTGTGGGGGGGGGCAACCTTATCATTAGTCAATGGTATGATTTGAATCGGTGAGTAACAATGGAGGGGGGCACTCCGGTGGACAGCCAGTGCCCATGTGGTCCCATCCCTGTGTATTTCCTTAATGGTTTAAAACCCATAATAGCCCCACCCTCATCCTCAAAAGCCCCACCCTCACAAGTAGTTTATAAACAATTCTCATCTTGTCCTGGTGCCTCTATTCTGGGGTCTCATGTTTCCCACCACACTGAAGATCTGCTGCATAGATTAACATAATGTATTCATGAGGACTGGAAGAACATGAGTGGTTTCAGTGACTGGGCTCTGACACTGCCCGGGTGTGGGGGTGAGGGCTGACATACAGGGGCAGGACAGAAATATTAAGATCACTCACAGCATATTCCTCACTGACTGCATATCGATGGAAAGGTCATCAGGAGTCAGAAAACAAAATCCTTCAAAGTTAATATTCAGCTGGAGATATCTGGAAAGTTCAATGCAGATCGACCATACTTTAGTCTGCAATACTGTAAACAAAATGTATGAGTTACAGAGAAAAACTGTATCAGAATTACATCATATAGCTACAATTCTGTTTACCACAGATGGAGTTTGATCAGCTGAGACTTAAATGAATTACCGGTGGTATTTTCTTTTTAATTATTTGTGCCAGCAACACTGCTTTTGTCAGGAATAACACAAGCTAGAATGCTAAAATTATGAGCTCCCATCTGCCAATGGGGAGACATCTTAATTTACAGAACATCCACAGGTGTGTTACTCCCACTTCTAGCAGATGTGCCCCCCCCCACTAAGAGCCTGGCATTGGTACAGCCGAGTCCAGTTGGTATGCCCCAGACTCTTGATTACCCATGTAAATTTATATGTTGTACAATACCTTTGCTGAAACAAACGTGAAAGGTACCGAAAGTTCTATTGCGGTGTGTTCATATTAGACTGCTGCTACCGAATTGCAACACATAAACATCACTGAACTTTATCGTGAAATTATCTAGTCTTAATGTGCATTAGTAGGAGATGACTAACCACTCAAATCGAGCAGTCCTTCTTACGTAGTTACCCTACGTAGAGTTATGTGCAATGTAAATATTTTACTGTGATATGGACTTGAATCTGATATCTGCCAATATGCCGTTTCCCGTAAAAATAAAGACTATAGCTAGCATTAAAAAAATGGTAATTAGACCATAGGATATTTTAATTTCTGCAGTAGTAATCTTCAGTGTAACAGTCATTTTACGTTGGCCTACAGTGTTTACTTCTGTATCGTGGTCCTTCTGGTCCTGCTTTCTGCGCTACTGTTCTCCACACTGCCTGTTTTTACTCTGAACTTGACGTTCGTCTGAATCGCCTGCCTGCAGAGGTTCTCTCATGCCTCTCCCATGTGGCCTCCTACATTTAGGGAGCTAAAACAGTTTCTCCACAGCAGAGACGGTGTCAGGTTGAAATTAAAACGCGCTATATGGCAGCCGATCGATGTCCCCTACGCTCAGAATGCCATGAACTGTGTTGTGTGCTCACTTAAATGTGTTTAAACCAGTTTCAGCCACTCTCCTCCCAGCAAAATCAGAAGAATATTCTCCAGGCCCTGTGCAGGATAAGATGGATGGATGGACACTTCAGTGTTAATAAGGTAACAGAGCAAATCACAAAAACAATGTTTATATAATCTTTAGAGAGACGAGTTTATGGACTGAGGAGCTCTGCATTTGTATACAATAGAGTGTGTTTTTTTAAATTCTACTCTGTTCCAGTCGTTTAGCTAATCCTTCTTCTTCCAGACAGAACTGTTTCTGAAGATAGCTTTTACTGGAAAAACTTCATTGTATTAAATTCCATTACAATGTAATCAATTTACTTCACATTTCAGCGTAAAAGGGCTGCAGAGATAATTTTGTTCTTGCAGATTCCATTTTTTTGAACTTACAAAGATTGGCACAATGGCTGTGGAAAATCCTTATTAATCAAACCCTGAAAATATTTATATGACTCCATTTTGAAGCTTCCATTTGTTGAAGCCAACGTTAATAATTTTATTTAATTCAAATCAAATTTAAACGTTAAGGTCCATGAAGTCCTCTGACAGTAGATATAGGAAAATTTATTTTAAAAAAAGCAAAATATTGCAAAAGACAAAGAGCTGAACTAATAATAAAATGTGAGAAAATGATTTCCAACGTACCCGTGAACAGCTAGACGTCTGACCTGACTTTGTTTCAATGCTTTCTTGTATTTCATTATTTACACATTTTATTTATTCAGCAGGTGCTTTTAAAAAGCTTTGCACCACTCAGAAAGGAGGGTAGCCAATCTCTGGGGAAACTGGGGGTTAAGGGTCATGCATGAGGGCCCAACAGTGACATCACTCTGCAGACCCAGGGATCTGAACCAGCAACCTTCCAATCACATGTACAGCACCCTAAGCCACTGAGCCCCACAGTGTTTAAAACATCCATTACGCTTCTAACATAAGATAGCAATTCCAATACTAATTCCAATTTAAGAAACATTTTTTTTTGTTCCCTTTACAGTATGTTACTGTTATATTGATTCTATTTGAAATTTCACAGACTTTCAAAACACAAAGGAAATTGAGAATCACTTGGGAACAAACATACTTCCGGAATTTACCATCAACCTAGTCTAAGAGAACCTAAAGATGATTCAGACAATTTCACTTAAAAGGTCACTGGTTGGCTTAGATTACTATGCATCACAAAGTATCAGTAACTTTATTCAGTCCATAAATAGGATGGTTTACAAGATGGAGACAAACTAAATATGATCCTCCCAGCATGAAATTATGACATGCAGAGCAGCACGTAAAGGCGATGAAGAACTTTCTTCAAACAGAGAATTTTGGTTTTCAAAGATACCAGCTGGTCAGAAAAAGGGGGGCTTCTGTCAGCTGCTATGGCAACAGACTGATTATACCCAGAAGGACAGTTGCTACCACAAACACAAAGCGTCCAAGTCAGCAGTGTCCAATTGATTTAAACAGATCATTTTTAGTCCATAAGTACCTGCCCTGACAGACGACACTCTGTCGACCACCAAGAGGACAGAACCGCCTAAACAGAGGCTGAAAAATGGAGGGAAAATGTCAGAATTTATACAGGATTTAAATTCTGAGCAACTAGTAGTGGGGAAAATGGAAATTACATTTTTTCCCTTTGGTCAAATGTGTAGTACAAGCCAATGTGTAAACTCTGAGGACCAGATGGCTGTCTTCTATGTTTAATATAACAGTATATGGGCTGTTTTTCTGTCGAACGAATGTCTGCAAGCAGCCATCTGCTTTTCCGTGCTGAGGAGAGGGAGAGGAGAGTGATTCAGCGCTAGGAATGATAGAGAAAACGAACAACCCGCCTGCTGATTAATATCGAACCCCCAGGAGGCTCGCCATATTTGCCTGATTCGAGAAGCTTTTTGTAACATTAAACTGGCTGAAAATGCTCTTCTTTCACTGGAAAGACTGAAGCTAATTATTTTAAATTTACAAGGAAAATAGCACATTTATGCCATTTTTTATTTTAAAAGTGTTGAGGTAAATGACAAAATTCTTTTAAAAATAAAACTTGCAACTAAATGTGAGACAAACACTTATTCAGCTACATCTTTGCATATCGTCAAAAAAAAAAAGCTGGAAAATCAAGGTATAGTGAGTATGTAAGATGTGAGTAAGGAAGCTTCTCCTAGATTAAATTATCACAGGATTGCCACAATTGAGGATTGTGTCAATGCAGGCATATATTTCCATAAAAAAACACAGCGGTCTGTCAAAAGCGCCCCATTTCGCTCCTTATTATTCCATTCAACGTGCCGGAAATTTCCTTTGGGCGTCTCATGTTGAGATAAATCCCACGGCAGGGCCGCCGAGTTTCTGGGTGGAATCCACCGACCGGCGTGAAAAAGGCCCTGGAATCTCCTGCCATGCACAAAGCTTGTGTTCCACTTGCGACATGGAAACAATGTCAACTGCAACATGAATGAAAAATCTGACCCCAAACCACACACACACACATACACAAAAAAATATTTTTTTTTCCGTAAATATCAGGAGACTGGCAGCCACACAACACAGGGAGGTACAAGGTGAAATGTGTTGAATGTTTAATGGAAAAAAATGATTGCAAAGCATATGAAAAAAGGTCTCATTGATCGTGAGAGACTCATTAAACGAAGACTCTGTGTACATTTTTCAGAATCCTTATGAAGGCCATCACTGAAACATGGAAAAAGTATAGCTAGCATTACTGGATGGAGTTATTTTAACCTGGGGGTGAGCCCTTGCAGACCCCCCAGAGAACAGGTTCGACTTTTGCTTTACAGGACAGGTTGGGGTGTTCTGTCTGAGACGAAAGATGAGCCTGGGTCCTGTACCCTCCTATTGAGGCTGCCCCTCCATCTGCCTGCAGGATAAGTGTCATGCAGCATGATCTCACCCGCCTCAGAATCATGAAAGTGGAGATGGTGGCGTTATCACTACGGATAAGGCATGAATGCAACTAAACCTGCTTCCCCATGCCGGTCAGGGAGGGTCAGTGGTATAGGCCTCTGCACCATGATCGGAAAGTTGGTGGTTCGCGCCCTGGCCTTGGTAGTATAGTCACATGGTTGTTGGGTCCTTGAGCAAGGCCTTTAACACCTCCCAAAATGCAGGATAAACAGCTGACCCTGCTCTCAGATTCCAAGCTTTGCTGTCAACCGTGTGTGAATGTGTGTGTCAAAGTACAGTGAGATGGGGGGGGGGGGGGGGGGAACAACCACCTTTAACCCTGCAACGGGAAAAAAAAGAATCATTTCATTTAAAAAAATCTGAAAAAAAATGAAAAAAATCCCCATTTCCCCCAAAAAAAATCGGAAAAGCGTCGT
>JAABNY020000001.1:22025436-22051509 GCA_015164015.2 Brevimyrus niger
GGAGCATAAGTTTGAGGATGGCTGAAGCTGAATTCTACAAGTAAAGGTGGGTTTGGAGCATAAGTTTGAGGATGGCTCAAGCTGAATTCTACAAGTAAAGGTGGGTTTGGGGCATAAGTTTGAGGATGGCTGAAGCTGAAGGCTACATGTAAAGGCTGGTTTTTCGAACACATGTGTAAAGATGGCTGAAACTAAAGGTGATACATAAAGGTGGGTTTAGAGCACAAGTGTGAGGATGGCTGGAGCTGAAGGCTACATGTAAAGGTGGGTTTACAGCATAGGTTAGAAGATGGATGAAGGCTACATGTAAAAGTGGGTTTGGAGCACATGTGTGAAGATGGCTGAAGCTGTTATTATACAGGAACATTTTCCACAATAAAAATTAGACCATTCCACTGCTATTCTGATGATTTATGATTTAATAACTTGCTTTTTTTGAGGGGAAAGATAGCTTTCAGAGTTTTAAATTTCATTTTCTTTGTTTAAGTTCCTTCAGTGGATCGCTGTTATATAGTGTAATACTGTAAAAGACCAGATCAACATTTTATGTCTGTATGACATAAAATGTTCAAGTAATTAATATGGTTTCAGATGTAATTTTTTCATAAATGCAGGGTAAAGTACAAAGTCCATAGTTCTTGGCTTTTACTGTCATATGATGCTGAGACAAGGATCATAAATAAAACAGCAAGCTGTAAACTAAAATAAAAGAAGCACAAGATTATGATTACAGTTCCAGTTCCTACCAATGTCTGTGTATAGATCATATAAATAAAAAAGAGGTACCACACTAAATATCTGCAGCATCATGTAATTGGCCAACTTGCAGAAATTTCTTGCTGATATCTGCCCAATAGGAGCACAGAGAGGGCAGGGCTAACTAGAGGGTAGCGTAGAGCTTGTGTCTGAAACGCAAGTGATGTATCTGATAGCTGGTGGCCCAAACCCAAAGGACAGGGGCCATGTGCCATTCGTTGGCTGACAAACAGCTACATGTGTGTGGGCATGATTGGCTGGCACTCACCCTGAGGGGCCGTGAGAGGTCGCCCGTGCTCCTGGCACCACCCCACCGGGTGGATGTATGGGCTGCTGGCATCACACCTGCAACAGGAAGCACAGCAGGAAGGTTCAGGACAACCGCAGCAAAACCAGCACTGGGTTTCTTCTTCCAGTACGAGGGAAACTCCCAAAACAGAAGTGGAAACATACTAATAATACTGATTTTAACACAATAAAGGCAAAACTGGACATGGATACATAAAACATTTATGATAGAGGAATTGCAGTAACTATACAAACGGTGGACATAATTCCCATAACTCCTTGCCGGGAATGCTGCCTGTGTGTAATCCACCGGTACATCCGGTAAGGATCAACAACGTTCTTCGTATGTTACAAAGGTAACACTCTGCAAACTAAAGGGAGGGGCAGACAGTGACTTTTGCATGATGTTCTAAGATCACATCTCCTGCTTTCTCAAATCGGTGATTCGACACTGCCTTGCTGTATGCATCAAGCAGCTTCTGTCTACAGTATCAGCATGTTTGATTGGTTTGTTAATACTGTTCACAGTGTTTTTTTGAGAAGAGGAGGAAGTTGGCAAGGTTACACCCCCACAGGTGTGACATCATCTTAAAGCCCTAACTGTCCTCTTTAAGAAACAATAGTGTGGTGACACTGGTGGGACTGGGATCAGGTGGGTGTTTAGCGGTTGAGAGAATTATCAGGGGCTTGATTGGGTTGGATGAGAGACACCGGAGAGAAGTTTTAAGGAGAGAGGACTTTGTTGAGTAGAGAGAGAAAGGAGGATGTTATGTCCAGGGGCAGAGGGATTCAAGTTAAAATAAAAGATGTTTGGGGCATGCTGGACGGACTTTTGGATGAAATGACCGGCGAGGGACGTACGGGAAGACCTTGTGTGTGGCGTAGGGTTTTTTGTGCGTTTTTGGTGGGTATCCGGGACGCCGATACCATCGGACTGATCTATGGACACACGGGAGGGTCTTGGCGGCTGGTGGACAGAGGGAAGTTCGGCAATTGTTTTAATCTTGTTAAACGAACTGTGTGTATGTGTGTGGGAGAGAGAGAGAGAGAGAGAGTGAGTGAGGTTGTGTGGGGAAATTGGGGAGGGTTTTGTTTTGATTATTCTTTTTACCGGTGTTTGGTGAGGAGTGTGGGTGGCTTATTGGGCATGTTTTCCCTATTGAGCGTGTAAGCCCAGTAACTGCTCCTCTTAGAGTGTTGGTTTGCTGTGATGGTGTTATTGAATTGGGGTGATGAGTTTATGCCTAATAATGAATTGTATTAATGTCTAAACTATCCCATCTTTAGAACTCCTAGGGGTGTGCAATATTGTGTGATGGTGGGTGGCACTAGTTGCTGGCTCGGCGATTCGTAGGGTAAATAGCGTAACCATATTTTACCTGCACTCACTTAAACCTGGTATCTTATATGAATTATATCTATTTTGCTGTAAAGAATAAAGGAAAGTTATTTGTTACTGTATTTGGCGTGTGGGTATTTGAGTGGAATTTCGGGACGACTGCCGGACTGGACCGGGTAAAAAAAGGTGGTGGCAGTCTTAAGGAAATTGCTGTTACATTACAATAGGACTTAACAGAATAGCATACAGAATAAGAGATATGTGCCTAAACATAAATGTCCTCTACACAGGAGAAAATGAAATAGTGGATATCTTAATATCTTAGGAGGTAACTGTAAGTCTCTGTACGAGAGCCATGAAAGTCAGATCAGGCCCAAACACAGCAAACCTGATTTTTCAGCCTCCCAGGTTGCATGCTGAGAAATGCAGGTGGAACATAAAATAGAATTAAAAAAAATTACTGCTCCCTGCATGATTTAACACTCTCGCAGAAGTATTTAGACAGTCTGAGAGGGAAAGAACATGACACTAATATCTTTCGTCTGTTAGGTGTGCAAGGCAATCAACTTTCTTCAATGTGAAAAAGTAACTGCTCACCCTATTAAATGCAAATAATGAAATAACTGAAACTCTGGAAAACAGTAACATCTGATCTGGGCCACTTATTTCTAAGGCTTTGTGGCTTTACAGCTCCGACAGATCACCATCAGTGTTTGGGACGGTAGCAGATCTTCCGAGGACTGACCATCCCACCAAACTCTCCATGAGTAACTGGTAGAACATTCCAGAAAGAACCCTACCAGGACCAACCCAGGATCTGCAGACCATTCTCACTCCCCCGCAAAGCTCAGGGATCACATCTCCTCTGTCACAAGGATGCATGGTACAATCAGGAGGTGTGTCACTGTGGAAAGCCCCACTCTAATGGTAAATGGACTGCATTTTTATAGCGCTTTTAACCAAAGCGCTTTACATTACATGCCTCACATTCACCCTTTCATACCCGCATTCACACACCAGTGGCGGAGGCTGTCATGCAAGGTGCCTACCAGCTCACCGGGAGCTATTTGGGGTTCAGTGTCTTGCTCAAGGACACTTCGATGGGGTCAGAAGGACCTGGTGCTGGTAGCACTACCTCCTGCACCTCCATCGCCCCACCCCGATAAGGGCCTACAGGCTTAAGTTATTTCCTCCAAGATCTCTTGTATCATCATCTCCAAGAGTCTCAAAAACGTACCACAGAGTGGAGGCGACAGTGGAAAGTTCTGGTTACCGTGGCTCCGCTTCTGAAACCCTCTTTTCGATATACACTTATTTCCAAATGTGGGCTCACTGTTTATCTGATACAGACCGAAGCAGCTAGAACTTTCCATTTTGACCTCTACTGCACAGCGCCCAAACATTTTTTATAAAACATAAGATGTAAGATTTTATATGCCTGCAGACAAAGGCCACTGTTCAATACAATATCTACCTGGCCAGCTGGGTAACGTAACTGGGCATTATTGTCATAACATCAATTGTCCCAAATTTCCCACAAAATCACCTAATTGTACAATATGAAAAGAAAACTTTCATCCAAACTTCCAAACAAAATCTGTCATGATTCACGATGATCTATTTCGAAAAGTCCCAAATGACCCAGAAAACCCAAATGACAAAAACAACAGTGAGCATGGGGCAGATTGACTCCGACCAAAAGAAAACATGGGGAAACAATTACTTTTAAGAAAAGCACACAGCGCCACTGATGGCACACACTTCCTGTCAGAGCACAGAGAGCGTGGCGATTCTACAGCATTCTGGAACCTTGAGAGCTTTGTTTCGACTTTCAGGGTGAGCCCAGACTCACTCGGTTTCATTCGATAGGAAGCAGTGCCCTGGGGACACAGTAAGTCCCGGAACTCACTGGAGAAAAAAAGTAATAATCACTAAAGAAAGAAAGGAAAAAAAAAAAAAACACTAAAATGCGGCAAGCTTTGGATTAGACCCCGTGAAGGTTGTGACAAAAAAGCCAGTGCTAATGTATTCAAGCTAATTACTCATCAAGCTGGGACGAAACGTGTCGGCTGTACAGCCTGACGCCAGGGCATTAGCCACAAAGCGTGAGCGCACAGCTAATTCTCTGCCCTACCTCTGATGATACCGGTGCCGTTCTGTTTTGAGACTCCTTTTGTGTTTTGTAGCCCTAGCTACGCCGTAAACGCTGGTGGTTTGTAGCACTCCTTAATAAGAAAATTACAGTATCTATACAGAACAGAGCAATTAATTCATGAATCACGGTTAATTCGAAATTGTGGGGCGGGATTAACGTAGCCCAGAGAAAAGCAAGGACTCCAAGTAGCTGAAATAAAGGGTGTGCTGATTAACTCTGTTATTATCACGGTTACTATCACCCCCATGCTGGATAAGCAGTATGAGCGACGGATGCTTTACTACCTCTTTCTATATTTCAATCATGCTTAAATGATTAATGGCAGAGTAGGGGGGTCATGATCGGAGGGGTTCGAAAAACATGGGATAGGGGAATTGCATAACAGGAATTCTAAAGGTTCTATTATTACACATTCATTAAAACAGCCATGAGTGTGCATGCAGTATGGGGTCGCGGTGTGCCTGGAGCCTATCCCAGAATGCACAGGGCAGGGGTCAGTGAAGTGCTTATTGTTTTGAATGTATTGACCTATATTTATTCGGTACTTTGATAATCAGGAAGTGAGGCTACTACACATTCCATCAAACTATGTACACATGGCAATGAAGTGGCTTGAACTTCCAATGCATAAAAAAGATTAAACAGCTTTTCTCAGAAATGTGGAACGTGTTGATTAAGGCGTCTTTGCCGCGAGTTTGGCCTTCCTGTCAGGTCTGACCACGCCCACAGGCTTCCTGTCAGGTCTGACCTCACCCACAGGCTTCCCGGCGGGTGGGAGCTGATAACCAACATCTCGCAACCTTGCTGCATGAAAAAGATGATAAAAAAAAGGCAGGACGTCACCCTGGTGGAAAGAGCCCCCCTGGGACCTGTATCCTGCATGACAGTCACGATGGGGGCATCGTGGCGCCAATCGGCACGGTTGTCTGATGCCACCTGGTGCCACCTCTAACGGCAGGGGGACGCTCTGCCACTCCATGCCATCCCAGCACCGCTGGCCTGGTGCCCTGGGCTTCCTGGCATTGATATCAGGCTCACTGCCACCCCTGTCCCGCGTAAGTGTTTATGGAAGGCGGATGAGGGGGGGGGAGAACTGATAAACTGGCATTTGTCCAGCTGTTATTCCATCCATTATCCAGTAGGGGGTGACGCAAGCCTAAAGCCCAGAACACTCTGGATGGTCCCCACAGACAAAGACAATGGGCAGCTGAGGGACACCGAGTCACCTAACTGTACATTTTAAGAACAGGGGAGAGAAAACCAGAGGAATCGGAAGAAAGGCCTGCGATATGGAGCAAACATGCAAATGCAAGACACCCACACACACACACACACACAAGGATGCAAAGCTCAGCTGCTATCAACATTAAAAAGAACAGGAAAAGGGAGCAAGTGCAGTGCAGGATAAAAGTCCAGCTGCTCAGAAATTCCTCTCCCCACTCTTTCATTTTCCAGGTTGCTGCCTAACCAAAAGCGAACCAGAAAAATGGCCGACAGCAGTCGAGAAGTCAGAAGGTGAAGGCGTTGGACGCCCACTGCGCGTCCTCCTACCGCCCAGCATAACAATCACTGCTGCATTGCTGATTCTCCTCGGGGTGGGAGGTTAAATATGGGACCTAATGCTAGCCGGCCAATTATGCCTGGTGTGAGGCCCGTGCCTTTAAGCGATGAGAAATGTCAGAAGCCAAACAAACAAGAACAAACAAAACAAACCGCTCCTCCACAGCTAATTAGAGAATCGTCACCCCGGTCGAAGACACCAGCCGGGGAAAAGACTGAAAACGAATGGATTCAAATAGGGTCGTCTCTGTTAAAGAGACATCGCCAAGACAGGCTGCAATAAAACCAGGAACCTGAGGGCCTTTCACAGGGCTCCACACCGACACCAAAACGGTTGCATATGTGGCTGTTTATTGATAGTGTGCGAGCCAAAATTTCATATGGATCATAATATTTTGCAAATACAGTAAACCCTTCACATTGCTGCATTCGCGGTTTCGGTCATTCGCGAGTTGGCCAACAATTAAACAGGAAGCTTGACAAAAGATTGCATAAACTCACAGACAATCAAAACAAACTGCCGACAAAAAGAATACTGGAAATGATTTGGGTCACATAAATCCATGTAATATATAAATATTAGTAATACATAATATAATATTGTAAATGCATATTATATCTTTAATATTAAAAGTTTTGCCATGGCTGTGCCGTGCATGGCTCATGTCAACCGCCTTTCTGACTGTGGAATCTCACGTTTCTCGCAGTAACTTCGAAACTTTTCAGAGCCGATAATTTAGCATTTTTAATAATGAATCCAAAGCATAGGGCTCCCAGTGCGTAGAGCAGTAACTCTGTACCTACTGGAGCATAATCCAGGTGGTTTTTATAATATATAAAGATCTTAATATGAATGAGAAAAAAATTTGACAAGCAAAGTACTCAATACAGTTCCGTTTGTTTGGAAATTGATAATAAAAAGACTTTGGTATTGTTGCTGTTACCGTTCAGACTAGCAGACTGTTATAGGTTGAGGTTAGTGCTGCCTATCCTTTGCATTTGTCATCATCTGTGGGGATCTGCCACCCCTAACCCTCTCCCTAACCCTCTCCCCAGTGTGAAGAGGTTACCCTGTCAAGTCCTCAATCACTGTCAATCTATCATCACTACACAATCTTGGTACACAAATTAGGGCAACTATTCAGCAGCATGCAAGGCCACTGATTAATGCCATGCTGCACCAAAAAAACAGGATGCGACCAAATCATGTGCTTGTGCGATAAACTGAGAAAGTTGGTAACACCAGTGCTACCACTGGAAAAGTTAGTCTGGAGCCCAGTTTCAGGATATGTAGCCAATCTACAATTCCACTCTTCTGAGAGAGAGCCTGACGCTCCCACATCAAATCTAAATTCAATGGGGTGTACAACATATCTCGTCAAACACCTCCCCCATGACTGACAGTAAAGACTCTGGAATCAGTGAATGAATCACTTTCAGTTTCACTTTCGGTTCAGACGGAGGCCGCAGTTGGGCTCTGATGGTTTGGATGCATTTCAAAAGAGAAAACTACACACAACGTGACCTCGGAGTTTCCACATCGGGCTGTTAGACCGGCCGTCATACCTCAAATCGATTTTTATCACACAGCTGACAGAAACTGAAACGACGTAAAACCCATAAAAGAAAAACCAATTACCTGTGAAGGTCCACAACTGAAACACTAGAATTATGTAAACTAAATCACTATCATCGCACCTTAGCTGTAAATTACTGCTTGAAATGGATTTGCTGGCAACCAAAATAAAAAAAAAATTCAGCCAGAGCTATAACTGAACGTGACGTATCACTCACAGCCTTGACACTGATTAGGGTAACCCTTCTATGTTAAATGTCATGGCTGCATGCTCTTTGCACACCAGAAAGAGCTTTGAGTTGTGACTTGTAATTTTCAATCCATCCATCCAATTACATGGAAACAGAATATTCACAGAAACTCCAATAATAGAGTGGGGAGTGGGTTTCAAACCCCCAACAGTGGAGGTGTGAGACAATAGTTACCCTCTCCAACTCTGGTCCTGGAGAGCTACTAACCAGTAGGTTTCTATCATACCCAGCTTCTGATGAGCCACACCTGTTCTCAGGTAAATACCAGGACATAGTGGGACAGAAAACCTACTGGATAGTAGCTCTCCAGGACCGGAGTTGGAGACCCCTGGGTTACTCAGTGATTTTTAATTATAGTACCCATCTTTAAAGAAGAGGTTTTTACATGAATCAAGCAAGGGGTCAGAAGCTGAGGAAACGCATGAGTGAGCAGGATCTCACCAGTAGTCGTATGTATCGTCCCAGTTGTCAAAGTGAACCAGGAAGCGGCCGTCCACGATGTCAGCGACGGTGGCCACACACACCAGACAGGGGTTCTTCCGGTCTACGGCCTCCAACTTCATGCCCACCTGCACCTCCGCGGCGCTCGGTGCCTGCTTGCAGACGGAGCGCGCTCAATTTGACCGGGCCTTAAACTCTAGATTCGTTTTATACGTTTATACGTATTTAGACTTGTTTAATGGGGAGCAGCGCATAGCCGCTTCCTCAACTAAAAGCACCCTCACGCTCAATGTGATCGTTTTTTGCTGCTCTTGTGAATCGATTTTCAGGTTGTACCACTCACTGCAGGGCAGGGGGCACCTGGGGCTGAATACTTACACTATTTTGTGTCTTGAACAAATTCTTTGGTGCAGTCTGGCCTTTACAGGTCTCTTGGTACGCTGTCCAGGTAAACTCATCTTCTTTGTAACCTAAAATTACAAGGCAGCGATTTATTACTGTTGGCAGCCATATGGACTGTGTTCTTCCAGAATGTTCTGTCTTCTGTCTGGGACTGCAAGGCTTCCAATGGCATATTCATTAGTCAGAAAATTACTGCTGTTTAGTTACCCAAAATTCCAGTCACTTTCAGGTTATGGATTGTATTTTATGAGCAGTTTTTATATGCAGTATGTTAGCTGAGAAACACGAGAGTAACTAATGAATCAAGTATATTTACAGGCCATGCTTATGAACCAAATTTCAAATTACTGTTCATTTACAGGTGCTACTACAGGAAGTGATGTCATGAAAGCTATATGGAAGGACCCACTCACCCTTTGGCGGATGGAGTTTATGTTCCGTCGTCTCGCACCAACCTGCAGGCCTTATATCAGGGGAGTCTGCGTTTACCCAGAAGTCATAGCAGTCGGAGTAGCCATCAATGTGTAGCCGTAACCGGTAGCCAATCACCTTTGGGTGGAAGGAGAGCAAGATCACGTCAGCATTTTACTCAAAAGAAGGGGGTTTACTTTTAGAGCACCCCGCCCACACTCACACACCCCCGTCTTCTCAATCAGGAGCCAGTGTAGCGAATCACAGAACAGAATCAGGGTCCCCAGTGGGCGGAGCTCACCTCTGCCACAGAGAGCACGCAGAACATGGATGGGTGGAGCGGGTCGATGCCCTCCAAACGCATTCCCACCTTGAAGCCATTCCTATTGGATGGAAATGACTGGCGCTGAAGAGGAGAAGAAAGGAGGGGTTAATTGGCTGACGGGATGACAGGTTGTTGGCTGCACCCCCAAAGCCTGGTCCTCACACACTCACACACACCTTCTCTCACACACACACTACTATTTGAGAGTTCTTGTGGTGTTCCCCCGAAGCATCTCTGTGGCTAGGTTGCCATAGTGACTGAAATTTTGTTTTTGTTTTTTTGTTTTTTTAATATGTGTCTCCTCGAATCCTGTCACAAGTAAATTCATCCAGGCGATGCATGTACAGGGCGAGTTTAGAACATTCTGAAATATGGAAGAAAGCAGGGAGGCGGAGATAGGTAGGAGGGGAAGAGGCCATTGCAGGGCACTCTCAGACAGAATCAAGCACTCCAATCCCCTCACGTTTTTGAATTGTGGGATGGAAGCAAAGGATTTGGGGAGAGCTTGAAAACGCCATAGACAGCAGATCAGGGCTCTGAACGAAACCCACAACCCTAGAGGTCCGAGGCCACGCTGCTACCCTTTCAGTCTGTCTAACGTAAGAAATTTATACAATATAATGTCTGAACACTCTAAGAAAACCTTAAAGATTCCAAGCTCTTCCAATCTGTCCAGAAACACGATTCTGATGATCATGACACATTACTTCCCCCAACAACCCGTTAATCATTTTACACTAATTGCATGAATCAAACTGAGTTATGCAGAGTCTCTCACACACAGGACGGGGAATAATGGCTAGCTGCGTTCTTATCTAGCCGCCTGCCTTGAGCTGCCCACAAAGGGGAAATTCGGCGAACAGATACCTCTGTGAAGACCCTGACCGGCGCCGCCACTGCGCCCTCCTCGTCCAGGTACCTGTCCCATGACCAGGGTCTCTTCTTACTGTTAACTGCTCCAGATGAAAAGAGGAAGAGAACACAGAGTTAGTGCTCCCATGGACATGTTCTTGAGAAAGCAGGGTCAGACAGCAGACAGTCCTTGGCGAAATTAGGGGTTAAAGGCCTTGCTGAGCAACCCAACGATGAAATCACTCTGCCTACCACTGGGATTTGAACCAGCAACCTTCTGATGACAATCACTACTTTTACATGCACACTAAGAAAATCAAATTATTGCATGTCTAACTATAACCAGACTCTAAAAGTACATGTAAACATGTTAGTCCGACTGAAATCGTACTGACTTGAATTTCTCTTAGTCGGACTAAGATAGTGTGATTGGGAGTCGATTTACTACTGCATGTATATGTTCAATCGGACTCAAACTGGCGGAGAGGCTCTGTGCATGCTCTGGAAGTGATAGAAGAGGCCGGTACACAGAACAAGCACAGGGCATAGCAGAGGATGTGCAGCGCATACGAAATGTGCAGCACAGTAAAGCTGTCCAATTCACCTCGCAACTAAAGGGCGCTTTTCCACCGCATCAGGTAGTGTACAAAAAACTCTGCAGGTCCAGAGGTACTAAGATAATGAAGGACTTCTTACACCCCACAAACTGACTGTTCCGCAGGCTGAACTCAGTTAGATGGTTCTGTTGCCTAATGTCCAGGACAGAGACTCAGGAATAGTTTTTTTCCCCCAGGCCATAAGGCTTCTCAACTCAATCTAATTCTGGTCCTTCTGTACACGATGTACGTTTGTACTGGAATGCACATATACTGCACATGTTCACTTTACTGTACTAACGTTAGCCATTGCACTATACAGTGGAACCTCAGTTCTTGAACACATCTGAACTCGAATTTCTTAAAAGTTGAACCAACCAGTTTGAAAAAAAAATTACCTAGGACTCGATCTGAATCTCAGAAGTCAAAAAGTGAACACTGACCTAAGATAACTTGTACACGGGGAAATGAGTCACGCGGCACGTCTCTCAGCAGAAACAAAGGGTAAAGCTTCAGTCTCAGCCTCGCATTAGCTGTAATAGCACTGTGCATGTTTACACTAACCGAGTACATATATTTAGACAGTAAAAATACATTAAGACAATGATAGACAGTAAAAAATAACAACAGTAATTATTATTATATAATAAAATACATCGAAACAGGTCAAAAACACAAACAGATGCCATGATGCTGCAGGCACAAGGAAGACCAAATACATCTGCATGCAGTGCCATGGGGCACTGTGCCCCGGATGCTTTGCCAACTTTCATGTAGCCTAGGATTGATAAACTAAGCATATACTGAGGTTCATTTAAAAAAGAAAATGTTCGGAGAGGTAGAGACTTTTTGGTGATGCAGATGTTCAGTGATGCATTGACTTCCCATTCTTGTTGTTGGAAACATAATTATAGTGTAATAGCATGATAATACCAGTCCTGCATTCTTAAAGAAGTATGGAGACTCTCAAAAATTCTTTTTAGAGATGTTTTTGAAAATTCATTTTACTCACATAGAAGCTTTACAGCGAGTGCTGTTTGTTTTCTTGTTTAGGCCTAAACAAATAAATGGAATATTACAGTGTGAAAGTAAAAGTTAAAGTGCTTTCCAAAGCATACAATGAAATGAGTGCTAATGGATTTATGATAAAACTCAGTTTGATTCATTTTTCATTAAGTTTATACTGTTTTATGTTGAGTGCTTAAGCGCATGTAGTCCACTGTTGTGGACATGTCTGTAACTTCCTGAAAAAAATCTAATTTTTGAAAGAAAAAAAAAGAAGTTAATATTTGGTTTTTTCCCCCCATGTTTTAGGAGGAGTAATACTAAATTGTAAAAAAAATTTGACTCAGGATTTCATAATTCATGCAGAGGGTTAAAAAAGAAATATTTCGTATTTATTATTTTCATATAATACATTAATATTAATATTAATAATATATTTAATTATAATAATATTGTTGTGCCGAGTGGGGACAGAGCAGAGACAAAGGCGCCGACATCAGGGTATCGAGGAATACGGGTCATTATCCGGGTCATTTTGTGTTTAAATGCTAAAAACATTAGCAATTAGGTGCAATTTTTTGGTGGCTGGGATCAATTAATTGGTTTTCCAATACAGTGGTACCTCGGTTCTCTAACTTAATCTGTTCTGGATTCTAGATTGAATCCTAAAAAGTTCGAGTTCTGATCAAATTTTTCCCATAAGAAATATTGGAAAACCAATTAATTGGTTCCCGACCCCCCAAAATTACACCTAAATAAGTCTGCATTTCATTTTTTTTCCCCCATTCCGGTCATTGGGTGCGTTCGACTTGCTTACAGCGCTGGCTTAAAGCAACGCATTCTGATCCTGACGCAATGCATAACAGTTAGATGCATTGTCACCTCTCACCCGGCTGCACAAACTGTAACCACCTCCGTGATGACACACCTTTGCCCTTATTGACTAAAGAGTTTAGTTACACACATGCCATTTGTATCCGAGGCAGTTCCAATGTGTCATCTGCTATTTCTTCCGAATATCACACAAGGCAGTGAGAACTGGTTTTAGGTTAATTTACTTGGTAAAAAAAAAGTTTCAAGAATTGACATAAATGCTCCATTAGTACATGTAAGTTAGTGGTTTCTTTATTGATAGTTACTGTAATGTTGCGCTGTTTTATTTGGTTAATAGTCCAGCCTGTGAAGAAGGCATTCAAGTAAGAATTACATTGTAGTATGACTCATTTCCTTGCGCGTACAATTTATATTAGGTCAGCGTTCATGGTTCAGCTTCTGATATTCGGATCGAGTTCTAGGCAAACTGGTTTGTTCGACTTTCAAGAATTTCGAGTTCTAGTGAGTTTGAGAACCGAGGTACCACTGTATTTCATATGGGGAAAATTCGATCACAACTCGAACTTCTTAGGATTCGATCGGGAGTTCTGAACGGATTAAACTGGAGGTCTGAGGTACCACTGTATTTTAGTTTTTAGATTGTATATTTGGATTATATATTTGGATTGTAATTCATTTGATAGATTGTATTTATATATTGTAATTTCTCTTTTTTCCTTTTTTTGCTTTACTTCTTATTTTTGCACAGCCAAATAAGGGTAACCCAGAGCTACATTTCACTGCATTTGGTACTGTATGTGACAAATGAATCTCTTGAAACTTGAATCTTTTGGTACTTCAAGAAGATACCAAAAGTACAGTATTCCAAGGTGTTTGTTTTCCACTGACGTAAAAACCAGTACCCCCATTGAATGACATCACAATGCGAGGTGGGGTATTTTGTACTGAATCGAAAGATGGCTCTAAGCAGGACTGGAAAACGTGGGATATTATACTCACATTGGATATTTTGCACATCCAATTCTTACATCACTAGTCAGTTCAATTAAGATTAGTCTTTTTCTTACCTTTAGTTTGGTATGACAATTATAGCACATGGAGTTTAAGGCATACAAAAACATTTTTACTGTCACAGGAGGAAGAAAAAAGTTTTAGAATTTTAATGATAATTATTTACCTCCTGAATGCGCCTGAATGCTGCATGTGTTCTCCCAGACAATAACAATCATTTTCATCCTTAATTGCTGTTTAAATCACTCCTAGACTGGTTCGTAGAAATTTATGTTGAATTCCTTTTTGTTTCATACATACCCCAATATTTATTGCAACAAAATCACTTTGCAATATGTGAGAAATTTCCAGCAAATAGCAGGCTGTCATAGTATATTAAACACTTTATTCCTTGTCATGCTATCCTGATCTCGTTGTCTGTTCTTCCGACCAGATCACAATTAAAGCCTGTCAATTTGTTCATGCATCCATTATTATTAATTTATTATTTATTATTATTATTTACATTTGCAATGTAACAGGTCAACCAGAAAAAGTGCAATACTATCAAGCTGAAAGGAGCCATATTGCCACCTATTGTAGCCGTCGGATAAACTTCGGTCAATGAATCGATTCCCCTCCAATGCATGTATACTAGGACAAGGACAGTAGTCCGATTAAGCGGCGTACTTCAGCTATAACCGTAGCTTGACTTAGCTGTGAATGTAAATGTACCGAATGTCCTAACCCACTGAGCCATACACCGCCTATTGTAAATAAACTAAACTAGCATCTTCGGGTATTTGCTCATAGCTAAGGTCCAGCTGAGCCAGTCTGACCTCACAGTGTGAATCTGCGGTTGCAGCCAAAAAATGGAAGCAGCACGTTACTCACATATGTCCAAACACCACTCTGGAACCGCAATCAAACATCTTTAAAGGTTCTTTAAAACAATATATAGTCCATAGGGTACAATTATTATTTATAACCAGTACAATAAATAAAAATAAGGCAAAGCATGATTAAGAAATAGTTAACAACAGTCCTGCTACAATAAGACCAGAAGCCGTACTGGGAATTCCACCACCACTATGCAGGGGAGCAGCAGCAGCCCGAGTTTCTCTCCCTACCGCACCCCATCATCCTCCAGTCGAGGTCAAAGGTGGGATTATATTTGGGTTCTCGGAAACCCACAGAAAATATGGGAGAAACGGGCAGGTCGCTGATGAACTCAGGCCGCGTTTGAGCCACGCAATGGCAACTTTGGCTAAAATGCCACACGCATCTCACTAACAACGCTACAAGCTGATGTAGCTAATATTAAGAGGGCCAGCCGTTCTTCAGAAGAACAGTGCAATTAGACGTTTGAAAATCGGTGAGCTTAATGTCAGAAAGCATTATATACAAAGTGTGTTACAGGACATTCCTCCCAGCCTTTCTAAAAGCAGCGAGAATGAGTCATCTGGCCTCGGAATCTAAATCAGTGATTTGTAACATGCAAAAAAAGAGCAAAAACGACTAACTCCTAAACACTTTATGAAAACATTATGGTATCTCTCAGTCAACTGTCAGCTGGTAGTGGAAAACCGAAGCATCTAGGCCTCAAAGCATGTCAGGGGAAATGGTTAAAGATGGACATGCTATTTTTTTTTACGTTAAACACACTCCTGTTTCGTTGCGCGACATGTAAATTATTTTTAGCACCTTGATGTGGTGAAGCTGCAACAGCATTTTGCTAATCACACCCTAAAGTATTAAACAGCAATGCTGCAGCTTGTCACCAGGGGG
This sequence comes from Brevimyrus niger, assembly GCA_015164015.2. NCBI lineage: Eukaryota > Metazoa > Chordata > Actinopteri > Osteoglossiformes > Mormyridae > Brevimyrus > Brevimyrus niger. Next base: position 22,041,006 of record JAABNY020000001.1, read on the forward strand.
CTCTCATTTCAGAGTTGACCAGGCAGCAAGAACAGAAGTAATAACTCACGGTGCGAAATGGACACTTTGTTTCTCGCCTTTGCCTCATCTTCTCTAGGTCGCTCCTGAAATGAAGAACAGCATCAGCAGGGGCAATTCAAGGAATTTTTAAGGTAGAAGGCATACAAGGGGGCATAATGAATATAGAGAAGCCAACCTTATCATTAGCCAATGATATGCTTTGATTTGATGAGAGACAGGAAAGGGGGCAGTCTGGGGCCCAATTAGATTTCAGCTGTGGCCAGTGCCCCACCCCTGTTTACACCTCATGCACGTACCCGGAGATGGTACTCGTCCGGAGGGGACTTGAGGCTCACGGTCAGCTTCCTCTTCTTCCGCTCCTCTCCCTGCATCATCAAAGGATCGATGGATTCTGCAGAGCGGGAAGATGGTGCCCGCTAGTCAATGTTCAGCATTATCAGGTAAGAAAGAGGGTGGCAGTGTATGGCCTGTAATCAGAAGGTTGTCGGTTCGAATCCCATCCTTGGCCCCTGACCCAAGCATAGGTCTCTGCAGGGTGGAGTAGTGGGCGTGTTGACAGGAACAGGATGTGGGGAAGTGGGTCGAACCAGACAAGTAATTTCCTTTGTGCTTTCTAGAAATATACCAGTAAGTGTAAATAAGCACAGGAGCTGCCTTACGCTATATGAACAAATATGAAACAGGCATTTAATCAATCACAGTCATTGCCTGACCTGTATGTCTGTTGAATGTCTATAGTGGGTTGCAACAGTTAAGTTCAATCGTAGCCTATGGTGGATGTAAATTGTTTGCAAAAGTTTATTAACTACTAAAAAAAATAATTGGTTGCCCAGAGGTGGAAATTTCAGGTCCAGAAAGTACAAATCCAGAATGTGATTTAGTTTCAACCAACCAGTTCAGTATAAAGAGTCACAGTTACAGAATACTCCACTGGTTGGTTGAAACAAAATCCTGGTCTGGATTTGTACTTTCTGGACCTAAAATTTCCACCTCTGCGGTTGCCCCACGCAAACACTTCCAACATGACACCAAGTTATTAGTGTTAGTAATTTTACACTTCCTTATCATTAGGGTTAAGGTCCATCGTAAAAAAAGACCTAACAAATGTTTCATGCAGTAGTATAACGTTTTCACTGACCATTTTAATAATTTGTTTCCTTTTCCACTAATTTACGATACAGCTTGATGTCAGCCTTAGTCCAGTCAGTTGCATTTAAATTCTTTAAGTACTCTAAGCATTTTTTGCTGATCTGAAAAATGATCCAATCTGCGACACAAACACTGATACGAGCCGAACCCTGAATTTTACGATCTGTTGCACCCCTAAAGCATACCCAGCAAGCTACTTAGCGAACACACTTCTTAGGTCGCACTGTACACGGCACATTAGGGGTTTCCAGTACAGCTGTGGCTGAAATACTTCTTGAAGAAGTATACAGAAGAATACATAGAAAACAAATCTGAAGCTTTGTATAACCCAAACCCAACAAACATGCCAAACAAACAAGCAAAGACTGTGGATGAGACGTTACTGAGCTAGACGCCAAATGCACCTATTTACATCACACAGGATTCAAAAATCTTTGCTATTACACACATGGAAGCACATGGAACAGGAATTGGTTCTGGTAATACCAGACAATGATACTGATTGATTGTCCACGGCTAAAAAACGTCATTCTGTGTGACAGTATTATTATTTACTAACTGCTAACTACGATGTAACATAAGTAGCAGTGGTGCAACAGACAAAAAACGCGGCGCTAGTTTCGACGTAAGATTTAAGGTACACTTTACACCCAACCTTACAACTGAACTTGCACTTAGCTGGTACAACCCATGGCCTGTCTGTTCTTGAGATGACGTTCATTGACAACATTTTCGGCCAATAGAAATGACCTTTCGACACCACTCCCACCCCCAAACAAGAAAAGAACACTGCATAAGTCTTGAGACCCCTTTCTCTCCCAATCCTTATGTTCTATTTCAGGGATACTCAATATTTTCCCCGAGGTCCAAATTTCATCAGTGACACAAAGCCAAACCCCAGGGGGTGTGATAAAATTTGCCAAATGACGATTAAGATTTTAGATTAAAAACCCTTTTTAAGCATATTCAAAAAATCTTCTTGCAAACCATCCCAATTATCTATCGCCCTCATGGGGGGTCACAACCCACAGTTTGGGAACCAATGGCCTATACCATCACTTACCTTTCATTTCAGGACCATCACCTTCTCATTTTCCAGCCAAACCAAACAAAACCGTACCTAAAAAAAAAAAGGAAAATAGAGTGTAAACATTGACTGGGAATTCCCCAATGAGACAGAATAACATCATCAATGGGACATTACCTTGTGCAGCTTAGATGCCAACAAAAACATACATATTCCTTCAGCTCTGGGGATTGAAAGCTATATTAGCCCACTCTGCAAGTGTGTAATATAAGGAGCTTCTACATCACCCTAAACAATGCATCCCATAATAGCATTCAGTACAGGCAATAACAAAGCCCAATTCAAAGAAACACTTCAGCAGAAGGAATACTACCTTTACCTTTAATAAGGACCATTATTTTAAAGCAGAAGGGTTGTCTGTTTAGACACAAATTAGGGTGAGTGAATACCTTTAGATGCTTCCGTAGAAGCCATCAGAAAGCCTAAAAAGGTAGGATGCAGGGTAGATGATTGTTTTGGTTGGTGGACAAGTCCCTTTACTCTTCTGTAATTAACAGTCAGAGTAAAGCAAGATGTCTGTGTGTTAGAGAGGAAGCGTCAGGGAGTAACAGTTCAGCTTTCATGGACGCCTTCTGCTAGAATTAGAGCAAAGTAAAATGGATATTTTGTGTGTTTCTCAGTCTGCCTGCTTATTTCAGCTTCAATCATACTAATGATGATGTTTTATTTGCCATTTGCACAAGTGCAGGTATAATGCAATGCTTCTTTTCACATATCCCATCATGCTCTCCACTGAGACACACACAGAGCTGAGAGTAAAGCTTGGGGTCTGAGCACACGATCAGGCCATTTATCTGGAGCCCCTGGTGCATTATGGGGGATAAGCGTCTTGCTCAAAGGTCCAGTGTAGATGTGACTGTTCTGCCATGAACGGGATTTGAACCGGCAACATTCCGATCACAGGCACTAACCCGCTGAACCACACCACCCCCCACTAATAAAACTTCCCTGGTCCAGCCTCCAATCCATCTGCCCTGGGGCTGTTTGTTATCCAGAAGGTCAAGGCTTTTCACAGAAAGATATTGGAGAGAAAGAAGAAAAAAAAATGTTGACAGATGGAAACTTTACTATCATGAAATAGCTGCTTCAGAAACTGCTGAAGGCTTGACAAAGTAAAACATGACAGAGTCTAAAAGGCATCAGTAATGTGTGACAGATTATACTGCACTGAATATTTTGGAGATAAGAATCCAGAAGTTTCTATTTCTATTATAACATTAGTCTGACTAAACCTCAAATTACACCACCTGAAGGCATTCCTGGAACTCAGCAAGTACAGAAATGCACTCCTACAGCAAAGGTTGTGCGTTCTAATCCCAGGGAGCATACGAAAATTGTTACCCTTCCCTCAACTATAAGTTGCTTTGGACTGAAGCATCAGATAAAACAATGAAATTATTAAGTCATGACTGTGACATTACAGACTGACACTTCCTGCAAAGTCACAGTGATTTGATGCAGCATAGTTACCATTACAATTGGTGTGTTATCTGTATAATGTAGTTCACCAAAATTGTGTATTATATTATATATATTTTTTTAATCACAAAATAACTTTAACACCCAGTTAATTATCAGTTTTGTGATTGTTTAGAGAATCCACATTAACACATCCCCATTTATTACCGACTGATGGGATAATTAAACAAAAAAAGATTACAAACGTGTTAAGACACTTGTGATGAAAGACGCTCAGGATGCACATGGGACTTTGCAAGGACATGTTACATCTTCCCATCGATGTTTGATTAACAACTTCCATTATGCTAATGGACAGGGGACAGGGAGGATGCATCTGTGTTTCAGCAGCAAACAGAAAAAAGCTGGGGAAGGGGGATCTACACAGAGGGGGATGCTGCGCATGTGCGATGAGGCTTGTCTGACACCGCCAACCTGACAAAACCAGCAGGAACCCGAAATCGCACCAAAATCAATTATACAGCACTGTGCAAAAGTCTTAGATTTAAACATTTACTTTGACTGCCTAAGTATCTGGGTATTAAGTGTGCATTTGCTCAGCAAAAAAAAAAAACCCACAAATTTAACATAACATATTCAAGTAACATAATAAAAGCTAACAACTATTTCTTCTGTCCTAAAAAAAGTCGCTGATATCTTGTTGGACGGCTAGATGGACACCGCTTTGTTCCCAAGCCTCTCCTCAGGGGCACCCCAGCCAGTCCACGTAAATATTAAGTTTATCAACCAGCTCACTTTATTGATTAACCTAATTAGTTAAATTACTCAATTTGGTGCTGAATGCCAAAATAGGACTGCAGTGGATGAGTTAAAAAAAAATAAATAAATACATGGATGGTTTATACAAATAGGCGGATGATTTCAGGAGAAGTTCTGAAATTTGACAGACAGAAAATCATAGTTTTACACCAGCAAGAACATCACTTAAACACTTTTTTTGACTGCCTAAGACTTTCGCTCAGTACTGTATGTAAAAATAAAAGCTAAAACACCAGCCAAATGACAACTGCAGCATTTAGTATAGGAAAGGTCAAGTACATTTCAACACGCAAATTTAACATCTCTGTGGCACAAGTCTGAGTCCATGTTCATGAACTGATTTCTGCCGTTTCTTTCAAAACATTCTGCTCTTTTCTTAGCCGCTGTCATGTCTTTCCTTTAACTGTACATCCATAATTTCCCCTCAATTATTAATAAAACATATCCATTTATCTTTCCTCGACCCCCATTATTGCATGGCATATATAGCAGACTCTTATCCGAAGCAACATACAAAAGCAAAACCGGATAGTCCCTGGTGCATTTTGGAGATTTAAGGTCTTGCTCAAGGGCCCGATGGTAATATCACTTGGTCATATCTTGGGATTTGAACCAGTGACCTTCCCACCGCAGGCACAGAGTCTTAACCCAATGAGCACACACCAACCCGCACACTGTAACCCCTACACTTCCCACAGGTAATGACTCTAACTGACTCCATTTACTGATCAGGCAGACCTGAGTAACTATACTGCTCAGTATACATACACGAGTATAACCAGCGAGCTGCGTTTGAAAAAACTACATTATAATTACCAGTTATGAACTGAAAAACTGATACTCTTAATTCTTTAACCTGCAGCTTCCAGTTTTACTAAATAAAAGCAGAACTTCAGGATAGATTATCAGACTACCAGTCCCCCCCATTTTTTGTACACGGGCACACGGAGGTAAATTGCTATGTGCCAAAACTACAATATACGATGTCTCAAGGTATTTTTACATTCAGGAAGTTTCCAGAACTGCGAAGGTTATTCATCAAGCAAACTGAAAATGCATCGAAAATGGAGCCCACAGCCATGAAAGGAAAGGTGAGTGGACGGTAAATATGGCTGAATCTCTGCAGAGCTGAAACTTGTTAGAGTTAATTGGACGACCAATTAAACCTATAAGCTTTGACGGATCAAACGACGAGGCCTTTCATTCAAAACACTCAGCTGCTTAAAGGAGACTATTACCATGTCTGCCTCCAACTGAACCATATTACAGAAAAAGATTCAATATTCACATTTTACTTTAGATTTTATACAATTGAGAAAACAGGGTCAGAGGGTCCCTGGTGCAACTGGGGATTAAGGGCCTCGCACAAGGGCCCAACAGTAAAATCACTCTGCTGATGCTGGGATTTGAGCCGGCAACCTTCAGATCCTAGGTACTGTATCCTAACCTGCTAAGCCACACAGTGTCCCTAATTCATAATATTTGAACAGAATTTTTATCTGATTACATCTAATAAATTCAAATTTCCTTTGCAATGTATACAAGAAATAAAGGTATTCATCGTGCTACATCCTATCGAGTAACATCCAACAGCATTTACGCCCGAGAGATGCCAGAAGGTGAACGCGGTAGGACGTTAGCCCGCATTGCTCAGTCCCCTCTAACTATGGAAATACGCTGAAACTGATTTGAATCCAGTGGACCTGGTCCCAAATTCAACTCTGTTCAATTTTTTTTGCATAGCACATTTTCACAACACTGCATTGCCTCAAAGTGCATTGCATTATCCCTCTCCAAAGCCCCCAGTGAGCAAGCCAGAGGTGACAGTGGCAAGAAAAAACTCCCTAGAAGGAAGAAACCTTGGTAGGAACCAGACTCAAAGAGGGAGCCCATCCATTTTGGGTCGGCAGAGGGAATCAAATTAACAAGTTGATGCAAGTTGTTGGATACTGGTAATAGTTACCGTAATGGCTCCATCTATATTACCCTTGTCAACTGAAATAACCTCATTTTCAATACAGTACACTTTACAACAAATCATTTTAACACATTTAACCTTTGGACATTTTAACCCTTTCACTTTTGGATTTCAAATTTTTATGTTCAACTAGTTCTCACTTTTATCTATGTTACCATTGTACTTAGTCAGGGTACAGTGAAGGAGAACAGGGTAACAGACGTCTGAGTCCATTAAATCCCCTCCAGGGCTGTAGGGCAGCATCCTGCCCTGTGCCACCGGGGATTGACTCAAGGCCTCCTCTGCGGGCCTGACCAGGATAAATGATCAGAACAAGGATGGAAGCACCTATCAATCATAAACGCCGTTTATGAAAATGACTGATGCAGTACAACCACCAAACCAGAATGCACCAGACGTTCAAACATGCATCACAGAGGACCATCAAGCACCAGCAACATCCAAAACCAGGCAGAAGGTGCAGACACTCAGAGGGAATCACCAAAAAGCAAGTAACCAAACAGCCAGCTGCCACGTACAATCAGTCAAGAGCAGGCCAAAGTTGAAATAAGGGTGAGCGAGGGAAATGTCTGCAGCTCAGGGAAGCCAAACATTGGCCGTCGTCTTGAGGCACTAGCGCTCAGCAAATAAACACTTCCTGGCCCGTAGGTCACGACGACTGCAGTCAGGATCACGCTGGCGGCTGGCTAGCTGGTCTACAAACTGTCTGCTCGTATCAAACGACAGTCAAGCCAAGTGTGGGCATGTGATAAACGAAGACTTCAATTTCAAAATGCTGTGTTCACACTTACTGAGAGTTAGGGCACGGTCACATGTGTTCAATATAGTTACTCTCTTACTGCACTAACTAGAGTGTCAACAGAACATTTTCCCAAGACAAATAAAAGAAATCTATTACACTGTTATGGGTGCATTCTAATATTTATCATTATAATGGAAGGAATAATATTACTAATTAGACTAAGGGTCGGGATAATACTGTGCCACTTGTTAAACAATGGTGATTATTATGGAAAGAGAATGCCAGGTCAAGCCGTCAAATGAGCATCAAATGCTCCCACAAATAGCTATTATCGTCATCGCAGGAATGTTTTAAGGCTATATTTCTTGTTTGCTTTAAAAACATGTACTTAACACCTATACTGTATTAGGCACCTTGCATTTTCTGGTACAGCTTATACAAATCAGGCATCGAGAGGTGAGTTCAATGAGGAAGCATGGCATCACAGGGTCTTGCGATATTACATTTGATTGGTCAGTTCCAATATCAGGGCAAACCACATACCTCTGACATACATCATTGTGTTCAACAATCATGTATACATTACTGAAGATAAACACAAACATGATGCCATGTCGTGCTCTTTAAGCTGAACTTGAACAGAACCCCAACCATCTTTGCATAAATTAGGAGCCCCCACTGGATCTCAAGCCCAGAAGAGACGCCAAAGTAAGTCACTGAAAATCTTTTAATTGTTGGTGTCTGCACACCTGGGCAGTGGCTATTACAGGCAAATCCCCTCTCCCAAAGGTTAAAGAGACTCGCTGCTGTTCCAGCAACCAAGAAAAGCATTACCCATATGGGTTTACATTTGCTTGTTTGCTGGGGCACTGATACTGAGTCACATGTCACGCCAACTAAAAGTAAATAACAAAGAAGGAATAAAGCCTATCTACCCATATATCTATAGAGTTTTGTATTGGTAAAAAGCAGAATACACCACATTATAACAGTATTATAGTAGTATTTATTGCGCAAACGTGCAATAAAGCGTAAAGCTTTTGGCAAAAACAAGTGAACTGCTATAAAATGCACATTTACATAATAATATTTAATAGATACGTAAACCATCCGTTTCATTGTTTATCCTGCAACGAGTTGGGGCTGTTTCCCGACTTCACCTCAGTCCGACGGCGCCGTTGCCGCAGTTAAACGCCACCACTTCGGTGTCGTAATAATTTAACATACGCAGTTATGGTGATGGCACCTAAGAGAAGGTGCCCGCGTTTGGAGATCTGTTTCATTCTGAAATATAACACATTGTACTGAGCCAAATGTTCAATTATTTTAAACCAATACATATTTTTAAAAAACTTTAAAAACTTCAGGACAGTATGACGGAACGACATAAATTTCAGAAAGGTTAATATAAAGTAGTTTTTGTAAAAAGCAACCACCAACGCACAGTACACAGCAAACAAGTGTCGGCCCTGTGTAATTTAATCGGAAGGCCTCTGTTCACAATAAAAAAGTAAAACGCATTTATATCATACTTACAGCGTACACCTGAACTGAAAACAGCCATAAATGACAGCTGCATGTAAATGAAAATAGGTTTAAAACCAAAATGGCGGAAGTATTCAAAACGAAGATCGAGAGACAAATTGGGGTAAATTGTAAGAGGAAATTGACACAGTAAGCGAACGGAGAGAAGCCCCGACGCCGACAGGAGCTGCGCGAAATTAAACAAAATTTAGTCGCACTTCGTGCCTTTTCACTACTTTACAGTATACAGGGAAGGAGGGTGTGGGGATCTGGCCCTAATAAAGGGTGCTGGCATACTCCAGGAAGAGACACTCTGCGTGCTTATAAATGAAATATTTAAAGAATGACAGAAAAATAAGAGAGGAAACATTTCCGAGAAGAGAAAAAGAACAGTTTCACTTGGCTGGAGGAGGCTGCCTCGATGTTTACATTGTGTCACATGCTTGCAAACGAGAATCGGGGAAGGGGGAGGAAATGATATTATATGACCCCCTCCGGTATTTGTGATGCGCTATCGTGGCCCGTCAAAAGCACCTTATCATGTGCGATCTCAATGTGGACACATGAGACCATCTCAATGCGGATCCGATCGTCATAGGAAGCCCCCAGCACCTTTCTCTCTCGAGCTATTTCTGAACTGCAATATCGAGAAAACTGCGACCCGCCTTATCAAACTTAGGAAAGAAAGAAAAAAAGGTGGCTCCCATCCCTGCCGCTGTACGAAATTATTAATTTCTTACCCGCACGCCAGTCGGCTCGCCCCCGTTTTCAGCGCCGTGACGGGAGGGGGGACTCGGACTCCGTCCGTGCGCCTCCGCGCATGCGCCGCGCAGCCCTCTGCCGGAGGCGGCCGCCGCTCCGCCGCCCTCTAACAGGTATATGGATTAACTAATTACCCGCATCAGAAGCATCTTGAAAACCAACAAATGTCCGAAAAAAGCTCTTACTGGGTAGGGTGACCAGATAATCCATGTCAGGGAGAACACTTTGAGCTATTTCGGGTTCTACAAACTACTTTCAAATTAAAAGGCTCCTGTGCTCGCCCAAATAGTCCAGCTTTACTTGTGCTTTGACTAATTTGTTTCCGTTTAATTGAAATGGTAATTTACAATTCCTGTCCTAGCTCAGAGTGTCCTCCCTAACATGGACTATCTGGTCACCGTATTACTGGGGTAATCCGTGTCTTAAAAATCATTGGTATTGATTTATGGAGGTAGACTTTCCTTTCTTTTTTGTTATTATCTGTGTTTAGCCTGCTGTTCAACTATTAACCTAGGAATGCCATGGGAAATGGGCTCAGGTAGATGTTTCTGCAGTTTATGAATCACTTAGAAGATTAAAATCCCAAGTATTACTGCAAATATTTAAACACCCCTTTCAAGTTGCGTTATGTTTCAGCCGTTTTTTCTTGTATAAACATCAGGATGCATTTTGAGTAAGTGCACAGTGATGCATAACATTAGTTTTTAGTGAGACTGCAAGTGACTGGATTGGGCTTAGCTGTATGCCATATGGGGGGCACAGCAGCTCATTGGGTACCAGTGTTGCCTGGCGCTGTCAGGGGTTGCAGGTTTGAGTCCTGCCCCTGCGTTGTGTGTGCAGTTTACATGCTCCCTCCAAGTTGTGTGTCCCCCCTCAAAGTTAGCAGATTGCTATCCCTACGTTGCTTATATAGTATGTCTATGTACACCAGACCCGGGCATTTTACGGCCCCCGGGCCATATCCGGCCCTCTAGATATCCTTGACCGGCCCGCGAGAAGTAAT
>JAABNY020000001.1:22072587-22085937 GCA_015164015.2 Brevimyrus niger
ATTTATTTTACAGGCTTATCACTTTTGATCAGCACACGTAGCAACTTATCAGTTAACCAGTGGGGTGCCAGATCTGATTGGTTTTGAGGAAAAAGGTTGTAACCTTAATTTCAGAGACTGAACCCGACAGAAAAAAAAAATCCTAATTAATCAAGAATTTAACCTTAAAGGTCTCTGATATTGACCGACTAGTATTTTCTGTTTTGTGTGATGCAGTGGGGTGTGTCATGTTTAACTGAATTTTAATGTGTTACATTCCATGTCGGGCGATTAAGCAGGAAGCGGGGAATCACCACACGGGCAGACAGATCCAGTAAGACTGTTTTAATCTGGAAAAGCACAAGTAACACTAATCACAGGGTAACAATGTCAATGACAGACCTAGGGAAACAGACTTGAACGTGGCCTAAATACACAACACAAGCAGGTCATGACATGATGTCATATATTTTATAATTGAAAGCAAATATTCATATACAGTTTTGTTTAAATCTCACTTACGTTATAACTCAATAATCAAGTAGGTCATGACAGAACCCCCCCCCTACGCAAAAAGTGTGCACTCTAGGCACGCCTCAGGGGAGGTGACAAGACTGGGGACACAGGACCTTAAAAACAAGAGCAAAACATCGAGACAGGGAACAAAAACAGAAAACACAGAACAAGCACAGGGGCAGAAACCAAGACAGAATCCAACAAAGCACAGGAAATGCAGACAGACAAACCAAGAAGGGAGACAGGGAGAACAGAAAATGGAGAAACAGGCCGAGGAGTGAACACAGGAGACACTGAGGGACGAGGGGCAAAGACTGGAGGGACAAAAGGGATGAGGAGCAGATAAGGGAGGCCAGACAGGAACGGTCGGGGGACAGAGGGGAGCCCGAAGGAGCCAAGGCAGGCGACGGGCGGCGGCTGGAGGGGCCACAGGCGACCAACAAAGGGAATCCTGCAGGCGACCAACAAGGCGTCGGAGGTGCGATCGACGACCGTCGACGAGGTGTCGGAGGGGGACCCGCAGGTGACCACCAGTCTGGAGCCAAAGGACCTGCAGGCGCCCCCCTGAGCCACACCCAAGGCAAGTGAGGGTGAGGTGGGGTGAGGCGAGGTGGGCGGGACCGATCCCTATGTCTGCATCCTCCCCTTATGGGACACTGAAAGGCGGGGAATGGACCATAACCCACCACTCTGGGGCGGTAGTGGACAAGTCCTCCCCTTGAAGGGGTCCATCAAGGAAATTCCCGAGGGGTCCCATTCGAGCTCCTCTCCTTCCGTCCAGGAAGGAGGAGCAATGGTCAAGCAGTCTGGGACCTCCTCAGGGACAGGAACAGGAGTCACTAGCGCAAGCGAAGCCATAGGCAGTGCTGAGACCTCGGGTACTACAGGAGGCGGGACCGTCACAGGAGCCCCGGGTGAAGCTGCAGGCAGAGCCGCAGGAGGGGCTGCCTCGGATGTAGCGGCAGCAGCAGGCAGTGGGTATCGCAGCAGGAGCCCTGGGCATAGCTGCCTCAGGCCGACTCGTGGCCAGCAGGGGCGTTGCAGCAGGCGGAGCCTCACTGGGCAGTACGACACCCACCCAGAACAAGCAGGCCAGGTAGCACCGGCAAGTCAGGCAGGACAGGTATCGGTAAGACAGGCAGGACAGGCAGATCAGGCACATCAAAAATTGCCGCCATGGTTGGTGGCATAACAGCAGGCGCTGCCCCTTTAAAAGTTTTGGACCCGCAGAATGGCGCCCCAAACCAACCTGGCCCCTTTAAAATCCAGGCGTGCTTCCCGGAAGGGGTAGGCTGCTAGCAGGGGGCAGCACAGTGGCTGTAATGCAGGCTTTGGGTACCTGAGGGGGCAACGCTGCGGTGACATCCAAGGTGATCGGGGAGTCCGATCGCTGGACCCCGATCACTGGCAGGGAGAGGAGAGAGAAATGGAGGTGGCTTCCAGGACGATTGTTGGCGTGTCCTCTGGGCTTCTCTTTCTGCATTCTCTTCTTTTTCCTCCTGTTTGTTGTTGTCGACGGGGACTGGGTTGTTTCGGAAATGACGGATGACACGACCAGCTGGGTCCTCACCTCAGTTACCCTCTCCATCAGCCGCTGGAGATTCTCGCGTACGTCGTGTGTGGGGTACGCTTCTGGGCGGGGATACCTCGCTAAATCTCGCGCCACGGGGTCGATCTGAACCTCGGGCTGATTTAACCAATATAGCACCTCCTGCAGCAGACCAAGGCGCTGGTCTTCGGTCTGTCATTCTGTTACATTCCGTGTCGGGCGATTAAACAGGAAGCACCACATGGGCAGACAGAGATCCAGTAAGACTGAGTTTTAAATGGGGGGGGGAAGCATGAGTAACACTTATCACACAGTAACAATGTCAATGACAGACCTAGGGAAACAGACTCGAACACGGACTAATTACACAACACAAGCGGAAATTAACAGGCAACAGGTGATCACAATCGGGATAACACGGGTAGGTAATGAGGGGGCGTGGCACACACGAGGATCGTACAAGCAGGTCATGACATAATGTGATATATTTCATAATTGAAAGCAAATAATATTCATATACAGTTTTGTTTAAATCTCGCCAATGTTATAACTCAATAATTAAGTAGATATTCAGTTTCGTGATGCAACTTGACACGATAACTGATTTAAGAAACAGATGATTCAAAACTGTAAAGATAATTTGATCTGTTAATTGAGGTATCTCTTTATTCTAGACATGTTTTCAGCTTCTTGCCCCATTAATTTACTGATTTTCTGATTTAAGACAGTCAATGGCAAAGGGGGATGACTACACCAAGTATAACAAAAATACTCTTTTTTAAGAGTTTTCTCAGGAACAAAAAGGAATCACTTTGCATCTGCCAGGAAACCAGATTAATGAGGAAACATGATGTGTTCTTGTTTTCTAGCTTAATCCATCCATCCATCAATCCATCCATCCATCTTCTAACTGTTTATCCTCAGGATCATGGGAATGTTTTCTAATAGGTTTATTTGCCTTGAGGACATTTGCAGATGAATTCTCTGAGTGTTTTTCCTCCTGTTTATCTCAGGCTACGGCTGACTGATGTGAAAGTCTCAAAATTAAGACCAGTTTCCACCCATCCATCTTTCAAGCACTTATCCTAGCTTTGGTGGGGGGGTGGAGCTTATCCCAGACAGCGCAGGACCCAAGGCTGTGGTACACCCAGGACGGGATTACCCTACCTTCCTATATAAGGCTATTTTAGCCCTGTGCTCTCTCTTTGGCTCCCCTCTGATGCGCTGCTCTGCTCTAATGAAGACTTTAAGCATCTCTTTCATGGCCATCTTCTCCACTTTGGGCTTGGATCTTTACACTTTACGGCCTGTATGTTCCCACGACGGTCCGCTGCTGTTTTCCATTCCTCGACAACAATACGGGCACTCTGATAGGACAGCCCAACATGTAAGAATGAGCGAGAGGAAGCGGATGGAAATCTGATAGTCACAATTTACACTAAGGCCTCACCAGGCTCATTCACTTTATATAATAAAATTCAAAAGATAAAAACCTCACATACATGTATTACCATATACAATTGTCCAAAGCATCTAAACATCTAAGTGAAGTCATTCAGTTTCTGGAACAATTATAGTTCCTGCTCAAAGGCCCAAAGGTGACACCACCCTGCCAATCAGAGGATTTTAAGCAGCAACCTTGCAGTCACAGGCACAGAGTCCTAAGTCACGCAACCACATACCACTTACTGATATCACAGACTCATTCGTACTGACTGTTGCCTGGGTATAAAGTATTTTCTGGGTACTAATTTCTGCTGATCAAGGACATTTTTTGTTGATACCGGTGGTTAGGAGTTTGCTGCACCAAGCTGGACAGCGTTAAGTCACAATGAGTTCACCATTTCTCCAGCTAAACCTAAGATAAAGCCAAATTCCCCCTGGAGAGAGTCATATAGCATCATCACATTCCACCATGTGGAGGAGATGAGGTACAAAACACCAAATTTAGTCTGGTGAAGCGCAGTATGACTAACTTAGTTATTAAGTGAAAACAGTATTCTGGTCTTAACAGGATTCCTTAGGGTAGCTGGTCTAATTGTTTCAAAATGCATGACTGGTTAGCCAAGTACGTCACATTTTCTAGCTCATGTTTGGTTAGTTAAAGTATGAATAGAAAGTATGAATGGAACTCGGCACGTGGTTTAGGGCAGAATAGAGTTTCATATTAAGCAGGAAGAGCATGTCGGCTCGACTCGAGCTGCTGATTAGACGATCTAAGCTGGGTGAGAAGCCACATGTTACTCAGTCTGAAACTTTCCTCCAGTTAAGAGTTAAAGGAAACAGCACAGCACCAACCTTTGCTGCTAAATTCAGGAAGAGGGTCACGACCTGAAGACACTGCATCTACCCTAGCTGATATCTCACGGCTTCAACCCACTGCTAATCTTCTTCTGTGTTTATTTGTCCTTTTGTTGTTTATTTGACCCTCACCTCCACCTCTTTTTTCCCTCTGTTATGAACAAGACATTTGAAATGCTAAGGGACAGATAAGGGTCTATTGTGAGAAGGATCTTATCCATCACTCCCTGCCAAAACGCCAGTGTCCTGCCTTTAAAGTAGCCTTGCATGGTTACAGTTTACTGTTGCCAATTTATTTATTGCTATTGTCTATCAATATATAAATGCATTTTGACTGTCTAAATGTCTATGTTGTGTTACTGTAAACCTGCAATTTCCTCTGGGATTAATAAAGTATGTGTATGTGTATGTGTGTGTGTGTGTGTGTGTGTGTGTGTGTGTGTGTGTGTGTATGTGTGTATGTATATCACACTGTATGGGGCTCACATATCACACTAACTGCAGACCCACTATGGACACAGGGAGTTAAGGAACTTTATCGTATTTTCTGCAGACCTGAAAAACAATGATTTTATGGACATAAACAGACTGATTAGGAGAAGTTGCAGTGAAGCATTCAGCTTAGCACAAACTGTTCTTTTTTGCCCCAAGCCTCACATAGCCCCAAACACTGCTCTCTCCTGTTACACGCCTGCAGGCCGTCTTTCAGGATTGTGGCCGGAAAAGCCTCACCAGACCCTGTTTCACTGGGAAATCGAGAAACACGCAGATCTGCTTTGGCAGTGAGACGTTTCGCCCTCTTTTGTTCATGCGGAATGGGAGAGATTCGGGCCCAAAGCGGCTGGGACAAAACATGTAACTTAAGCCAAATTATCCTTCGGTTTGAATCGGCCAGACTTTGAAAATGTTACTAGGCAATAGCAAACTTTACATAGACTCTATTGTAACTAATAGGTGACTTTGTAATGCTAATTCATTTAAAAAAAATCAAAGCTACTTGCTTGGGTTAGTTATTTAATAAACACACCATAAAGTAGGCCTAGTTACTTGCTGCTAAGTTACATGCTTATATATCTCAATACCTGTTATTTTCTGTAACATACCAGACATTCTCACACCTCCCAGAGCCTAATATTTGCTCAGGCACAGGTGAGGGGGTGTGTGTCTGCTGTTGTTTACCTGGGTCAGTCTCCTGGATGATTCATGGCTGACAGGCCCTGAAACACCTCAAGATTGGTGGGCAGCAGAGGTCAGAATGTTAACGCCTTACTGGAAAATTCAGAGCCCAGCAGCCAAGCCAAAGAAAAAAAAAGTCACTTATCACTTCAGAGACAGCTGATGATCATGCCAAGAGTCTCCCTGCAGATAAATAAAAGGTTATATCACTAGGAATTTCAGGTGGGAATAATTCAATATATTCCCAGAGTGCAACATGAAGCTCCGATTGCACTGAATGATGATGTTTATCTCTCTTGTTTATTGTCCTTCTACGCACCAATGCAGACACCAAATGCTTAGAAGAATCCAGTTATTTACAAAAGTAACCAAACCACTCACCAAACCTCCAAAACATCTTAGTAATTCTCATCAAAAGTAATTAAAATGCATTTAATTAGGAGTAAATCTTGTATTTTAAATCAGTACATTCCATATTATTTTCCTGTTTTGGTAAGTTTTTCAGTGTTTAATGGGTCACGTTTCACTCTTTAAAATGAAGAGGAGGGAAACATAGATTTGTGTGTTTGACACACACAGCAGCTTAGCTGCATGTCTTTGCAGTGTAAGGGAAAGCTGGTGCAGCACATGGATAAAATTCAAATTAAACACACAGCACAGGGGCTAGGATGCGATCCCAAAACACTGGAGGGTGTGAGGCCTACTTGCCACCCTGGCCGCTCCCGGATATATAAAGCGGCATATCATGCAGCCAAAAGGTTACTGCTTCCCAGGCGGTTTGCATGCGTGTCGGTGTCTGAGCTGAGTAAAGGCAGGCGTGTCCAGCGCTACGCCGAGGGCTGGCAATGCAAATGAGAAGCTGAAATGGCTCGGCTGGGCGATGGAGGCAGTATCGGGTTGCGGTGTAGCGGGGCACAAAGCTGGCAAAAGCCTCGCAGCATGTATTTATGAAAGAGGGGAACCGAATAAGTGGATGAAGACCTTCGCTCCGATTCGGCAGCTGCTGGAAGGTGATGCGTGTCTCAGCATGGAGCTGAAAGACTCGGGAAGCGTCATTCTGAAGTCGTACCTCTCATATGGGCCAACTAGGATATACTTGGCAGAGGACACTTTCTCCTCTCCTGTGTCCCACGGACACTCATCTATTAACAAGTGAGTGGGGTATTTAAATGCTTGTTTTTTTCCCCCGTAATGTTTTGTTTCAGAGTCGATCGGGTGGTTAACCTTCACTGTTTAAGCAAATAAATAATTGATTTATTTGATCCCGCACCTGTTGTTTGGCTTCTGTGGCTATGAAAAGCGAGTTTCGGGATGTTTTTAGTGACGATCGGCACTGAGAACTTGATCGGTAAGGATTCTGGCAGTACTCTGTATCGGAATAAAGTTTCTGCCTGCCGGTAAACCGGATTGCGGATTTTAACATCTGGTGACTTTTAGGGGGTTCATACGTATACCTTTTATGAAGCCATCATGAATACCTATGTCAAGCCAGAACGGATAGGCATACGAAAATAAATCTCCACAGACATGTTTTTCTCGCACAGATATATGCCTCACGTTCAGTCAGCTGTCTCCGGGGCTTTTAAAAAGCGTACAACTGAATGCAATGGGACACTTCACTGCAGTTGCTCGGAGGGGGGTAGCATCAGCAAGTTTGCCGTTCACTTGGCCGAGTCATGTCATTATCGGGGTGCAAAAGTTAGGCAGATCTATTGTACGAGGTTCAAATACTGCTTAGATTAACTGTGCAGCATTAATTTAGATGCACTATATGCAATGAAATCATGATCTGATCATTGTATTCACTTTGATTGCAATCCCTTCTCTCTGTCCTCTTGCCCATCCAAAGTTACAGCCTTGGCTGCGATGTGTTTGCGTCACGTGACTCGTCCCTAATCCTTTGATTCCCGTCCAAACCTTTACGCGTCGCACTTTCCTTTGCTAAATCCAGGTATTTCTATGTACTGCATAATGGAGTCGTGTTTGGCTCCTCTGACAAGGCGACTCAAGTGTAGGTTATCTGTGGTATGTAAGCAGGCCAATCTGCCCTCCTTTCTCGCGTGCATTGTTTAGACAGTTGTCTCCTGTGTCACGTAGGAGTTCGTTTAGTCAAGGGTCACTCGGCAGCTGGAGGCAGAAGCACGGGAAAGGATCGTGTGAGGGCGGGTAAAATTTGGCTAGGAAGCTATCAGCAGATCTTTTCCTTTATTACAAAGAGTGTTTAAAGGAAACGGGGCATCCGGTATAAATTTGTACATTGTATTATTATTATTATTATTATTATTATTATTTATTTTCCAGTGACTCTGGTGTCCTACTGCTAACAGTCCAAAGACATACAGTTAAGTAAATTGTCATCTTAAATGCTGCCCATAGCATGAGTGTTTGCATGTGTCCCTGCTCCTCCTCCAATGTGCCCAGGGGTGTCCAGAGCTCCCCCCAGGGTGAGCACTGCCCTTTAACCCTGTGCTGCCTGGTACAGGCTGCAGGTCACCAGTTCATTAAAAATCAGTTTGATAATGAAAAATAAGTAAAGCAATTGTGAGATTTTTATACAGGGTATTGCCTTTAAAGTGTACCTACGGGATTCTTTTTGTCTTTTTTGGTATCAGTTCAAATTCTATGCTATGGGTTTCTTTGTTTACCACGATGACTCTTTTGTGCACTTATTTACAGAAAAAGTAAGAAAAAAAGAAAATAGTATCTTACACACGTTTGGAACAAATTTTAAAATCTCTGTGCACTAAACACAGCTTGTACCTTCCACAAATAGTCTCATTTCATTTCACATGCCTACTCAAGATCACAAGAACAGACTGAGTCATTCTGCAATGGCTGATAAAGAAGGATTTGGGGGCTCATGGGTATTTTTTGTGAGGCTGGTTGAACAATCTTGGGCAATTATAAAAACACTGATATTGTCATAGGTTAAAATAAATACTGGCTTTACAGTTTTATTAATGGCCAAGCCTAAAGTATAGTGCAGTATTGTCAGAAATATGACTACAAATTTCCTTGTATTTGAGGTTTTATATCATATACAGTGGTATAGAATTGCCTCTTTCTAACAGATTAATATTATTGTTTATGGCTCACGTTTGTAATTGCAGCTAGAGAACATGCCCCTTGAGTTTTGTGTTGCGTTCTACGCTATTTCACATTGGTCTGTAAAAGATTTGTTCTCCTATATGACAATAGGTAGCAATGCACTGACTGCTTCACCACTTACCGGTGGAACTGGATAATAGGAAGTGTCAAACTGGCTTTGAGTTTGCAAACCAAATTTTCCTTTGCATCGAGATAGTGGTGTGTGTGTGTATGTTCATGAATATGGGACTGTTTGACGGTTTTCTTTGGTAGAGAACTTTCCTTGCCAGAATGAAATGTAGAATGTAGTTTCCTGATTTGTAAGCTCGAATTTCTGCTTCTGATCCGTTTTAGATTCCCTTAAAAACCGAGATCTCTATGTATAAGGGGCCCGCAGGATGGTTGTGTTCGGCTGGCTTCTCAAGTGAGGTGTTTTTGCCAGGCGCGTGCCGGCAGCGAATCGCGGTCCGAGGTCATGTGTCGTACACATGAGCGTGCCGCTCGTACACCTGGGTTCTGCCCTGCTAGTGAAACTTACTCAGGGAATTTGTTCAAATTCATTTGCTTAGCTGAATGGTCAACTACACCTATGGTGCTCTTCAGTCAAGTCAATAGTTTGGAAGATTTTTATTATAAAGCTGAATAAGGGCTGTAATACGTTATATTTAAGTGTATTGTCCGTTGTAATGACATTCACTTTTTATAGATAGATAATACATAAAAATGTGTAGCTGATAAGCGATCGCACTTGAAGATGGAAATATTAGGTCATAGATAATTATGTAACGTTAGATAAGGTGGAATGTAGCTCTTGCTTGAGATCTGATGTACATCTTGGCACAGGAATGTGGCGTGATGCCTGACTCCTCCGGTCCAGAAGATTGGCGTCACTCAAACACTCAACCGGAAGGACATTATGTAATGTGTGAGGAGCCATAGTCCAGTACGTTGATGGTTACATGGTTGATATGTTTGAACATTCACTCTTATTGTTAGATGTCAGTGGTCATTGTAGAGGGCTTAACAATTCAGCTATTAACAGCTAGAACTGGTTCTTATTGCAGCTGTTTGACTATTTAAAGATCATACTTACGGAATGCTTTTGTTAATTCCCTGATATGTAGCCTTGTTTACAATAACTCATCGGCTCACCTATAAATGGAAGTGTCACTGGAGGAATCTAGGTTAGTTTACTGAAGGCTATTGATTTTCAAACTGTGAATCCTGCAGAGGCTTATGGGAGCTTCTCGCAGCCACCACGGGGACAAAGGCAGGGAACACCTGCCGCAAGGCACACGCAAATGGACGTTTAACCATCTTTATACTGCAGGCCTGTGTGATACCTTCCAATCACAGGCACAGCATCCTAACAGGCTGAGACACACGGCGCCCCCTAGCTGTGTCAGACTCATATAGAGTAACGCTGGGGGTTTTAGTTATCCTGACCAGCTGGATCATCAGGTCAGAGAGCCTGCTTCTCTATAGTGATCTAGCTGTGGATGCCAGGAACAAATGGCAAGCCCGTCTCTAAGCTGTGGCCGAACTCTGGTAGTGACAGGTGCCGTCAAATGAGTGCAGCATCGCCAGTGGTGAGATGCAGCTTCGTTACGGTCGGCTGCGGGGGGGCAATAGTGCATCCATTAGCAGGACTCGGAAACGGCGATTTCAAGACTCGACACTGAAGAGTTTTCATTGTCCTTGGACCCCCTCTGTTGCTAGACATAAATACAAATACAGAAAGTAAATGTATAGCATCAACAACACGATACAATATACAACATGTACAAAACTATACATTTGATACTGTGCATGTGTACAGTGTAATGCAAATGTGCAGAGTAGTGTGACTGAAGAATGTGCAAATGTAAGAAGAAGCTGTTGGTGTCTGGCAATGATGGATTTGGATGCTCTGGAAACTTCTGAACAGACTGTGGAATGGGTTATGCTGTTTGCACGGCGGATGACATGTTTGGTGCATAACTCGCCGATGACTGGCAGAGGTTGGTTGAAGGCGTGCCATGATGTCGACCA
Source organism: Brevimyrus niger (assembly GCA_015164015.2). Lineage (NCBI taxonomy): Eukaryota > Metazoa > Chordata > Actinopteri > Osteoglossiformes > Mormyridae > Brevimyrus > Brevimyrus niger. Next base: position 22,083,227 of record JAABNY020000001.1, read on the forward strand.
CTAGGAGGCGTCGGGGCCCTTGTATTGTGTCACGTTGTCCGGCAGCTGGATCAAAACGGAACCAGAGTGAAGCTGTACCAACACAGAAACATGCGAGAAGAGTTCAGCATGTGGAGGAAGCATGAACCTTAACAACTTAACAAGAAGTCTCACCGGCTTGGTGGGGGAAGTTCATAGGCGACCTGGAGCTAAATATGCATATCCTACAGTATGCAGACTGACACACTATGTTCATTGGATTATACGCTTGTAATATGTTTACACATATTTAAGTCTTTAAATCACTCTGAGACTGAAAGCCAGTAATGGTGGCGATTATGTAGCCCAAGCTGCATTCCGGCATTAGAGCTAAATGTGGGGATGACGTCCGCAAAGGAGCACCTGAGGTGACTTCCTTGTTCGCTATCCAGCAATGCCGCCCATCAGCATTCCAGGTGGATTTCCACCAGGGAGGTGTCACCGTTGTTGTCTTTTTTTCTGACACTTGTTCCTGAATTTCCTGTGGATGGCGTTCAGCGGAGGGGGGGCTCTGGGGGTGCCATACTATGTAGATTGACTGCCATGATGGGCCTGCCCCCCCCCAGTGTTTAATTTGGCTTCATTAACCCCCCCTCCCCCAAAAAAGAAAACCTTTCCATTTAATGTCAAACACTTATGTCCCTGTATGCGCTTAAAAAGCAGAAATCACAGGGACTGTCATTGAGGCAAGATGAGCTGCTTTCTGACATGTTATGGCTTACTCACCTGGGCGAGGGCAGCTGGTCTTAAAATGCTGCTAACCAGGAAAGTGCTTTTTATGAAAAGGACCCTTAATGAATTATTGATTCCTAATAAGTTGCTAATTGTATTTTCTCTTTGAAGTCTGTGATGGGATAAGAACTTAATCAGGTAAGTGATTTTTGTGGCTGGATGGGTGGATCCTTATGGAGCTTAATTGTCACATCTTATCTTTCAATGCTCTCTTTTCAAGTCATACTTTACATTTTATTTTTCTGCTTTTGGGATTCCTTCCTGGCACCATGTTAATAACATTACGTTTCTCATTTAAGAACGATGATGTGTAATATTACTCAAAAATGGGGAAAAACATGCTAATGCTGACCTGCTCCCCATTTATTGCCCACGACATGCTAATGCTAACCTGTTTGTCCATGACTTGCTAATACTAACCTATTTCTCCTTTACCATCCATGACTTGCTGTTTCCTGGAGATGCTAGCCTGGGGGCCTAAAATGGCCTCATTGAGAAGTATAACTGCTAAAAGCTGCCTCTGTCCTCATTACTCAGCTCCATTTAGCCTAATGGGCTTGTCTATCTCAATGACAATAGGCCCTGTTTTTGTAAATAAACAACCCTTGCAGCATGGTACTGAACAGATTATTGAACCATTAATGCAAAAAATGGCTAATCTGGCTGGCACTGGTGTTTTTCTTGATCGATAAGCAGAAAACTCTTGACCCACTCATTTAGTTGTTTGTTGGAAGCTTTTTCAGTTACTGCTATTCTCCAAATGGCTTAATAACAATAGATTATCGATCACACCAAACAGCTATTAAAGAAATCTGAAGTTCTAATGAGCCAACTACTGTAACTCTCAAATCGCCACCAAAGTGCTCATGATATTTGTATGAAGCGACAAGCTTTTGGAGAGAACCTTTAATTCTGTTTATCCCCTTCTGGTTTCACTTGCATTTATTATCAGAGATTAAAATCCCGTTTTATCTTGATGGGAGATAAGGACCGAGTGACTCCCTTCCTCTGTGATGAACGCATATCTTTGTCCTAAGTTTCTGTATTCGCAGAAGTCATTTCCAAACATGTTCCTGTTATGGATAAGTATTCTCCTACTTGACACATGCCCCAACTACGTACTCAGTGGCAAACCTAATCTGTCATCAGGATAGCTTTGGTGAGCCGGAGTGGAGATGTGACTGATATCCATAAGCTGCTGGTGGAGAAAATTTTTAACAATATATGTGCAGTTTCCCCTACAGAAACCCTGGGGAAGTGGAACCATCAGAAACCTGAACTTTGAACCCATTCTATCATCCTTATTCTACAAAAACATTAGTATTCATATGGTTGTTTATTGTGTTGATTAGTTTTAATTTGTACACTATATATTACAATGGTGTATATTACCATTTTTTGGGGTACACTTCCTGTTTTACTCTATTGTTTTTATTTGCAGTGCTTCGTCACTGCGGCTGTGAGACTTGCACACAAGTGATTAATTCACCTGTACTTCCCAAGTGTCAAGTGATGACAATTAAAGTGATTTAATTTAAGATGTGGAAGAGAGAGACAGAAAGCCAGCCAGGCCTGCAGAGGGCTGTGACTGCTTGGTGTTTCCCTTCTGTCCGCTAACGTGCCGTTAGATGTCAGCAGATTGACTAAAATTCATTACTGGGACAGGAATTAACAACCACCATGTGTTGCAGGTAAGCTATTTTGGGCTACATTCCAGTTAGCTGATTATTATTACAGGGAAAATCCAGGCAATATTATTTTCTCTCTGGACTATGAATAATAAATGAGTTACCAATGGACTTTTAATCTTTTATTGAACAATAGTCCACCTCAACTATAGAAGTCTTAGCGCTTAGTTTATTATTTCCCCTTATACCATAAGTGGCAGACTATGGTTCTCACATTGGAATCAGTCCTTTGAGATCCTTCAGCATGGTGCTGTTGGCAGAGGGGACATATCA
>JAABNY020000001.1:22086037-22109050 GCA_015164015.2 Brevimyrus niger
GCAGACTATGGTTCTCACATTGGAATCAGTCCTTTGAGATCCTTCAGCATGGTGCTGTTGGCAGAGGGGACATATCAAGGGCTCTCTGTCTCTCTCTGTCTCTCTCTCTGTTGCACACTCTTTCTGTACAAAAATACAAATGCATAAAAAAAACTACACCAGAACATTCTTAACCATTTGTCAACATAAACCCCAACGTAAATCCCCACCGTGCATGATGCATCTTTCCTGTAAATACACTCAAAATGTGTGCTAAATTCCGAAGGCTTCCACTGCATTCTATCTATACTGTAGTTTCGAGCAGATCTTTCCCAGCTGTGGAACCTGTTCCTACATTGTTAGGTTGGTTGCTAGGAAATGTTTGGAATGTCAAAAATGTCCTCCTAATGTTTTTGGATTAAACACTCTTGTCACAGTAAAAGGCTTCTACTAGAAGACCCATTACTTCAATTGACTAATCAGATACGGGGGTTAATGCTTTGTTATATAACAACCTTCTTTGATGTAGCTGGGGATTTGTATTTTGTATTTTCTTAGGTACTGCTAATTCCAGGGTTTTAAGGTGGATTTTCACTAAGGATTGTTTGGAATCCTCTGTCAGATAGCTCTCTGCCTGCTATTGAGCGGAAACAGACATCATGTTAGATTTGTTTCCCTTCCCTTGGGTTGTGAAATTTGCTTCATGGATTTGTATCTTACTACTGCACAGTCCTCAAGCTTCAAACTTCCATTCATCCACCGTCCAACCCCTTGTGATGCAGGTCATGGGGAGGCCCAAAGCGCATCTCTGGATGAGATACCACTCAGTCACACACACAAAACGCCATTTGGAGACAATTAGTGTAACTACATCATGCCAAACTCAACCCCCTTCCTCAGCAGTGCTGTGCTGGCCCCTGTGCCCCCCAGGCTGAGAATAGTCAGCCCCTGAGGGTAAACCCTTGCATTTCAGTGATGTTTTCAGAATGCTGACATGTATATGATTATACTGCAACATGTGACTTACGCTGGTTATAAGTTTTTTAATGAAAAATTCCAGATCTTCTAGAACAGATTTTAAATCCCTGCCATGTTACTTCCTTCCTTCTAATATCAAATGTATAACCATTACTTATTCATTAATATGATGTATATTCCATTAGCTAATCCAACAGCAGTACCAAGACTTTTAAAAGATTTCTTGAAGCGTTAGAAATGGTGCGTAGTTATGCTCAAGGAATGGAGGAGGGAACAAATAAAAATGGGAGGAGTGCAGAAAGAGAGAGGGAGGGAGAGAGAAAAAGCCTTACACAGGAGATCTGAGCCTCAGACCCTACGGGCTGGTGGATTTGTGCATCAGGGCAGGATGCCCAGTTTCGGGAAAGGTCCTGGCTGTGTCAGAGGCCAAGCAGAACTGTTCTCTGGTTCTTACGCGGCGCTTATGGTGTGAGACGTAGAGGGAGCGTCTGGGTACCGTCTGAGTTGTCTCACTTGGCATCGCTGGAATCCCGGGAGAAGGGTAACTCCTTGAGATCTTCTTTTGCCTTTTGACGTTAATTAACTTTGCTTACCAATGGGGCAGTATTCAAATTAGTTGGTTTTTAATGATCATAAAGTTATACTCTTCAGTTTTCCTAATTTTATTTGTATGCTTGATATATGGTTCCTCAGGGGTTCCTTTTGGATTCCTTATGGTTTCTTTTCCTGACAAGTGCTGCTGTAAAATAAACACTCTGTATAAAGCTTTTTTCTTTATTTTTTTGCTCGTATTGTTTTTGCACAAATGGCTGCACCATATGCCACCCAGGGTCTGCTGTCCCCACACTGTGACTTTAACGTGAGTTGTCAGCGTGTTGTGTCCCGCTGCGGGTGTGGTGTTTAGGTCATGCTGTGATTTTGGTGTTAGGTCATGCTGTGAATGTGGTGTCCGGTCACAGTCTGAGTGCTTTGCTAAGTCATGCCTGTGAAAGCCTTATAGCTTATGGCACTTTTCCAGTACCACACAGGAACTGAAGTCGTACCTGAACTGTACCACAAAGACAGACTAGTTCCAACTCGCTTCTAGCTTACTTCGGTTTTCAAGTGCAGTGTCAACTGGGTATGTTGCTGGGTTTGGAGAGCGACAATGATGTCGACCCGGAGAGATGCTTGTTTACTGTTCACATGGTGTACATCATGATTTACTATGTGCTCATTTCTGCTAGCAAGCCAGTGAGGATCACCGTCTTACTTTACACTACTGAAATTAACATTAGTTTGCAGAAATTTGCATTACTAATTCATTCTGCTCAGCTGTTCTATAGTACATTTTTGATGATTGGAAATATACAAGTTCTGAAGTTTCTGAGATCTGGGAATGCATCGATACATGGCAGTCTGATACTACTAATAATGAATTATGTTCCATGCATATCACCAGTATCTCCCTGCAGTTCGACCAATCAGATGGCGTGAATGCAACCAGCTAGGTTTAGTCCCGCTTTGCACACTGCTAGTAAGCAAGGCCATGTCGGCTCGGGAACGGCTCAGGAACGCCTCAGTTCTTGGTAGCAGTGGAAAAGCGGCATTACTCTCCTTGTCTTTGGACTCTGTCCTATTTGTAGTATAATGAACCAAATGCAAACTCCAGCAGCCTGCTTGAGACGGGCTACAGTCACTCCCTCGAGATTCTGTACTGGATACTTGGCTGGAGGACGCGTGAATGAACTGAAAGGATAAGCTGTATAAATGTTCCCTATGCATTAGACTCGGACATGAGTTAGTTTTCTCACATATCTTAAGAGTTCAGTCTTGCCTATGAGCCATGATGGCATCTTTAAGACAAGCAGATATTAAATCAGCTGTATGGGTCCAGTCAGCTGATTTGTCTCCTCCTTTTAAAGTCAGGGGAAGCACTGGTACACATTGTCCATTAGCATAGTGCCACACAGAAAGCTGGGTACGAGAGGTGAGAGAGGTGGACTCATCTGCCCAACTGGACAAGCTTGTCCTTCCACCAGTGTCTCTCAGAGTTCTCCATTTCAGAACCAGTTCTCTGGGAGAGTGAGTTTGAGGAAGTGTGTCATACATACCTTTATGGAGCAAATTAGGTTTTCGGAACTGAAACTACCACAACCCCCCCCCCCCCCCGCCCCCCCTTATGCATTTTAACAACAGTTGACAGGTGTCAGCCAATCTCATGACAATAGAGAGCCTTCCTCCTTAGGTTTATTTTGAATGGAGCAGGAATGTCCTATAATGCAACAGTGCCACTGTCATAAATAGCATTGCCCAAACGTGTACACCGTGACGTTTTCATTCTGGCTGGATCAGCATGTGGGGATGGCTCTTTCGTTTTTCATTCGTCGTCTTATCTTTTCTCGTAAGGCAGAGGCTGTTTGCTTAATGAAGGCTGTATATTGGTCACCGGTGTCGGCAGCGTGTCCCGATTCTGGGAAGCGGGATAAAAAGCGAAAGAGAAACACATAAATTAAGGGCTGAAGACACAAAAATATTGATGCATCCTTCTGGAACCAGTGATCTCTGCTTTTTATAGCTGGGGGCAAGATTCGAGAGGGGCGTGTTTATTCATAAATGCAGTGGTCACGTGACCCGGGGTGTGCGGAGGATCAATGTGACTCGAACAGAAGAATTCCCCTCATCGTTCGCACCAGTGTTCCCTCTAAGTAGTAGAAGGCTTTTAGGGGGCACTTCACATTTCAACAAGAAGGAAATAACAGTCATCTTTCAGAAGTGAGCGAGCGCGAGAAGAAGAGTTTAAAGGGTAGTTGATGGAAATTCAGCATAATCAACACATATTGTTTACTGTAATACAAATATTTAACCTTATTTTCTGGTGTGTTTTTGAGGACAAGTATATAAATACTGCTACATAATCAGGAACACAACTGCTAGATCCAAATACCAGTGAAAGTGTGTTTTCCAATCTTCTGACATGGCCAGTGAAAACACAAGGGGAGATGCTTCCCGGTGGTGATAGAGGGTTATGCAAAGAAAGCACAGCTGTTCAGTTTAATGGAGTTTTATTTTGGAGTAAAAGACACTGGTCTTCAGTGGCGGGTCAACCGATGTAGAATTTCAGTCTGAAGATGGTCAATTCTGAATTGATTTGACATTTTAACAGGTCTATGAAGAACGCTGACAATAAACTTCACAATAAACATACTTTTTTACCTTCATACTTTGATTTTAGGTTAAAATTTAGGTTAAAGTTGCTCTTCTGGTAGTCAGCCAGCATGGAGTCTCTGCATGAAGAAGGGTAGGAGGTAATGCTGTAGGAATCGACTGTTCCTCACCTCCTGTTAGAGGTCCCATTAAGAAATGGAAAGCTGCTGATGGTATCTGCTGGGTTCAGTCCAAATGGACATGGCCTGTAGACCCCATGCTCTAACGCGGCAGCAGCTTCCTGGTGTCCTGTGACGGTCAGCTGTCCCAAAACAGGTGGCGTGGCATTCGCGTTACGAGGGTCCCTTTCACACTGTCAGCTAAACGACCTAGACATCAGGACATGATATACTGCTTACATTATGAAAAAGCAAATTTAATGATTCACGGGCATGGCGTGGTCTCAGTGTGTGTGGGGTGTGATTCTCTCTTGCCTCTAACCAGTAGGTTGCTGGTTCAAATACCAGGGTGAATTTTTTTTTTCTTCCCTTTGGGCCCTTCAGCAAGACCCCCATATCCCCAGCTGCTCCAGGGATTGTCCGACACCGGCTCTGTTTAATTATACAAGTAGCGGAATCACTCACAAACTCTGAGGATAAGTGGCTGGAAAAAGCACGTATCTGATGTTTTGTGTGAAGTATAAGTAAATATATCTGCAATTATTTTTAAATACAATGGAGCATTTTTTAAATATCATCCAGGCTGCCACAAATATAGATTACTGTTGAGTAGAGAAATATTAGTCACTGTGCAGGAATGTGGATTAATGGATTATTGGTGTCACTTTGAAGTGGGATCACAGTTGTGCTCTGCAGGATCGATTGATTTGCACAGTGAGGTCTCTGGCCTGATGCTTGGCCCCTTATTGTGCGGTAATTCTGTGTGCACCTTTGTTTAAAGGCAAGAACTCTGAGAATCCCTTTTCATCTCACTGCCGCTTTCTGTGAAGTTGTTTTCAGAAAGCGCTTTGACGGCTAAGTCGAGTTTCGTCAGGAACACAGGCTAGAGTTTTTTTCTTTTGTGTTTTTTTTTGTTTACCATCGTAGATCTAAACGCTCCTTCATCGGCCTGATAAAAGCTCCGGCTTGAGGGAGATTAGTAGGAGCGGTAACTGCTCGCCGTGTCGAGGGATTACGTGCTTGGAAACCGTGCTACACAGAAGCTCAGTAGGACTTTTGTATTTGCTGAAGGGTTTGTGTAAGATGTGGAGGGTCGTGGAAGTTCTGGGCAGGGCTGAAGTCATCCAACAAGCCCTTTCCTTCACCTGACGTCAGTTTCCGATGATATGAAACATTCTTCTGATTGCTGCCCAACTGCGATAGACCCAGCATTGTGGCCCCAGATGTGACATCCATTTTGTATTCCTGCATCTTCACCCTGGTGTTCGATGAGGGCCGGCCCCCTGACCCGGCAATGCTGTGCTCCCCAGTAAGGTGTGCTGCCTGGGCACGGTGAGGATGGATTCTGAGGAGGCGACACATGCATCCCCTCGGAGGTGCTCCGCCTCCTCACAGGAAGCCCCGCCTCCTGTGGACAGCTGCTCGATGGAGGACTACTGGAGCGAGAGGAAGAGCATCGAGGAGGAGGGCAGTCAGGGAGGGAACATGTCACCATTGGAGAGGCGGAGCATGGATGGTACGTGGGGTATCAGCGGGGAAAACGAGCCTGGGGGGGCCAGGCCTGGGGTGGGCAAGCCAGTCATGCCTTCTATCACTCAATACAGTGGGGGCAACCTAATAATTTAATTTGAATTAGTGAGTGACAGGGGAGGGGGCACTCAGGGAGCCAATCAGCTTTCAGCTAGGGGCACTGCCCCAGTGGCCCCTCCCCTGTACAAACCACTGCTACTTATTTTGGCATTTAGCTGAGGCTGCTATCGAGAGCCAAGTACCAAGCATACAGGGGAAAACTATAAAATACTATGTGCTACTATCTAATGCATGAGCCAGTGATGACTGACATGTTGGTAAGCTGTACCAGTGCACCATGTTGTGTGATTATTTTTTTTTACTGACTTTGGTTGATTTTAGAACAGGCTTTTTCATGGACACCTATGCCGTGAGTGATGGGAGGGTCCTCCGTTTCGGATTTCTTTCAGAGGCTGAGATGGAGGAGGCATGGCTGAAGGACGCGGGGCTGTCCACACTGGTGTCCGACACCCCCGGGGACGCGCAAGTGCAAGTGCCCGTGGAGGTGCTGCTGTCCACGCTGACGCGCTCGCAGGCGGCCCTCGTCAGGAAGCGCATGGATAACTACACGCAGACTTTGCGCAACCGCAACAGGCAGTGTGTGCGGCATGTGCGGGACGTGTTTCCTGGCCTGGTAAGTGGGCTGGGCGGAGCCTCGACCATAACTATGCTTTCATAGAAGGCACTGGATGGATTATCCCAATACACCCATGTAAAGAGTCTTGGGGTGCTTTATAAAAATTAATTGAATTGATTGAATCAGGAGGCATCTCTAAATCATCAGTGGTTTGAGCTTGTGTGTGAGTCCTGTGATGGGCTGGCATCCTGTCCGAAACATTCCCCCTACTCCGTGTCCTCTGTGGCCTGGGATTGGCTCTCGGCCCCCCGATGAGCTTGTATGGGGGTGGGTGGCCGGATGGATGGAATTCAGTGATGTCATCTCATCCGGGTTTGTGCTTATTGTACGATTTAAGGCGATGTTTCTCAGCTGGTGGATCGCAGGATCATTCTCAATGGGTCACCAAGTGTGTGGTTTAGAGTTTTACTCTAAAAGGATACTTTTTTTTTTTTTGAGCACCCGCAATGACTATGACATACTGTGGGTCTTCAGGCTAAGCCAGTTAAGCACCACTGATCTAAGGAGAGGTAAGAGAATGAATTACAGAGGTAAATATAAACAGCTACTCTTGTGTGTCAGTTTGTCTAATGTGCCTGGGAGTGTAAGGATAAAGACTTTGATAAATCGATGGAGGCACTGAGCACAGTTGGACATCCACTCTGTGGCTTTCAAACAAGGATGGTTTCCGCTAGAGAGATATTTAGCTGTACGCAGTGGATGGAAACATCTAATCCTGTCTGAGCACATGGCAGAATGGCAACATGGTTTGGCTTGAGATAATGGTGCTCAGTGGTGCTCAGTGGTGCTCGCCGATACTCAGTGGTGCTCAGTGGTGCTCGCCGATACTCAGTGGTGCTTAGTGGTGCTCGCCGATGCTCGATTAGGTGATACCGCTGCAATCTCATCCTCCTGCCGGTCTCCTCAGTTCCCTGGCTTCCCTGTCTGTGATTCTTTTACATAGTTCTGCACTGCAGGTTTTAGCGAAAGCTCCAAGGTCACCTTCATGGGAAAGGAGTAAGGGTCCACTGGAGGCCGTTGGGATGGTGACGAGCTCGGGAATGACAGCAAGGGCTTCGGGGGGCTTGCCTTGTTACGGCCGTGTCCAATCAGAGCAGACCTTTGTTGCCGAGGGTGAAATGTCATGTAAGATCCCTGGCTGTGATGTCACACGGTGCGTGGTGCCAACATCCCAGGCTGCTTGCTGGACATTTAGCTTCACTAGGAGTCATGCAGCCCCTCCCCCCCCATAGTTTTGCCATAGTTATATTAATCTCAAGGGCATAAAGGCAAATTGATTAATCAGTAACGGATCTGTGGAAATGCAGCTGTAAGAGGTAACACATAGTGGGCATTAAATAAATATTATGACAGAGGTCAAGGTCCTGCTCATAAAAGTTACAGTAGAAAGCCTCTATTGGCTGCCATTTGCCCTTTAAGGGGAAATCACCTTGGTACACAAGCATGGTAGCAGAACGTCTTGCCTAAGGTAATGATTACTTCATCAAGCTATGAGCCATTGTTTACAGCCCTCAAGCATTTACTGCCAAATTACCTATCGCAGCTTAGAAGGCCGGCTAAATTAGCTAGATAGCAAATATTACGAAGGTGCTGGGCGATTTTACACAAGGCACACTTCCGTCCTATCAGCTGCTTCATGCCCGTGGCCTGTATCGCTGCTTTTGTGTCAGTTTTCCCTAGTCCAGTTATCAGCTAATAAAAATGGCTGCCGCACCCCTCTGCAATGTATGACACCACCACCATCACCGTGCCAGCCCACTCCACCAAAGAACCGAGATTAGTGACACCCGGTATACCCTCAAACCGGGAGTCCGGTTATGAATTTATCTCCACCGACAAAGAAACAGACTTTCCAGGTCTGGAAGTTTCCGCGAGGTTTGTCCCCAGGAAGTGTGATAGCTTCGGCCAGCAGCTGAACGTTGCGGGAGAGCGACATCGACCTATTCGGAAGGGAGCTTTTCGCACCTTCACGTGGGGATTCGCTTCACGGGACCTGCTGATCAATTTTAGAGGGAGATAGATGAGGAAGAGAAGCGGCTGGGTCAGAAAGGTGAAGCGTGGCTTAAGCGGGGAGACGTCGTCGTGTGTGTAACTGAGATAAAGTTCCTTGGAAGGTCCCCCACCCCCAGCCATTCCTGCAGGCCTCTGCCAGTGACCCACTCTCACCTCAGATGCCTGCTTGCTGTGCCGGCTTTGTTTTACTTTCCAGTAAACAGCTGGCCAAACACTTTTGTTATCTGGATTGGGGGAATTTTTGGAGACTCTGATTCTCTGTGAAGTAATTAAGTGTTTTTTTTTTATTATTTTTTTTAATCTTACCCCTGGACAGGGGGACACCATGTCCTCGATGCCAGTGCCTTATGTTCTGAGGGAGAGTCCCCAGTCTTACTGAAACACCCCCCCTCCCCCCAACACACACACACACACACACACACACACACGCACACACATTCAAATCTGGCCCTGCTGTACTCCATACATGCATGGATTTTCAATCCCATACAGAGCTGACATGTCGCCGGTCTTTCTGAAAGGTTGCTGTAAGACTGGATCCAGTTGCAGTGGTGACTGGTATCATGTGGCAATGGGCTGGGAAGATAGAAGGGGAGATTTTATTTGGGGAACAGAAGTGGAGATGGGCTTGACGAAATGGCAGAGAGGAAAAGCGAATGGCAGAGTCAGCTCTGTTTTGGTGCTGGATTCCTGAGCAGCGGATGGACAGGTTGTCAGTCAGCTGGGCTGCGTGTGTCATCAGGAAGAGACGGAAGATAAGTTTAATTTATTGGCACTGAGACGGCAGTACATGAATGAGCCAGTCACCTGACCTCGCCCCACCTTAAGATGCCCGTGAGCTTTGCCCTACAACCACATTATTGCACACTAAAACTAAAATTATACTGCCTTTACTCACCGCAAGGTTAAAAATATCCCTCTTACACCACCCGGGCCGCCCCGTGATTACGCTCTAGAAACTATAAGAGATGCCTTACTGTTTATGTTAATGACTCAATATTGGGAGTTCAGCTCTGCATTCATTCTTATTAAACTTCTCATTATGCGGATGCCGTTCCTGACGGCTTGCTAGCTGACGGCAAGGTTGCAGAGGAATTTCAGTCATTTTCATTCACAAAAAAAAAACTTTATACCATGAGGTTTGTAATTAAAGAGGCACCCACTGAGCCACTGCGCCACCCTTTAATCTGAAACCTCTATGTGGTATTTGCTCTTTGCAGCCTGGACACAACCCTGGGGTTGCTGAGGGCCCCTCCCCCAAGCCCCAAGTCCCGCCCAAGCTTCCTGTTTGGATGCCCGTCCGAGGTGGTGAGTCTCGGTCTGACAACCTCTCCCACAGGGGAGGGAAAAGTGTTCTTGGTCATCACCTCTTACACAGATACCGATACTGAAGACAGCAGAAACAGCCAATGATAAACAGTAAAAAGAAATATATACTAGTCACTAAACTTGTGGTTAATTATTTAATATTTGTAAACTATGATTCTATGATTGTTTATAAACATTACTGTCAGTATTCTTGCAGTAATTTTTAAAGCGTGATGCCAAAAATACTAGGTGTTTCCACAATTTTGAATACAGTATTTGACAGCAATAGGGTTAAAGCTTGAAATTTCAGTGACAGCTTTCTACGGTTCTGCTTACAGTACTGTAATCCTGTACCTTGCCTGATCATGGCAATATATTTAAACTTTCTCCCCAACCAAATACCCAAGGTCTTTTCCCTTCGATTTCATTGCTCTCCCCACCCCACAAGAATTATTTGCATTTCTTTGTAGGTCTAATTTTGTGGGACGGGACCCTGTCAATACTTGGTCAACCGCTGTATTTTATACTCCCGCTGGCTCTGATTTTATATACAATATATTTTTATATATTTCATTTATACATATTCCAAACGTTTTGTATGGTTTGTACCCCACATCTATGTCTGTATATTTTCTTAGTTTATTTATTAATAGTACATCATTTATTTCGTCTTCGTGTTGTTTTGCATGTTTTTGCCGTGACGATGTATAAATTGTGCCACAGTCATAACCACTGGTATGTGCGATTTCTGCATGCTGAATAAAATGGCATTCTGACCCTGATACGTCTGCCGCAGGGGAAGGCCGGGCGTCCATTACCCAGCAGAGAACGGAGACCCTTTCGTTCGAGCAGCCGTACTCTGAAGCGGCTGCCGCGCATAAGAGGGACGGGGAGTGCAGGGAGTGCCGGGCGCTCAGGAACGTCGGCGGAGAGATGCTGGTGCGTCCCGTCCTCCGAGCCCGTTTGGCCGAAACCAACGCAGCCTCCTTCAGAAGATCCACTTTGTAGTGTTTCAGAAATGGCCGCACTCAAACGCTTCTCTCATCTCTGTCTGCGCTGAAGATGTTTCAGCCCCCCAGACCTAAGCTGGGCCTGACGGACGTGCAGGACCTGTCGTCGGAGGACATGGCGAAAATCGGGTGCATCGCTTTGATCGAGCTCACGACCTTCTACGACTGCCTGGGCATTGAGCTAAAGCAGAACCGCACGCTGATTCGCCACAAGACCGGTCGAGGTCGGCCTGAAATTCTTTTTCCTTCCCCTTCTATTGGGTCAGGCTGCTCTGTCTCCACCATCAGCGTTTGTGAATTTACCGTTCTTACTTGTTTCTCTGCAGAAAGTGGAATTTTCGGAGTTTCCCTTGTAACGCTACTGGAAAATGACCGAAAGATTTTACCCGGTTCCAGGGTCCCACTTGTTTTCAGAAAGGTAAGGCGGTTAAGTCTGAACAGTAAATTTCCCTTTCTAGGACACACTGCCTGCAGCATGTTGTCAAATTCCATTAAGAACAACATTTACCGAAAGTGGCTCTCAAACTTTGAGCTTGTTTGTGTGTTTGTAGTTATTTATTCTTGGAATGTATGATGTCAGATGTGGAACTTTAGCCATTCTGAGTGACTCAATGCTGTGATTCAGCCGTACATCAGGGTGTCCGGCGATGGGAACGAGTCTCCGGTTGGGCGGGTATTTTCAGGGGTTAGGGTCTCGATGAGCCTCACCTCATGGGTCAGTTCGTCAGACTTGATGACAGCCAATCTCGTCCTTCCTGGAGGAGACTTGTGATTCATGGTATTCCTGTCTCCAAGAAAGGCTGAAACCACAAATACTAGCTACCACCCCCCCTCCCCCTCCAGCAACCTTGGATATTATCCAAAAGTGATTGCTGTTGGTTTTGCCAGATGGGTGAAATAGGAAGGATGAGTACTTTCATCCTTGGGGTCGTGATGCGAGTCGGTACATCCAGATGCTGCCTGGCCATTCCTAGGTACAATATGAACATTTCCTGGTTATGGCTGCATGGGTTTGCTGGTAACCATGTTAATTCATTACTAAGCAGACATGCATGAATCTCTGCATACCTACTTACAGTTTTTTTTATTTTGGCTTTACTGGAGAGCTTTTTGTTAAATATAGTTTCAGTTGAAAGTCTGGACACCCCTGCTTTTGATGCATTTGTCTCTGTTTTTGCTCTGTTTTTTTTCAGCTTATGATGAGGCAATTGATGCATCAAATATTGTAACGACCAAGAAAAGTATTCAACATCTCAAAATTTTTTCATGTTTTGCTTCGATGACAGCTTTGCCACCTGGAATATTTCTTAAATAGTCCTGCAGGAGTTTCCTCAAGTTCTGGGCATGAAAGAGCTGCCTTACTCTTACCCTTCAATTAAGCTCGTCTCAAACCAGCCCTGTTGAATTTACGTTGGGGGATTGTGGGGGTCTGGTCACCTCTCTCAGCGCTCCATCTCTTTCTTGTTCACAAGATAATACTTGCATAACCTTGAGTGTGCTTACCATTGTTATCGTGTTAAAAAGCAAATGATTTTCGGTAGGTGTGTCCATACTTTTTGTTGGTACTATAAGAGTAAAGATATACATTGTATCAACAAATAACCATTCCTGTGGTTAATGTTAGCTGAAATGGGTTCTGCGGACACTTTGACACTTCAGGGTGGGATAACATGTTAAGTTGCTGTTTCTGTAGCCTGTGTGGCGGTCTAGCATTTTGCCCTGGAAGTGTCCTTTTGACACCTTATGTGGTTTGTGGTAGAAAAGCCCCAAAAGGCATTTAAGGGGAACATGGCAGACGAGTGGTCACAGCTGCATGGCGAGAGGTTCCTCCCGACCTTGGCAGATTCGTGCCCCTCATGATTTGCCCAAAATGGGAGCAAAGCCAAGAAATGCTAAACGGTAAAGGGAGCAGAGAGGAGGTGACCGAGAGGAGTGGGAAGAGCCAGGGAGCCGAGACAGGCTGCAGTCTTGTTTTGTCTCTGCATCAAATGAGGGACTTGGAGTCTCAGTGCTATCAGGACGCAGGAAACCTGTCCTTGAGGTGTCTGCAAGGCTGACGCTGTAGTTTATAACAAATCCCTGAGCTCTTATCTCTGTGATACCAGTAAGAATATTACAAAACTATATTGCCTGTATTTGTAGACATTTCCAGGGTTTGGGTCTATTTCAGTCAGGTTTTCATGATTCTTTAGTATGCTATGAGATCTCAGTGAATTTCAAATTATGTTTAAAAGAGTGTTTCTCTTAAGAAGCACTAGGTTTCTGTTTAACACAATGAACTAAAACAAGGTGAGTAATTAGATTAGCAAATATTCTGTGGCACGCCACTGGTACTAGCATTATGTTGTGCTGTGTAGTGAAAATGGTAAGAAACAATGTACCAGAGAGTGTATGCATGCAGCATTGTGTGCGTTTTGTCGTTGCACAGCTGCTGTCCAAACTGGAGCAGACCGGACTGCAGACAGAGGGCATCTTGAGAATCCCGGGGTCTGTTTCTAGGGTAAAGGTAAGACCGGGCGTGACGGAGGCAGCTGACTAACCCAACAACAGAGATGCCGTTCACCTGACTCTGCAAATCAGCATTCTGACACATGCGAGTTCCTCAAACCTTCTCGACCTAATCCATAATGTGTTGATGTGTTCAAACCCCGCACATGAAAGAGTCTACAAGTCTATTCTCACGTCAGAAACACTTCATATTACAAACACAGACAGATGATTTCACGATGGCTGGCTGAGTGCTGCTCTAATTTAGCCTACTGTAGGTGTCAAGTGTCGCAACGTGACACCATTTCTCAGCATTAGCATTAGCTGCATGCCTTTGGTCCGGTTAGCCTTGCCAGGCTAACGCTGAAATGCAGTGGCAGGCTACAGTAAATAAAATCCCCAGCTAGGTCTTGGGGACTCCAGGTGTTAAAGGTTCCAAAGCTTCCACAGATATCCGCCTACTCCCTTCATGGGAAAGACAGGAATCCTCACTCCTGGTAAAGCCAAGGACGTCCATGTGTCCCAGGTCGACCTGCTCTTTTTGAAGAGCTGTTGCACAATTCGCCTCCTACCTTTTAGAGCATATGCCCATCAAAGACATGCAGCAGGTTCAGCTTTTGTGGCGGTTTCTGCCCATAGTGGGTCGGCACAGTGACTCACTCTTCCCATTTGACTGTTGGCAGCACCTGAGGCAACAGCTGGAGGCCAGTTTCTACGAGGATGGCTTTGACTGGGAGCAGGTGCGCCAAAACGACGCCGCCGGCCTGCTCAAGACATTCATCCGGGAGCTTCCATGTCCCCTGCTGACCCAGCGGTACCTGCCGACTTTCACCTCCGTGCTGAGTGAGTCCTGGCTCTGTGGTCCTGTGAAACACTCTACTACCCTATAGTCCTGTATGCTACTTCTTCCTCCTAACCTCACCTCAAGGGTGCCAGTCTTGTTAGGTCCATAACCTTGGTAGTCTTCTGCTGACTTGTGCTGAATGTAACATTGACTGGACTTTCTACCCGTCGCTCTGGTTGTCAGGTATCTCATCGCAGAGGCATCAAATCCAAGCCCTACACCTGCTCATCATGCTGCTACCTGAACCCCACCGGGACACCTTGAAGGTAACGTTCTGCTAAACTCGCGGGACTCCAGCATCTACAGTCCCTGTTATCCAGCGAATATTTATCACACTCTGAATTCCTGAAGGACCTTCACTTAGCTTTGGAATGCAGTCAGCCCTAGTGCATTCACGCTTCGTGATTCACAAATTCACAGATCCATGAAAATCACTTGTACATGTTTCCTTTACGTATTTTATTGAATTGTACCTTTAGAATTCAATACTTGTATGACTCTTGTCAATAAGTTTACAGTCCTGTTCATTTACTCATTTTACCTTATTGTGAGGAAAACGGCAGCCAATGCCGTGTTCTCTGAATTAGTAGGGGTATCATTAGTATACTGTACTGTAAATGTGCTAGTGTGACGAATATCCATTAGGCGATACTGTGCTTCATTTTTACATCAAACATTTGTTTTTTTTAAAGGTAACGCATTGAGCTAACTTTAAAATGAAATTAAAGTGTGTTGGGAGCATGATCGGGGTCGTATTTCAAGTTTAAACCAGGGGTGGTCAATGTTATCCGCAAAGGGCCGGTGTGTATGCAGGGTTTTGGGGTAACTTTTAGGTCAGCTAAAACACAGGGACATTTTAAGGGCACATAATTACCCGGCCCTTTAAATGAAGCACATATTACCATTTTTAGTGATGCTACCAAACACCCGCGAATCCTCCTCATTCGCGCCTCTTTCTGGAACCTAACCTTCTAACCTTGTGAATGTCCGCGGTCTGACTATATGTTTAAGTTCCGGGAAAAGCCCAAGAACCCAAAATCTTCTATTCTTATTTAAAGTATTTAAAAGCTCAGCATAGGTTACTTGAAAATGAACGAGCTTCAGGAGGTTGGAAAAACAAGTCTGACCAGCAAATCTTCCACATTGTGAAAATCTGGAAAGATGACAATGCATTTTTCCCTCGTTATTCGGCGGAAACTGCACCAGTCTGTGTGTCGTGCCTCTGTATAGAAACACAAAGTAATTGGTTGTCACTCATAGCTTGGTGTCAGAATTGGTGTCACAGATGCAGAGCTGTATAAAGAAACGCTTCATGCAAAGCAGGCAACATTTATAATTACCATACCATTAATATCATTGGCATCTAGAACAGAAATATCAAGAGTACATTAAGGGCTTTAAAATTAAAATGTGGTGTAGCCATCTGATGACCCACTGTTAATCTATATTCATCATTCTGTCGATCTGCAGTTTAGCTACATTTATCCCTTATAACCACTAGGCATGTACACTAGTTAATGATTATGCTTGAAGTTTGGTTTAATTTTGAGAAATTAAACCTGTTAGTCTTCTTGCTTCCATTTTGTATAGCTATGCTATAAATGTGGTTACGCTTGGAAAAGAGTGTCACGTGTGTTTAAACTTAATATTTGGTTTTACCATAACTTTTAGATGAGGTCGTTCTCGCCTGATTTACTTCATAATATTGCTCCTGCTCTCTCATGCACCGGGAAAATAATGTTGGCAGCCTGCTGGTGTCGGAGTGTAGATGAAGGTCGATCCTGTTTCTGTTCCCTAAGGCTTTACTGGAGTTTTTGAGGAAGGTGGTGGCGCATGAGGAGCGGAACCGCATGAGTCTGTGGAACGTCTCCATGATCGTGGCACCCAACCTCTTCATCAGCCGGGGGAAGACGGGCAGACCGGAGGAGATCCAGGGCGCGGCTGGGGAGGCCTACCTGGTGCGACTCCTCATTACTCACCAGGACCTCCTCTGGAAGGTAAGCCGTCCTCTCAGATTGAACCAAATCCCCCAAACAACGTGACACAAAGAACAACAAAAGGGCCGAATCCATTTTTCCTGAATATTCTTTTAAAACAAACAAAAAAAAAAAAAGTCATAGAAATCGAGCGGTGCTTCTCTCTTCCCAGGTCCCCTGCTTTTTAATTGGTCATGTAAGACAGATGAATGAAGCTTCTATGAAAAGGAAGACCATGTCTTCTGAGATGTGCAAGAAGAAGCTTCTCAGAAGAAGGCAGCCGGAGCGTAACAAAGGAGACAGAAGCGAAGTATGGAACTGGCGAATTTGTAAATGCCTTTAGTCCCGTCCACACATAACTTGATAGTGTTTAACACCAAAAGGCTAGTGTGTGATCCTGAATGGAGTCACACTGAAGAATTGCTCTGGTTTGTGTCCACAGCTCACCGACTTTCGGGATGGGGTGATTCGGGTACACGCCCCTCAGCATGCGAAGGTTTCTATGGCGATACGGCTGGACAGCGAGACGAAGGCGAGGGACGTCATCGCCCGCTTTCACTCTGAGACCAGGTCAGGGGAAGGGCTGCCTGTGACGTGGTCACCAGGCTCTCTCGCTCCCAGGTGTCACCACGTGCGAGTCCTCAGGTTCTCTCCTGAAATTTCCTTCATCTTTTCTCCAGCAGAGGCTCGCGAAGCGCCAGCCGGAGACATAGAGCCCATTTGTTTGAAGTCGGAGGAAATATAGGTATGAAATTAATAAGCATTTTTGCTTTTGATACTTCAGGAATGAATTCATTAGCGCTGCAACTGATTACCACTTTGTCATCCGTTCCCAGGCTGAGTGTTCTATCATTTTTTCCAGGTGAGCGCTGCTTGGATCCTGAGACGTATCTCCTCAACTTGCACCATGTGAATCCCAACTGTGAGTGGATATTAAAGCCTCGGACAGCGTGACAGCGTGTTGCCGCGGGAAATTATAACAATGGGGGGAAAAAAAGCCCTCTTTTGCCCTCTGCTGGACATTCTCAAGTCTACGAGTCAGGGTGACTTAGGTTTCAGCTGGTGGTACGCCGATGCGAGGCGAGTGGGCTGCAGCTCGGACACGACAGCCTGGAGCTGAAGCATGAGCTGCAGCTCTCGGGGAAAACGTATAGGCAGAAACCACTCACCTGCAGACCACCATATTTCTACAGGCATTGTCTCATGGACTCAAGTGCAGGATAAACTTGAGATAAATTCAAAGCATTTTGATAATGAACTTTAAAAAAAATTTGCCAGAAAAATACAAGCCATGTGCCAGAATGCTCAGCTTGTGAAATTTCAGCTATATGTCTCACAAGAAGGACACTTTTGTAAAGACTTCATAGGTCTGGTAACTTTTTGCCAATGGAAATGTAGCTGGACTGTAATTTATGTGTATAAAAATATTTATATGATTAATTTATCCCACCTTTTGTACAATTTGATGATGCATAAACACTATGAGGTCTTGGAGCGAGTCTTAAGGTTTCCCCGAAGGTGTTGAGCAGGCCTGGTTTAAGTGAATCCGGTAGGATATACCTGACATCGCCAGCCGGAGCTGCTTATGCTCCGAGGCCCAGAAGCCTAGTGAGTTTCTCCCTTGCAGGCAGAGGTGTCTCTGACTGAAGGCCCGATGGTCAGTGCGCCGCCAACGGTGGCTCTGGTAGCGATGAAGGCCACATCCGAAAAGGCCTCGGCAGCGACAGGCAGCCCCCCGGATGTGAAAGGCGTTACTGGGGTGTCGGCTCACATTTACCACAAACTCTACTGCAATGGTGTATTTCCCACCCGGCTATAGTCCATCAGTGCTCCTGGGACCGAAAATGCTGGATGTATGGCATTGGGTTTCAAAACATACTGCTGTTAAATGAGGAAAGGTCCACTTCCTGTCTCCATGTCAAAGGAAAGATCCACTTCCTGTCAAAACTTATACAGTATGCACGTATACAGAAACACTGAATGTCTGTTCTCCTTTGTGTTGTATATGTTCCTGTTTTGATTAATTACTGTTTAACACAGGAAAGAAAATTTGTTTCACTTGGCATGACTTTTTTATGAAATATATTGTATTTCCACGTTGACACTGGCCAGTTCAGATTCTGCCTTTTCATCTTTTCTGATGCACCTCCATAATCTGTATTATTGACACAACGAGAAGAGAAAACTACTTGCCCAATGTGAACATTGACTGATTCTGGAACACGGCTGTTTCCTGACGTCTTGCACTTTTTTTGGTACAGATGTGCAACACTGAGACTCAATGAACAAGGAGCTGCTTTCCATGTTTATTACCAGCTGCAGCTCATGGGATCAGGGATTTTACCCACAGTGACAATTTAAGTAAATAATTGACAGGGCTCACAGTCCTCCGCTTTGCTTATTGCATAAATGGATAGTAGACACTGTTGCCTAAGTTGAAGGATATGAATAACAGCATGAGTAATTTAATTTCGTAATCTATCACTAGTTAGTATATGGCTGGACACTGACATCACACCCAGCGATCTCATTCTTTGATTGACAGGTGTATATTTTCCTTACCTCATGGGAGAGAGGAAGTAGGCTGAGGATGATTAGCTAAAGATGACTCATTGAAATGTACAAAGAACATACAGACTCCGGAAGAAGATTTTATGTTTATTTTTAATTTTATTTTTCTCCTTCACACCTAAATGTACCGTTTTTTTTTGCTGATGTGTTACAATGTAATGTTGGCACTGATATTACCTTCAGTGAATCTTTTCCCTCAAAAGATGATATATTTTCTGCCAAACTTGGTTTTTATCATTTCATGTGTTTATGAACAAATAAACTGTATATAAAGGACACAAGGTTTAAGAAGGGACATGTATTTTTGGGGGCCTCTTCCTGCCTTGACATCTTCATGGGGGACTTCACTGAGAGGGTGATGCCGGCACTCCAGGACAGGAATATGGGATGATTCCACGGAGAATGAAGGCCTTGCTGAAGTCCAGCTTTCGGACTTGGGTGCCCTTAGTGAGACGGACGTTAGCCATGCAACCCCTGAAGGGAGCCCTGGTGGTCAGGCAGCTCTGCGTCACTCCAGCTGAGGGGGGAGGAAGGGGGGCACATCGGGAGAGACCTTTAAAATGTCCCTGTGTAATTTACTGCAGCCCGCAGGTAAAATAATGTCCCCAGGTAACCATGACGATGTACAGACATTCAGCCTACAGCCCACCAGCATGCCCCAATATGTAAAGCAAAAAATTGTCCCCTACCGATGACAATGTTTGTGATTTGTCATGTATTTGCCAGAAAGCATTAGGAATAGTTCCTATTTAATGGGCATGGTAGAAAGTGCATCCTCATGTTATGTCATCTTTAAGCCCTGACTGTCCTCTTTAAGAAACTATAGGACTTAATATGGTGGCATGAATATTATGAGAGATATGGGAAAAAACATGATGTCCTCTACAGTGGAAAAAAATGGACTGCTTGATCTCAGGAGGGTGTTGAATAAAACAGGGAAGTTGCACCTGGAAAGTGAGTAAGCATAGTGACAGATGAGGAGGAGGAGGAGGAAAGCTGCATACCAGGAAAGCCCCCCACATAGACGGGGTTGTTGGAGTCCACTGAGGTGGCCCGCAGATGCGGGTTCTCGCTGTGCACGGTGACCCCGTCCACCGTCAGACTCACGCCATGCTTGGTCTTATTGGCCGTCACCATGTGCCAATGGCCGTCGCACAGCTGGCCGGGCTCCTCCGGGTCGTAGGCGGCAGAGATGAGGCCCGCCCCGTTATTCACGTGGAACCTCATCTGCAGGTGCCAACATGATGGGGGGGGTTCCAAGATTTTTTTTTTTTAGGTGGGGGGAATAAAAGGGGCCATAATTCATACAAAGGGGCAAAGCTTCTCATTACCCAATGATATGCTTTGATTGGGTGAGTAGAGGGGGGGGGGGGGCTCCATACTGTGTGCATGCATTTGATGCAGGGTCTTGTTGTGCAGGGTCTCCAGAGCCCCTGAGCTGATCAGCCCTGCTTCTCAGGTACAACTTACACATCACTCAGCTTCACCAGCTGCCAAGCTCATTTTGATCTATGCTGGGAACATCTGATCCCACCAATGGGATGAAGGGATAGTATTTTAATTTCTGAGACTGCACCTTGGTGTTTGCACGGTCCCAGGTAAACTCTCCTACAGGGCAAATACACTAGCCTTTAAATTATTTAAATTATTAATTGCATGGGTGCATCTTTGGTCAATACCAATATCTCACTGAGTATACCTCCCATCTCCACTGTGTGTGTGTGGGTCAGATATACATTACATTGTGTGGACCAAATGTTTTCACAATGTGATAAAAACCTGTGCCCTATGATGGACTGGCATCTCAGCCGGCGCGTCCCCCTCATATGTGCCCTATGATGGACTATCACATTAATATTTCAAGATGCATTTACCAGGATCCCTTGTTTTAAAAGAATAAATGCAAAATTCATATCTCTGTATGCCTGGTGCTACACGGGATGGTCATGGCGATACTGTTGGTGCCACCTGTGGTTGACACGACTCCCATGCCTCTACTGTGACTCTGGCCTGACTCTGACCTGTCCGTTGATCAGCTCCAGCCCAATGGCGTCCGCCTTGGTGCTGCTGACTCCGAGCAGAACGCCATTGAGGGCCGTGGTGCGGAACTCCAGGTCCACCTTGACATTCATGCCCACCTTGTAGCCTTCCTTAGCTGTAGAGGTACACGACGTGGCATCGCCCATCCATCAATGTGCTACCATTAAAGCCTCCGTGAAAGTCAGGTTTCCTGGGTCTTACCGAAAGCTGCAAATCCACTACCATCCAAGAAGGTTCCCTTTTGGACAAGAGAGAAGCATCCTGAGGTGGAGTAGGACGCGATGGGGTTTTCCGTGTCCAGGGGGACCCCATTCAGGGTCGCTCCTCTCACACAGCCAGCAATGCTGTGGGTCACCTGTCACAAAGTTAACCAGCCACAGATAGAGGTCAATGCAAGAGTGTCCCTTGTCATAAAATGAACCATCCCCAGCTGTATTTCAGATCTGGGAGGCGTGGGTCACCGGCCAAAATTAACTCGTTTATTTAGCAACAGGCTATTCCAGGGCCTGAATATCTGTGTGCAGCATCCATGTCTTGTGCATATTTTTCTGCAGTTTCCTCCCTCAGTCCAAAGATGTGCACTCTAACCGAGCTATAAAAATAGTGCGTGTGTGTGACTGACAGTGGTGTGGGCTCATGTTGTGCTTGGGTTGCTCCTTAAAGGCAGATTCAGGACCATGGCAATGCTGACTTACTGAAACCAGACAAAATATGGATGAAAATCAGGCTCCTTCTTTTCAGCAAGACAGCATCACAGAGAGCTGAGGGATCACTCTTACATTTCCGATGTTCTTGGCTTTGTAGTTTGATGGCAAGCCTCCTAGGTACAGTATGCCCCTCACATCCAAATTGTTGGTCTTCCCCTTGGCCTGCACTGCGGTGGACTCCTGGCCATCAACACTGATCTTCAGACTCCTCTTCCCAAAGTCTGCTTTGATCTACAACCAGGGGGGTTAACTCAGAGGCATGGGAAGACGTTTTGAGCTCAGAGGGCTGAAATGTGTAACCACCAACAAAAATTCATTGGCATCATTACTAAACACCCCTCTGACCAATCAGGTTCAAGAATTCAACCAGTATACCGTGGCATAAAGTGGAGCTCATAATGTTGCCTCTATGTTGTTTTTTTTATGAAATCTGTAGACAATTCTACAGGTAATTCTACAGAATTACCATCAACAGTCAGAGGGGGTCCTGAGGGTGCTTCACTTTCAGTGTTCTTGGGTTCATAGACATGAAAAAAGCTCTTTATAAGTATCAAGCCAGATTCAGCTGCCTTTATCTGACCACTCACCGCGTGCCACTGGCCGTCATCGACGTGCTCGGCCAGGCTGGCTGTGGCCTCATTCCTGCCGAGGTTGCAGGTGAAGAAGAGCTGCCCCCCCCACAGCTGCAGCGTGGCGTAGTCTGTCTGGGTGGGGGCTGCCATGTGGAAGAGCAGGCCGCTGGAAGCGAAGGTGCGCAGGGAAAGCTCCAAAGAGAAGCTGTAGGGACATTCACAATGTTACCTTCTTGGTTCTCCTCTACCATGATAATACTATAGATCTCTGAATGCTGCTAAAAGTTTCCAGTATTGTACCTTATAAAATACCTTTTTTTGGGAATATTGATAAATTAAAATATATTCTGTGATTGACATAACTGGTACCTGAGTTCATTTTCATAATATAAAGGATGAAATGCGTGCTATTTTTTTCATGCAAATGTGCATAAAATAACTATGCATTTACACTGTGATGACAAGAAATTAAAGAATATTTAAATATTTATACCACAAATGCTTACTTGAGTACCAGTAATGTTAGTCCTTGAATGTATTTGATACAGCCAAAGTAAAACGAATAATACTAGCCATCCGTCCATCCTCCATAACTACTTATGCAGTGGAGGGCCTTTTTGTGAAAATAATAAAAATAATAATAAGAATTAAAACAATATGGTTTCATTGCATTTCATGCTTTCGACCCCTAATAATGTGTTAAGAGCAGGCGTGTTCCGGCATGTTCCCGATGGAAGGCGGCGAACTGACCCGGCCCGAACGGCTTGCTCGCTAATGTTGAGGGTCATGTGACTGTGCCTCAATAAGCCGAACTGGTAGGCGCCGGGGATGCTTTCTGTCTGGTCTGCTACCGCACACTGGTAAGGGCGACAAGAAAAGACAGAGCCGCCAACTTTGATATGGCCCTTCACTTTGATTTGGGGGGGGGGGGGGGTTCTTCACAGCCCTGCTTTGATCTGGGGGTGAGGGGGGGCTTCTTTTGAAGCCTCAAGACAAATTCCTGCGGACCACAGGCAG
>JAABNY020000001.1:22119196-22141427 GCA_015164015.2 Brevimyrus niger
CCTTGTATTTACATGCACTCATTAGATGTTCTCAGTTTTCCTCATACAGAATTAAGGCACTCTGGTAACACTAACTGCACCTTCATAATGCATTCATTATGCATTCATAGAACATTAAGTGCACCTTCATAATGCATTCATTATGCATTCATAGAACATTAAGTGCACCTTCATAAAGAGACAGTTACTGTAAAGCATTACCAGCACTTTAAATGAATGGATTCAGTCTCTGAATTATCCACACGGGATGAGAGTGTACGCTGTAATGGACTTGGGTCCGTCCTAGGTATCCCCCCCCCCCCCCCAAGCCCTGTGCTTCCTGGGATACACTCAGCATCACTGGGATCCTGCCCCAGACAAGCAGCTATACAAGATGGTCTGTGGGGGACAGCAGAAATGAAAGGTGCTGGCTCACCATCTTGTCGGCCAGCTCTGCCAAGTGCTCTGCTTCCTGAATGTCCAGGAAAATTTTGAAGTTAACAAAGAGGGCGCTGATTGCTTTCAGGGAAGAGTTCTTTGCGGCCAGTATAACTCTGGAATGAATGAATGTGTTAACATGTTACTGGCTATGCTTTGTTAAATGTTTATATTACACTAAATATTCATTGTTTGTTTGCTTTTCAGTTCCATTTTGGTTGACGATCAAGTATGTTCATTGAAAAACATAAATTAATAAAAAAGTCAATCCAGTGTTATTGATCAAACCATAAAATCCCGGAGTGTATGACTGGGGATGGGGCACATACGTGTGCAGTACGAGGGCCTTCCCCTGCAGCAGCTGAGTGTGATCCTCCACTCCAGACATCAATTCTGAAACATTCTCCAGGCGAGTCACCAGTGCGTCCACTCGCTCTTCTAAAGCTGTGCTCTCAGCCCCCAGCTGATCGTGGACGTCCGAAAGCTGCCAGGACACACCAGCTCTTACCCTTTAAGGTGTAGCGATAAATACTACCCCAGTTCAGCTACTGCCTCACGGGGAACTGACATATTTATATAGCAAAACCCCACAATAAACCTCGATAGCTCAAGTAACCTGCACCCTGAAGGGACAACTCCATGCAGGGAACCTGCTCTCAGAGCCATGTTTAAGGTACATAAGGAATAAAATATCCAGCTATGTAAAAATGTAAAAGCCCCCCCCCCCCCACCCCTCAAAGTTCAAGTATATCAGGTGGTGTCTCTAAAGGGAGTGCATTTGTGTGTGTGTGTGTGAGTGAGTGACCTTAGATGGACATTTGACTGGACATGTGGTTTGGACAGTAATATGCCATGAGTTCGACTTTTTGACTTAAGTGATAAGTATTTTCTTTTTCAAGCATCTACATTTGCACGACAGGCCCAACTTACATCTGGAGCAGTGCCTGTATTGTCCAGCGTGTTGTTAATATCAGCTACGAGATTCCAGGCCTCCGCCAGCTGCATCTTGGCTGCATCTACCAGGACGCCGAGGCTCTGTTTGCGCTCCTGACATCGGGGGAGACACGGTTAAACACAGCGTGAAGGCTGGAGCTCACTTGCAATCCAGTGAGGTGCTGCATGCTGATACAATATGCAGAGCCTAAACGACAAAGGAAAGGAGCTTCTGTAGGCCAATAGCCGGACCTTAAGCCTCCAGCGAATACAAATCAGGAGGGAACAGCTATGAAATCGCACTGGAATGAGTGTGAACTGATAAACAACTCAGCACGACAATCAGAACCGGACAGACGGAGAGCGTGGGACAGAAGACTGACATGGAACTTGTCTAGGTTGGCAGCGGCGGGGCCCAGCAGCTGGAGGGTGTGGCCGATCTCAGAGCGGGTGAGCAGCAGCTGCTCCTGTGCGCTCTGCAGCTGTACATCCTTCTGTGATAGTTTGAGGCTGACCGACTTGACCAGCGCTTCCATTTCCTGCCAGGGTGTGTGAAAATCCCTTTGAACCATCCAATGGAGCTCAATTGCGGCCCTGCACAGGGTTCAGACACATTGTTTTAGATGGGTTGCTACGTTTCTCTTTGGCCTGGACACTGCTTATGCAATATTCTTGTCGCAGTACATTTCACCATCCGTACGTGCTGCCCGTCGGACATCCAGATAGAGAATCTTGAAGGGTGCCCCGTGCAAACTGACCCAAGTGCGTCGGAGGCCCTGGTCCGGCCAGGGCTCAGGTTGACCATGCTCATGGCCCCCAGCATTGGTGGTATGAGCTCCATCAGCTGGGTGATGTTGACATCTTGCAGGGTTTTGTTCAGACTGCTGACTGTTTCCTCTAAAGCTGATACACACAGTAATATCACTTAGCTTCTGACACAGCTGAAGCATGTGCAAACGCTTTAACCCTACAAAAACTTTCTTGCTTATAGTCATTCTGTCTGCACTGCTCATTGCAACCCCAAGTGCACCAAATCACCTGACACAAAATGGCTGCCTAACAAGTAATGTATTGCTTGTTGCATAAAGATTTTAACTGATTTCAGAATTATTTATAATTTGCAGTTTAGTATACAAGAACAATTCTGCTGCGCACACTTTATATCCAGAGTGTGTTTTCTGGACGTACCGACAAATGATTTCTTTTTGATCGTTGTGCTCCTAAAATTACACAATATATATGGACAACTCTAATCAGAAGGTTTTTGGAATACAGGAAGATTACTGGAGGGAGGTTTGAGAGTTTGAGAGAAAGTACTGTCAAAAGGTACCACAACTTTCCGACTGGATGTTAGGAACCAGCGCCAATAGTTCTTGGCTCAGGGTCAGC
The DNA here is from genome assembly GCA_015164015.2 of Brevimyrus niger. Lineage (NCBI taxonomy): Eukaryota > Metazoa > Chordata > Actinopteri > Osteoglossiformes > Mormyridae > Brevimyrus > Brevimyrus niger. The sequence goes on from JAABNY020000001.1 coordinate 22,121,936, forward strand.
GTCTGTTTGGTGTCCTCATCCAGAACATCTCCTTCATCCGAGAGCTTGTTTGCCTAACAAAAGAGGCAAGCGGTGGGTATAGGTCGAATGAGCGGCCCTTGTTTCATGAGGCTGAAATGGCCTCAGAGTGAGAAGCAGGCCTGGTGGCTCACCTTCATCTGCAGCACTGAAATGTCTTTGGAAAGTTTTGCCAGCTGCTGTTGGGCTTGGAGTGAGAAACTGATCGGGAGCGTTTCAGGAGACAGGAGGGTCTGCGTGTGGAAAGGGAAAGTAAAAGAAAACTGGCCCTGAAAACACATAACAGGACCTGGGAGGAGATAAATGCTTCTCATGTAGGAAGTAGTGCTTATGAAGCTGAGGATTCAGATGGCCATGTGGTGGAACATAAAAACACCACAGTGGCCATAGCTGTAGCTACAAAGGCAATCCTGCAACACACAAAGCCAAATACGAGGAGCATCCGACCTTCAGCTCCTCTGTGCTGCTCTCCATGGACCACAGATGGCTGTATGGGACTAGGACCTGGTGAGCGGCCTTCACTGACTGATCCAATGCTTCAGACTCGTCCAGGATCACTCCAGTACACTCATCATCACATGCTGCAGATGGAGAGGCACATTCATTATCACGCCCAGCCAGAATGACTTTAGCACAGTGTTTCCCAACCTGGTCCTGAGGGACCCGCATACTGGGAGCTAGGAAGGAGAAAAAATGTGGACTGGCTCTGGGTCCCCAAGGACCGGACAGGGAAACACTTATTTAACAGATTTCTTTGGAAGGGAAACATGACACACACTCACAGACTGACCTCACTCACATTGTCCTGTTCTGTGAAGTGACAAAATTCGGCAAATTCATTGGCTAAATTCAAAACAGAAATGTCTGAATGTGCAGATTTCAAGGGCGATATTGGATTTTGTTAGTTATGTATAGCGACTACATAACTAAAGAAAACAGACACAGAGCTACTGTGTGAACTTTCTGGCCCCTGTACTTGGCTCTTTCAAAGCATCACTCTCAGATGACAGAGAGGCTTAGCCGTGCTGGAACGCAAACAGCCTTTGGAGTTACATAACTCCACAGATATATTACATAAAGAATTAAATTCTGAATGGGAATTTTGAGTTAATTTGCTGATAAATAATGAACGTTAAACTATCTTTGGTGTTGTTTCCCAACCTGGTCCTCGTGCACCCACACACGGGACCTGGTTCACCTCCCTCCGGTAGGGAGCTGGGAGGGAGCAAAAACGTTGACTGTCCGTGGGTTCTGGAAGACCATATTGGGAAACACTGATGTAGGGAAAAGGTCTCCAGGCCTTCCTGCAGTGACCACTGATCCAGAGGGTGGTTAAATAAAACACGAGAGTGGAAGTGCAAGCTGACTGCGGCCTTATGAGTGGTGGACGGGGCTGTCAGTGGCAGCGGGAATGTCTACGGCACTCACAGATACACCGCTCCCCAGACAGCACGTGTCTTTCCTCGCACTCGTCGCAGCGGAGCCCGCGGACGCCCGGCCTGCACTCGCACTGCGCCGTCCGTGGGTGGCAGCGGTGGTGCAGGGCCCCACTGGAATTGCACTGGCATGGCTCACAGCGGCCGTCAGCCTTGGTGGGGGTCCCCATGTAACCTGAGGAACACCTGCACACACATTGAACATGGGCCACCTGGAAGGGGGGGGGGGCTTTTTAAGCTACTCACCACCCAACTGCAAAGCCTGCTCTTCACTGTAAGATAATGTACTGTAATGTACTTTAGTGTGACTGAGGGTAACTCACCCTGGTCGTATTTCACCCCCCCCCCCCTCCATTACAATCCTCACAATACCGCTTATGTAGCTCAGCTAGCGCAATATTGCAAAGTTTTAGAAACAATGCAAAAGTCTTAGGTTTTAAATCCCAAATTGCCCACATAGTGTCACCCCTCCCTTGCTTCAGATGAATAAGCAAAATGTAAATAGTGGGTAAGGTAAAGCCTTTTAATCAGTCTTTGAATTAGGTTACTGGATTCCATCAGCACCAGGAGGTCTTTACCGACCACAGAGGGTGAGGACCTCATGACACCAAAGGCCAGTGCTCTGTTCTGAATCACCACAGCAGCAATGAAGAATGTTAAGTATGTAAGCTTAATACCATGGACGCATATCAAACGTTTTTTTGCTTAGCCGGACAACTTGTCGGATTTAAGGTACCTCAGTTTAAATGGTCCCGATCTTTGTTCACTTACAATTAGCCCGAACTACCGTAAATCCGACAAATAATCAGACTAATCGTGAAGTCCAATTCTAGCCCGGTTAATTGTCATTCTTACCAATATCAGGTAACACATTACGCGTCGTGCTTTACGTATAAAACTCAGTAGCAACACATCCACAGATAAGTTGGACAGTATAGTGTGTGTGACTGAGTTAATGAGCCAAAAATGAGAAGTAGTGTTTAAACCGTATAAAACTAGAACTTTCCCTTCTGTTGATAAAAGGCGTAGCCACCTCAGATTCTGAACTCGGGACCCCCTTGTGCTGCTCCGAGATATTTCAATGTCAGCTTAGCCATTTCAAAACCTCACCCCTGGATTGGCAGCAACTAACACACCATATATTCTTTGTCTCGACCACTACCCCCCCCCTCCCCCCCTTTTTTTCGCTAAGTTAAAACTTACTTGCTTAATTAACTAAATAATATGGATGTGAAATGTCACAAACACATGGACTGGCTGTGGTGCCCCTAAGGAGAGGTTTGGGAACCAAAGTGTTGTTCATCAAGCCATCCACCAGTAACTTCATGGAGAATGGAGGAAATTCCTATTACTGTAGCTGTTGTGTCTCTCATAGTTTGCAAATGTTCTAAAGTTAAGTTAAGTGTTTCTTGTTCTGAGCACATACACACTTGATATGAGCAGCTTTAAAGATTCTGCATGGTGCTGTATATACATCCGGACCCTGATGCACGTCTAACTTGGTTTTTCATTGCTGGTTTGAAGGATATAGCGTTACGGCACCCTCACCATTCACAGTACTGCCCCTTGTAGCCTTTTTCACAAGCGTCGCAGCGATAGTCATTCATGCCTTCCAGGTGACAGGTGGGGCTAAAACTGCAATAGATGAGGTGGAGGAGCTAAGCACACAGCAGCAGGAGCCGAGTCGCGTAAGCACGCCCCCACATGTAAGCTTGTTGACGGATCTATTGTTCCCACCCACGCAAATATTTAGGCAGCTGAAACTTTTCTGCCATCTGCTGGAGAAATTAAGCTAATGCTCGGGCAGTGCTAGATGGAACTGTGTGAAGGGAGTGTACCTCTTTTTATTTCCAGGTGGACAGGAACACGGGGAGCAATCACTGACAGATCCCTCCACTTTCCCATAATACCCCGAGGCACAGAGTTCGCAGTGGTCCCCTATGGTATTGTGCTGACAGTCCTTGTCAAGAGAAAAATGTTATCATTGAAGCTGCAAAATAAGCAAGGCTTGCTATCATTACCTAATTAATGTGCACTAATGGCATTGGCATTACGCTATAAAAATTACTACACTGGCGGAAGTGTTACAAATATCTTACATTGGACGATTAAATAAGTAACTGGAGTAACTGGAATAAAGTTCTGCCATCTCTAAAAGCTGTAAGTGTAAACACTTTTGGCCACTAATGTAAAGGGTGTGAGCTGGGCACAAACAGGACTTCAGGTGAGATCCAGTGATGGGCGAGGCGGGGACAGTTCGAGAGGTACAGTATACCTGGCAGATTCCAGTGAGCACATTGCAGGCCAAGCTGTGGTTGTTGCACTGGCAGGGGACGCAGGGCTGGACAAACAGATTGTGACTTCCAGGGCTCAGTGCTGATTTGGCCTTTCTGAAGTAGCCGGGGGCACAATCCTGACACCCCAGGTGGGAAAGATGGCACAAGGACAAGGCGGCACCAGACAGTTAAAGCAATGAAGGAGGAACTGGGTTCAGCATTTGGGCGGGCGGGGGGGGCGGACTGAACTGACCCACAGAATACGATATAATTCAAAGCTTCATCTAAGCTTGATATCACAGAATCCATAGTGTGCATCATTTAGATGTCAGATCAGTATCCATTTGGTTGCACACACAGTTTTGTCTCAAGACGCAAGAGTAAAGGGTGGTACTTCACACCTGGCAGGAGAGTCCGGCATACCCTGAAGGACACCTGCACTTCTCGATGAATCGAGCCACCTCCCCGCCCATCGGACCTTCCCCAGCCTCCACCGCGGTCTCCATAGAGAAGTTAGTCAGCCTGTAAGACACGAGCACCAACGGTGAGGATCGCCTGGCCGTCGGATACATGGTGACAAAGACACAGGAAAGAAACACGCTCCAACCTGTTCCAATTCATTTGGCTGCTTTGTGAGGCTTTGACTAAGATGAATTCCACACTGCCCAGGACGGACATGAAGTCTGCACGCGTGACGCCGCGGCTGGAGCCAAAATACTTCCACTTGTGCTGCCGAGAGAGTTTAGGGAAAGTTGTAATAAAGGTTCCCGCAGAGACACAGTTCAAACCCAGTATTGAATCCAACCATAGTCACAATAAACTGCAGGAGCAGGTTCCGAAAACTTTCTACTATTGCCTTGGTCCTAATTAACAAACATAATCCAACAGTATCCTCAGTCCACCCTTTTCCACATCGTCAACCCCGTCCTGTAGGAACTATCCCAGCTGATCCCATGTTATCTTGTTAAATAATATAATTTCTCCCCGTTTGTCACAAAATGCTCACCTCAGTCATCCAGATCTCATGTTCAGTCTTCACCCCGCTATCCTGAACAGGCATGTCCAGGTAGATGACCACTTTATTTAACTGTCCTCCCCCCATGAGGACTTGGGGTGTGTCGCCCAGGGCGTGGAAGGTCACGGCATAGCGGAGCTTACCTCCATAGGACATCAGCTATTCATAAAGAAAAAATCATCAACCCTCCATGCTTATAATTGCCATGATGTGGTTTAAAATTGGGTTCAGGGAATCACCATTCTTCACATCCATTAATGTCCTGATGTCACGTCAAGGGAAGCCGTCATTTTAAGATTTACCATTTAGTGACAGGACACTCCTGCCCTGTTATGCTAGTTAAAATAAATAAATCAAAGCTTTATTACACTGGATAATCTCAAACAACCATAAAAATTCTTCTAGTAAAGACAAACGATATGCATTTATATATTGACACTAACAGATAAATTACCGTAGGAGGGAGTTTATATGACTGTTCCTAAATTAGGTAACTTAGCGACCAGTGTTACCTTGTTTCCCTTGAATTTGGGGGGTAGCTGCCAGTAGTAAGGACCAGTGTACCACCAGGAGCTCTGGGTTGGGCTGGGGTCCAGACCCACACCGTTCTCATCGGAGACGACGCCGTCCATAGCGTCTATCCCATCCTGTTTGCTGACCATGGCCAGCTGGTCGGACTCACCCAGCGTGATCTAGGTTTGGGGAACGAAACCCAGGGCAGGCGGGATAACCATCTGAACTCATATCCAAGTTTTCCTGCAGAAGTTCAAGCGCTGCTTGGACGGTGAACAGTAATCCTGCTCACTGGGGTTCGAAGCCTTGTTTGCTCCCGATGGCATCTCGTACATTGTCCAGAATCCCTTGGCTGCTGAAAACTGGCTCGTATTTCCAACCTCCTTGTTCAAACATCAACAAAACATGCCGCCTTCCGCAAACACCAGCTACCCACAGACGCGTGCAAACGCACCTACACTTCCCCAACAGATCCTGTACAGTGGATTAAACCAAACCCCCTGGAGCCCGGGCCGTGACAAACGCACGCGGCCTTGGCCTCGCCGTCGGCCTGCAGCAGATGAGTGTCCCATGGAGCCTGGGCTACGGCAGCTGCTTGTTCTTCCCGTTAATTCTCTGTCGGATCTTATTAAATGCAAGCTAACTGGCCATTACTTGAACTTGCAAGGCTAATAAGGATCCACATATTTCGATGTTCCTAATCACCACATCATCTCTGGACAATGTGTGGGGAGTAGTGAGCTCAGTTTAGGTTTAGTTTAGATATTCTATATCCGGCACCTAATGATGTCACTTCCTGTTTATTCAAACCAGTGATTCCCAATCCGGTCCTCAAGGCCTCCTTGAAGGTCCACATTTTTGCTCCCTCGCAGCTCCCGGTAACATGGACTGTCTGGGTGTCCCCAAGTCCCAGATTGGGAAATACTGACTTAAACCATTTAATGCATTAGGACATACATACCTTGTTTAAAATACTTAAGTACAGACAAATTTAGTTTAGGAGTGTTTGACTGACGCCCATTCCCATGTTGCCCCGCAGTCGACGAGCATTGGGATGGCACTGCTTACGGAAGCTCTGAGGAGGCCCGTGGCCTCCACGCAGTCTGGGGAGATCCCAGAGCAGAAGCAGGGACTGCAGCCCTCGGGGAGCACTGCCGCCAATCCGAAGGTCCCCCGCTTGCACTTGTTACAGGAGGCACCGTGCACATTGTCCTGGCAGACCAGAGAGGGTGGGGTGGAGATGGACATGGCGTCACAGGTGTGAGTCTCTGATGTGACCTCATCACGACCCCTTCGGCTGATTAACGACACTCGGGATCGGAAGGCTGCTGCCTTTTTCACAAAGGCAGATCTGAGCATGTGAGCAAAGCATGTTAACTTGAAGCGCTCAGTGTAAAACCGTGAGCTTCTTTCCGACACACTGCATTTGGCACGAAATCAAACTGTGAAACCAAAGAGGATTGTGGGATATTTAAGCTGGCGGAACGAGGCCGGTTTTGCAGCATCACTTACACATGGTCCAAATTCCAAATTCCCTTATAATAACCAGGACCCCGTTATGTAATAACATTACACAAAGCCAATCAGTTAAACATGTGACATTGACCATCCGTCACACAGCCAGAGACCGGCTGACCGTAGCCACGTCTGGGCTACTATATCAGTACCTTGCAGACACAGGTGCCCCGGTCGCCGCAGAAGCAGGCTGCCAGGTCCTTATTGCAGAATTGCTCCCGGGTGCCACGCATGTTGCACCTGCAGGGGCCACACTTCGGGTAGCCGCTGAACCCTGGGGCGCACCGGTCGCACCTGGGCCCATCGAACCCACGCCGGCACAGACACTGGCCACTGGAAAGGTCGCAGTGGGGCACCAGGGCACCAACGGCACTGCAGTCACATGGCTGGGGAGCAGCGTAGCGAGCAGGTCAGGGGGCATGAATTTGTACCATTTGCTGTGTCACACTCTACACTGAGACCCACCTCTCTACAGGAATTGGCAATGCTAGCAAACACTGACTCCAAGGCTTCCCACAGCCGGTTGCCTCTTGGGGAAGGACCAGCCCCCACACACCCCCACAGCAGACACTGTTCAGCAACTGCATGCATAGTTTGGCACAACCAAATCGGCAAGCCTAGCCCCTGCCCCTAGACCTCCAACAAACAGCACATACATCCATTCCAACATCCTTCTCCTATATCGCTGCTGATCTAAGTGGACTGAACAAGTCAAATAAAGTAGGGATCATATCTGGATTCACTTGGCCAGCCTGTACTGAAGCTCAGTGTACCTTAGTGTACCTATACCTGTCACTCCATTTAACACCACAATGGTTAAGAACTCATTTTTTGTCATTGTAGTTTTTTCTGGCTTTGAAAGTCTGGACCGCAAGCCAGTTAAAATTTAGTGTCTAAAACCCGTTGTGACCAGAAAAACAGGACACCCATTCGTGAAATTTCATAGCTGCCAATCATAAGATAGGCCACCCCTTGCAAGTACAGCAATGTGGGGGTTTCACAGCTGTCAATCAATATACACAGCCAATGACAATGCAGGCCATGAAGTGGGTGACGACACAAGTCACAACTGAGACCTAGGGGGGAGTTCTACAAAGCAGGATGTCTTAGTTAGCTGGGTTAAATTAAGCTAGAAGAAAAATCCTGCTTCGTGGAATGCCCTCTAGGTTTACTAATGAAACTTTCTCTGTATCATTTTTTGTATAGCAAGCGTGTGACCTAACTGTAATGATCTGGATGGCCTCATCCTACATGTGTTCTTCCATTTTATGTGAAAGAAGATGCTAGATTTTTAAAGGGTGAGAAGCGTCGCTTCCCGTCTGAGTTCACCTTGCAGCCCGTCTCCAAGCTGTGGTCCCAGTGAAGATCCTCACACAGTTCACACGCCTGCCCCCGCGTGTTGGGGGGACAGACGCACTCTCCTGTGTCCGGCAGGCAGTGGCCATGCGTGTGCGCGCAGATGCATTCTGGGCGGCGAGAGAGACGTCAGTAGCGAGGTGTGCTGATGATGTGGATGTCAGAAGGGGGGAGGGGATGGTTACGGGGCCCGAGGACGTGCGAGACTCACCTTTGCAGCCGGTTTCCACGGTGCCGTAGTGGTTGGGGGCACAGTGATCGCACTTAGCCCCTGCCACGCCCTGGATGCAGAGACACGCCCCTTCTCTGTTGCAACGGGCAGACAGCGACCCCGCCTGGCTGCAGTTACACGTCACACAGCCCGTCCCGCCGAGCAGGCTGTAGTATCCCACCTTAAAGACACACATCAGTTTCAGATTCTCCTCCCATCCTTCCGCCATCAATCACACCCCCTCCCTCCCCCAAAGTCAGCTTCTCTTCAGTGTGGACTTCACTACTGCGGCGAGGAAGACATAGAAATGCCACCGATGTCAAGGGCACACGCAAACTGGGGTGTAATTAAAAATGTGAGTCAATGTCATGTTGGCGGTCGTCGGGCGGGGCTCTATCCGCGCGCCGCCAAAAGGGCGACACGGAGAGGCCACGAGCTGGCAAATCCGCAATGTTTCAGAAACTTTTAGGCCCAGGAGAGAACCCTGGGAGGGCAGTGCCACTTATCAAGGCGACGCCAGCCTGGAAATCCTATCCAGCTTGCTGGCACCGTGACGCAGCATTGCCCAGCCTACCCAGCATTTATAAATGCCATTTTGGGCACGTATGATAAGGTTCCCGGGCCAGCATGTGAAATGAGCTGGCCGGCGGTTAGGCAAGGGCTTGGCAGGGGTCCACCACAGCCCACCGGGGCCTGGAGTTGCCCGTATCCTCACATCTGGACTTCGGCCTGACGAACATCTGCTCTCCGCCCACTGGCGCCCCTTCCTGCCACAGACAGACAACCCCCCCCCCTACCCCCCCGCTCTAACTAATCAGTCATTTCCCCCTCCGCCCGAGTGTGAAAAGACAATCTGATATGCATAATGAATTATGAAAACATTCGCCCGCGGTCCCGGACCACCTGGAGCCTGCTGGAGCGAAGAGAACAAACCTGGTTCCCCCCCGCCCGTGGCAGCTTTTTTGCCCCAGTTATGAATCCGGGATGGATGGGGGGAGGTAGCAACAGAGCACAACACAAATATTAAAATGGTGAGGGGAACGCAAGGTTGCCAGCTCTCAGGAGTCTGACGTGTCGCTCATTGTTTCAGACTCTCACGCTCACGCAAGTAATCTTACGGCAAATTTATATTATTCAATTATAAGCATAAACTTTCCTACATCAAAAGCGGTAGAATGCAAACCATACAGACTATTTACAAGGTAATATAAGTGTTACATACATGTAGATGCAGGGTTGCCAACTTTGGTCAGCTGACGGGCGTGATATTATCAATTTGAAAGAAGTCTGCACACGCATTTACGGGTACGTAAGAGATTTTTTTGTACCTTGTTAATAGTCTGTAGGGTTTGCAAACTAACCCAAAGCTTTTGATGTAGCAAATTTTAGCTTGATAATGGAACAGTATCGATTTGCCGTGGGATTTCTTGCGTGAGTTTGAAAGTCAGAAAGCGTGAGAGCTGGCAACCCCGTAACTGGGTGTGCATATGTGTGCAGCCCTGGGGGGCAGAGGGGTGACACGGTCAGCAGGGTGAGCTGTCCCGTACCTCGCACCGGTTGCACTTCCGTCCCGCTACGTTGGGCTTGCAGGCGCACTGTCCCGTCGTCAGGTCACAGACGCCGGAGTAGGAGCCGTTTACGTGGCACCCACACGCTAGATAGACACAAACACACAGGGCCGAAGAGCATTGGGTAATAGCGCCTTATTATCCCCAGTGAAGCTTCGGTTGCTCCTTGAGACATCGAGAAAGTTATTTTAATGAGCTACAAAAAAGATAGTTGATAACGACGGGCTCTGTTAGTAACGCGGCAGGATGCCTCATCGCGGCTGTTCTCGCCAGAAGTGCACTCCGAAAGCTATTCAAAATGCACCTGTAAGTTTGTTACCAAAGCGTATAGAAATCCAGCACTGTACCCTGTTTCGAATATGAATTTTCTAAGGCTTCGATTTCATTTTCAGTATGCTGGTAGATAGAATAGGAGCCATGCAGGATTGCAGCCGCTAGATGTCGCTATGGGCACTTTAATACGGCGTATCAGCAACTGATCCAGTCTCATGCCCACACAGGATCGAACTCGCCTTCCGTTGCTGTGGTCAGAGACATGCTGGAAAACAGTGATAAACCAATTCTCCGCTCAGCAGTAACCCGAGGAAGGCATCCGCAATGTTCGGAAATCCTTAAAGTTTAACCTTTTGAAAAGGGAAGAGTAAAACGAACAAGGTACGAGGTTCGGGAATTACTGCCATTTAAGGGGGTGACCGTGGGACCACGTGAGGGCAGGATAAATGCGGGAACTCTACCATCTACCGTACTACCACTGCTAGATGCTCCGTTATTATATTTTAATTACAGCTCGTTCCAAATTGCTTGGATTGTTATTCATTGTTTGTTATTCGCATAGTTTTTCTGACGTTAGGCTCTAAGCAGTGGTTCTTATAGCTTATTCCCTTATCTTCCACTTGTTACTGGTCACTCAGTGGCTCCTTGACAGTTGTAAGCCTGTGATGAATTATCTGCCTCACTTGTCCGTCGACTTCAGACAAAGGCACCTGCTAAATAAAGAAATGTAATAAATCTAAATGTAATGCTTTGTGCTGTGTCCGGGGAGTGGAAATAAATCGAAATGGAGATGCCTGCTAGTCAGAGAATGAAAGGCTTTGTCAGCAGGTCCAGGCTCTGTGCCGGAGCGCTGCATCTCAGCAGGCGATACATAATCTGCGAGAGCCGTTAACAAGCTAACGCATGCAATTAATCTCTTTGTGTAACACATTAAACATGGTAGCGCTGACAGCCCTAATGTATCACATACACCTACGTATAATTATGTACTAATTATGTTATGATGATCATATGTCAGCTATAACATGGCCCCCCAGGTCTGTTTCCAGTGTCTTCCCCCTGTTTTATATGGTTTCCTTGTGTCAACACAGATTACCATATGTTTGTATGGTTTCCATGTGCTTACACCAGTCTCCCTGTCTTCCTACGGTTTGTCTGGGTTCTTCGTGTTTACTCAGATCACCTTGTATTTGTAGGGCTTCTTTGTGTGTACGTGCTTTCCTCGTGTTTAAACCGGTCTCCGTGTGTTTGTACAGTTTCTTAGTGTTTGCGTTACTTCCTGGTTTTTATGCCTGCCTCCAGGTGTTTGTATGGTTTCTTTGTGTCCATGTGCTTTCCTCGTGTTTACACCGGTGTCCATGTGTTTGTACAGATTCTTTGTCCTCACACGATTTTGCACAGACTCCCTGATTCCTGCCACAGTTTGGATGGTTAATGAACCGGTGTCTCTAAACTGCTGCGGTTGTGAATGTGTGTGTAAATGCGTGCATGCATGTGTGTGCCCCTTGATGGGGTGCCTGGTTCCCAGTGTATTCTGTGATCGGATGCATATACACTATATGAACAAAAGTATTGGGACACACTTCTCAATCACTGAATTCAGGTGTTTCATTCAGACCCATTGCCACAGCTTTATGCAGTCAGGTTTACAAACATTTGTGAAAGAATTGGTCCTTGTGAAGAGGTTATTAAATTCAAGTGTGGTTCTGACAGGATGCCATCTTTGCCATAATTCAGTTTGTGAAATTTCTTCCTTGCTAGATTTTCTACGGTCAACTGTAAGCACAAAACTGTGCGCCAGGAGCTTCAAGGAATGGGCTTCCATGTTTGAACGGCTTCATGCAAGGCTCACATCACCAAGCACAATGCCAACTGTTGGATGGAATGGTGTTCCAGTGGTGTTCCACTTGCATCTGGAGCAGTAGAAACATTTTATGTGGAGTGACAAATCATACTTTTGGCAGCCTGATGGACAAGTCTGGTTTTGGTGGATGCCAGGAGAAGGTTACCTGCCTGACTGCATTGTGCCAACTGTAAAGTTTGGTGGAGGAAAGATAATGTGGGTTTTTTCAGGAGTTGGACTAAGCTACTTAGATCCACTGAAGGGTATTATTAAAGCTTCAGCAGACATTTTGGTCATTTTGGGGAAGGCCCTTTTCTGTTCCAGCATGACTATACCCCAGTGCCCAAAGCAAGTTCCATAAAGACATGGTTGGGTAAGTTCGGTGTGGCAGAAGTTGACTGGCCTGCACAGAGCCTTGACCTCAACCCCATGAAGTGCCTTTGGGATGAACTAGAATGGAGATTGTGAGCCAGGCTTTCACATTCAACATCAGTGCCTGACCTCACAGATGCTCTTCTGGATGAATTGGCAAGAATTCCCAGAGACACACTCCAAGATCTTACGGAAAGCCTTCCCAAGAGAATGGCAGCTGTTACAGCTGCAAAAGGAGGACCAACTCCATATTCATGCCTAAGGATTTAGAATGGAATGACATAAAAGCTCCCGTAAGCATAATGGCCAGGTGTCTCAGTACTTTTGTCTATATTGTGTATATTCAGGGGCAGTTCAGAGGGAGAACCTCCCTTAAACTGGGACAAAATCCTGCTTTTATGACTTTTGAAATTACTTTCGGAAGAACTACCACAACTCTGGAGTAGGAAGCGTAAGGGGACCCACCCTTACCCTGACAGTTCTTGGCAACTACGGCATCCCCAAAGTAGCCATCCCGGCAGTTCTCACAGCGCCACCCCACCGTGTGGCCTGTACACTTCAGGCACTCTCCACTGATGGGGTCACATTTGACAAGGTCTTCTGGATCCACGTTACCACTGCAGTCGCATGGAAGGCAGCCTCCACCCAGGGCCATGGGGTCTCCGTAGTAACCGTCAGAACACCTTGAAGAATTAAGGCGGAGTTAATGACAGCGAATCATAGATGTCAAATCCATAAACCCTGCATAGCTACCTTAAATGTCAATGACTACTTTTCCATTACTGTTTTTCATTAGCGCTTCCCTTACCTACGTAGCCTCACACTTGCAAGGCCACCGTTTTTGCTCCCCATCTCACACAATTACATTTTATTCATTTAGCTGGCATTCTTATCCAATGTGACTTACATTAGAGGAAAGGGTTACAATTTATATGCTTCTTGGCATTTGAACCAATGACTTTTGCATTGTTCACACAACACTTTACTTTCTATGCAATGGGACCAGTCCAAAAATACCAGACAGGATACATTTTTAACATTGTGTCCCCATCATCCTTTCTAGCTCAGATGTGCCTCTTCAGCATCACTATGTTTACAAAAACCTTATACTATAATCGGCCATTTAACCAGCTAAACATGGCAAGGATTCTTGTTGCGTTGCCCTGGTCCAGAATGACGTGCTGCATAGCAGATCTTAATTTTCTTGCTGGAGTGTAAATATTGTGGTACTGGCCAAGGGTTGTGCCAGGATATATGGTCTTCTTAACTCCATAAACTATTTTAATTCATGTTTAGGTATGGAATGTAATTAGCTGAGAGGGATGTTATGTTAGCTGTTAGCACAAATGTTAGCTGGCGTGGTGCCAGCTGTTGTGTGATAGTCACATGACTGGCTTGACTGAAGGTTGCCAGCCATAAGCTATGGTGTATAAGAGCAGTTGTATTTGTAAGGCATCACATGCAGTTCCAGGTCTCCATGGATCAGGGGGCAGCACCATGATGAATTCTGACAGACATTTTGATCAAAATTCAAATTCTTGCTAAGGACATACATAGTTTTTTTTCTCAGTCAAAACATTTTGCCACTGAAACAGGTGAGTCTTGCCACAGATGTGCTTGTCCACGCACTGACATTGCATTCCCTGTCATGGACTCAAGGCCATGTTTTGGTAACACGTCAGACTTACTACAGTACCTGCTGACTGACAATTTCTGCTGTGAGACATAGTTTTTTCTCATCTGTACATAGTCAAGGCATGTCTTTACTCATGCAGGCACAAGTCGATTTGTATGTCTGCATCCCAATTTGCTGTATGGCTGTCGTGTCGTGATGTCCCCTGTGTCTGAACCACACGGGTGACTCACCTCTCGCACCGGGAGCCTGTGTAGCCCAGCTGGCACTGGTCACACATCATCTGTCCCTCATCGTCAAGGTGGCAAGCGGGACTGAAACTGAAACAGCTAGCCGTTAAAAGCAGGCCTCCCCAAATCTCATAGTGTGTGTTCTGTTTTGTTTTGTCTTAGTGTTTCGGGAAATAAGCTAACTGTTAAAAATGCATTTAAAAATGAAAGACAAATTCTTCCATATTATATGTTCACTGGAAAATACAGTATAAATATAGTACCAATCCCACCATTGGGCCCTTGAACAAGGCCCTTAACCCCAGGGATCGGCTGTCCCTACTGTCTCATCTACACCAGTTTCATGAGGTGGCCTCTTGGGACTCTTCCAGCTGTCCTGAAGGAGGTCCTACATATATGCTGAGCACTCATTGGCTGCTTTTCCTTCACCCTCTAGTCAAAGTCCTCCAAAACAATTTTTACTGTGTTTAGGTCAGGTGGCCTGGTCATGTGATACAACACAATCACTTTCCTTTGTAGGCAGCTTCATGTGTCCAAACTTTTGACTGGGACTGTAGTTCTGTAGCAATCTATTTATATATAGGATAAGCACTCTTACACCTATTTTATCCTATCAGCAATGGAAAACAACATGCCTGTCTAGTGCTAAGTACTGCACTCTGTCTTAGGGGTCATATGAGAAATTATTTCACCATAAACCCACACATTCCTCCATTTGTGGTTTAAAATTAACAGGTCTGAGGAAGAAATGTAAACATGCCATTAGGAGTATTTGTTAGATATAAATTGGATCAATTTCATTCAATATTGGGAGACTGCTCTTTTTAACAGTGTTATTGTCATTCTTCGCTAATATGACAGCTAACTTATTGATTAGCTTTGATGCTGGCAGCTTAACTCACTTGTTGTCCGTGGTGGGTAGCGGGCAGCTACAGTGTTGGCAGTCCTCTGGGGTGCCCGCTGTGGGGTCACCATAGAAACCAGGCTGACACCACTCACAGTGTGGGCCGGTGGTATTGTGCTCACACCCCTGGGGAGGAAACAGCATCTCACAGGTCGCCCATGACACATTCAAGCAACCCTCTCCAGAAATGCTACTTTTGCCATGGTCTTCCATGGTACAGTGCTGTGCTTTTGCATGATTTTCCACCCCCCGTGATCCATCTCGGGGCACGCCGAGCTCCAGCCATTATGGAAATGGCTTTGCGACCAGGAGGTTGCAGGTCGCTCTCTTGCCTGGAGCACTAATATATGTCTGTGAGCGAGAAGCGCATGCTAACATGAGTCCCATGGGCATTTACAGCAATACAAAAATCACACAATGGTAAAAATTACACTCAGTTGTGTTTCATCTGGGATTAACGTGCATTCTAATCAATCATAGTATAATCTACATTAAAATCTATATTAATGAGATAAATTTTATAAAATTGGTAGCTTGATACAACAGTGAATAAATGTCAAAGATTGAACAAGCAGAAGAGCCAGAGAATGATTGGTTGAAGCTGCCTATTCATCAGTGCTGGACATGACTCTTGAAAGGTTGTTCTATATCGAGAGGTAAACAGCAAGAGGGGCTCACCAGACAGACGCCGCTAGTATCACACTGTGAGGCATGCCCGTTGCACTGGCACTCCAGGCAGGACATGCCATGGAGAGTCCCGTTGGCACGGTAAAACCCAGGTAAGCAGAGCTGTGGACGGAGAGCCCCCTTATGGTGAACTTGGAAATAGAGGTTTCCTGCCTGCTGCTTCTTTGGCCCCTAGTTTGCTCCACCCCATTAGTCCTGCTTCATTAGACATTGTTAGGAGGTCAGCATCCAGTGAAGTAAAATCAATGCTATGTGAAGCGGAGTCTCTCCTATGCCAGGGGAACGGGCTGGGGCACCGTACCTCGCAGGACATCCCGGCATAGCCCCTGGGACACTCGCAGCTCTCCACCTCCCAGGCCCGGATGTAGCTGGTGCCATTGGGGTCGGCTATGTCGAGGGCCACGGAGCTCAACCTGGCAGACACGAGGAAAGAGGCATCAGAGGCATGAACAGCTGCAGCCATAGCCAGCAAGCCCACAAAAATAACAGTTAGAATTTTCTCCAACTACTGTATGGGATTTTAGGCCTTTCCACTAAGTTCAAATTCTCTAGAAATTAAAATGAGAATTTAGTTGTGAAACATTTTTGTATCTCAGGTCATGTCTGCAATCACGATCCTGAAGGTCATCCTGTCTCACCACAGCTCTCCATCCAAGTTCTCGTTGGATTCTGCCTGGATCCAAAGGTGTGCCATGTCAGCCAGAATGGTCATCAGCTCGGTCCGCTTGGCCACTACACTCGTGTCCAGGTTCACAAAGCTCCCTGGCTCGATTTCCACATCAATATGGTACTCCTTCCCTGGGAGCAGTTGAAGCTCCTCAGACATTGCCTGCCGAAGGGTCCTCCCATTCCCCTGGGGGCGCCAGAGAAAATTAGGGAGAGCATTTCTTTTGATTGACCTGACCTCTTTATGTTTATGATTCACAGCTCATAGGATGAGATTTAAAATAAGTTGAAAATTGCGCTTTTAATTCACAGTTAAATACATCCTTTTTTAAATAAAGAAGTTTAACTGAAGGAGCTATTTGAAACATGTCTGTAGATCAATATAAGACCGCCTCTGTAATGACCTAGCCTCCAAATGAGCACTGGGTGTATTCAACTTATTGAGTACTTACAAAAGTTATGGCTCTGAAATTGATGCAAGGATGAGCTTGATGTTTGATATTCCTGGGTTTATTAAAGGCACATCAAGATGCTATGTTTGAATGTTTTATGGGCCGCCGTGAAGACGGCGCAGCGGCAAAATCCATGGTGGGATTGATTAGAGCGGGGCAATTTCTCTTCGTCCCATTTCCATTGACAGTAATAGCCCAGTGAAAACCTTTCATGGCGGATTTACTCCCATGACTAAATGCCTGACGCCCACAGGCTAGAACTACTTACCTGAATAACGATATGGAAGTTTGAGAAGAGGGGGCGACTCCTGCCCGCCTCAGAACCATTGAGCATAATGGCATAACTCAGAAAGCCACCATACGACGTGAGCTTCAGAGAAAGAGGAAAATGCAGAGGACGTGTTAGCACAACTTTGTGACGCCAACAGCATCAACAGACAACGCCCGTCGTTTCAATGACCTGCTGCCTCGATGCGAACCATGTGAACAACCTCAAACTCGAGTAAATTGACGTAACACTTTTACACACGTTACATCTTCCCCAAGTATCTGGGAGATATCAGGGAGGCAGATAATTACTTGCCCTATCTCTCCCTCCCTCAAAATGTGAAGTAAATGTCATGGATAATTACGAATTCAAATTCGCTTAATCACATGGGGGGCTAATGGGTACGTGTATTAGTAAAGAGTGTAACCTAATTATTCCTAGGTTTCATAATTTGCCCAGCTCCGTTCGAATGTAATTACAGGCCATGATCCATTAACTTTGGGGGGGGGGGGGCAGAAGAATTTAAATTGGATGGTGCGCAGTAATAGACGAGGTCCCTGAGGGACATCGAGAGATCTTTCCCCAATCCTACAAGCTTGTTCAAATCAATTTTGTCTCTGCAACACTCGCAGTTCATTACCCCTGCACCCCAGCCCAGCCCAAAACGATGCCCAGAGACAGTATGCCAAAATACGCCACGCACCCCCCGGGGAAGGCAGTTGGCGCAGTCCAATTGACTTGACTTTTACTGCATGCTCCATAACAAGAGCGAGCTACTCTAGAGAGGAACAAGTCAACAAGGTATTGGGGGGGTGGGGCTTCTAGACCTGGGGGAAGACAAAGGCCGATCACTCAAGGAACGCAGATATAGGGTCTTGGACCCTAATTTAGTTTTTATTTTAATATTTTTCCATTTTTCATTTGAAATTCAGTTCAGTTTTAATTAGTTTTCAGTGTGGTTTATTATTATTATTTTAAATATGTATTTCTATTTAGTTTTTATGCATTCTATTTTTAGTAATTTTATTACTAGGGTTATACTGAAAGTTGTAGAGCTATTTTATGTATCTGATCTGTAGATGAATGCACAGTGCAGTGGTATGTACTAATGTCCTTAAAATGGGTAAAACATGTTCCAGGTCATCTAAAGCTAATATAGTAAATTACGTTTCAAGGAGGGATGATAAATAAACCATGCGTTTAGATAAATAGTATTAAAACATTGTAATGGAAAGTATTTGATATTTGTTTTTATTTAAGTTTTGGAAGCAATATTTACAGTTTTCATTTTGTTTTAATTTGTATTGTATTTTTATACCTTATTCATTTCAGTTTATGAAAAAGTCCTCTTATAGTTTTAGTTTCCATTAAAACAATTATAACTCTGCTACATCCCAACCCACCCTCAACTGCTCTTATTGTTCATCCCCATCATTTTATAAACCAGCCTCCCCTCCCGTCCACTCCCCTTCCCTGCCCTGCTTTTCTCTCCCCCTCTCCTCTCCTCTCCTCTCCTCTCCTCTCCTCTCCCCTTCCCTGCCCTCCTTTTCTCTCCCCCTCTTCTCTCCCCTCCCCTCCTCTTCTCTCCCTTTCGCCTCTCCCCTCTTCTACTCTCCTCTCCTCTCTCCAGCTCTCCTCCCCCTCCTCTTCTCTCCTTCCTTCTCCCCCTCCCTTCCTCTCCCCTACCATCCTCCTTTTGTCTCCCCCTCTCCTCTTCCCTCTTTTACTCTCCTCTCCCCTCCCCAGCCCTCCTCCCCCTTCCTCTCCTCCCCCCCCTCCTCCCCCTCCCCTCCCCTCCTCTCCTGTCCCCTGCCCTCTCCACTCTCCTCTCCCCTCCCATCCCTGGCCCTCCTCTCCTCTCCTCTCTTCAAATGACATCCCTTTTCCTTCTTCACGCCTCTATGCCACATGTTTCTGTTCACCATCCTGCCAGGACCAAACCATCCACAGATTAATAACTAACCTTGTTCCCCAAAAAAGATCTGGGAGCAGCCCAGGAGAACAGGAGCTCTGGGTCTCCGAGGGGGGAGGCTATAGGGATGGTTAGGGGGGCCGGAAGCATCAATGCACCACGATGCATCACCTGTGGACACAACCTCTGTCAGACTGTCACTGACACATGAATGCCACCTCACTCATGTTTCAGGTATGACAGTTTTTACAGAAAGAAGACAATTTTGTGTAATACGCTCAATAATAATTAAGTGTATCACTGTGATAGACACTGTAGGCTTTGTGATACACTTTTTAATTAGG
>JAABNY020000001.1:22152904-22163100 GCA_015164015.2 Brevimyrus niger
CCCAGGCGCTGTGGAGGGGGCCGCAGGAGGTATTTCAAGGGAAAATTCACTTGGGGGTGGTGTGTATTTCATTTTCCCCATCTGCGCCCCCCCCCCCCCCCCCTACGTGAGACTGCAGCAAGCTCTGGTGTCCAACACTTGAGGAGATGGGGAAGTAGGATGAACAGTCAAAAACCTCTAAAAGCCAAACTGGGGCCTTTTGTTCCATCTACACCAATAGCTCCATTATTCTGTAATATTTTAATTATTTTTATAACACCTATCAGGTTAAACTTAACTGGGAATTCGGACATCCGAGTGCACAACCTGTATCAATGAACATAAATGAACCATGTTTTATTACATGCAAACTATACACATCCTGTTTTCTCCTAAAATTTACTAACAAATTATTGGATGGCTAGATGAACATAGCTTCAGCTCCCAAACCTCTCCTCAGGGGCACCACAGACATTCCAGGTGTTCATTAAATTCCTCCACCAGCTCATGTGAGCAATTAATTTAATTATTTTAAATTAATTAGTTTAAAAAGAGTCAGTGAGGCATTGGTTAGCCATACGAAGTGTGCTAGCGGTCAAGCTAAGAAATAGGTGCATGTGTTGGACGGTTGCTGCAAATCCAAGGGTAATGTTGTTTTACAGACATGCCATAATTTTACACCAGCATGAAGATCATTTAAACATCATTTTCTTTGACTGCCTAAGACTCGCACACAGTACTGTGTATCATTCTGTACAAAAAGCATCAATAAGCATTTTTTCTATAAATGTCATTCAGGCGTTCAATGACAGTTGAAGGCAAAAATTTCCCTGGATAAAGGCTGGATTTATGGACACTGGCTACTGGGAAGACTTTGGCCTGATCTCAGCAGTAACCTACAGCCAGATAGTAAACATCTCATTAATCGCATTATACATTAAGGGTTAACTAAACCAAAAAGGTTTACAGACATGTCCATCTGTTTTCAAAGCTATTTCACATTTTACATAACCTCGTATTTAGTACAGCATCACCTGGAAGCTATCCTTGGTAGTAAAGGGTTCAAGGCTGGGATTGGGGTAGCAATTCATGTTTTTGGATGAGGGGAACGTGCACATTCCTCAAACTTTGGTGGATGGGAATCAAACTCATATCAGTGAAAGTGCGAGGTCATTCTAGAACCCTGCTCTCTTTTGCTTTACAGATCATTCTGGTTGGCTTTGTAGCTGCTTTGAGTTATGCCATGCTCGACTAGCAATGCAGAGAGGTACTTGTCACATGGAATTTTAAGTCACTCCATCCAGGGGATTAGGGGATGGTGTCCTATGATGCATGACTCCTCGGTGACTCTTCGCGGTCTCGCCCCTTCCCACCGGGAACAGCCTGAACAGTCACTTGGAGGAGTCACTCAGAGTGGTAGTGTGTCTCTCCCCAGCGGAGCAGCTCCCGGCAGCTACGGCCCGCCCTGCCTCCGCGTCCGCGATCATTACCGCCAAGTTCTCCCGAAAAGGTCACACACCTTCTCCCGTCGGATCCGGCACGCGAAGCCATCCTCTCATCTCAAGCGGCCGAGCCGCTGATCCGTGTCAGATTCCGGAATGAGAGCCGCGACGTCGAAATCACCACGGAAACGACAGTCACGTCTGGGTTTCTAATTTGTCAGTGGCAGACTGGGTTGGGGGGGTTGATTTAATCAGGCCCCTGTTTAACTCCTTCCCATCTCTTCCTGGTTCATTTCACCACTTCCCCCGAGAAGGGGGGCCACGTCATAGTCACCGAGGATGAGTGGTGACAGAAAGAGCTCGATAAAGTCCTTCTGACTGGCGGCAGCTGGAGGTCATACACTCTCCCTGCGCCATCCTTCCTCCCAGATGAGTCTCCTGTCACCTGAGGCTCACAGTCCTGTATCTCACCGCCTGTGAACCACATCCTGGCAGCTACTTCTGGGCTTTTGGCACATGCTCTGGATGAGACACGTTACTGGCCTCCTCTTCATTCGCGGCTCCTCCAGGTTCAGACTGCGACTTCTACCAAAGCTTATCTGTGATGTTCTAAAGCACATTGTTTATCGTCGTGTTAAACCTGAACGCCTCAGTGGACTGCAGTCCGCTTGACCATCCGATGACCATTCCTGTTCAGCTAATAGTCTTGGTGGCAAGATGAAGAAATTTGGGTCCTGTGTCCCTCTCGCCTATAACAAGCAGTTTGTTCTAAATTCAGAGTCGATGCCACTGGTTTCAGCTCAAAAAAGGCCCAGCATTACAGACGTCCCCTTTTCCTAATGAGCGCAAGCAACCTCTGGAAAGGAGGACGGCACAATAGACCGTTTTAAACTAGCCATACAGTATCAAAATGATATCATATAAATCTACACTCAAATGCAGAACTCGTACTCTCCTTTTCACAAGTAAAAGGAATCACAAGTAGACATCAGTAAAGCTTTTTAAAGAAATACAACACAATACCAAATTGTATAGAATTTATTTAAATTTGAATGGGAATGAGAATGAAAAGATAAAGTGTATTGTTTCTAATTTCCATAGCTACTTTTCTTATCCATGGTCTCAGTGAGCATGGAGCTGACCCCAGCAGGCACAGCAGGCCACTGTGCTACCCACTAGACTGCCTATTAATGAGCAATACTTCATTCAAAGAAGAGGGCTCTATGCCACCCCAAGATGGCGCCATTGATCAGTGAGCAGCATGGGAGTAGCTAAACCATCTGCTGTAACTCGTACGTGTATACTGCACCGGGTCTTACCTGTCGCAAGTCCAGAGTGATGGTCACCCAGTGGAACTGATTGCCGTTCTTGATACTGGGACTTTGCCACCAAGCGTTGGTCCCGTCGATGGCGTTGGTAATGGGATGCCTCTCTGTCTCCCATAGCAACACATCGATCAGAGCAATATTCCAAGCACATCGTCTGACTGCTTTGTAGCTTATCATCAGGACGGCGGATTATGTAGTAGAAAACGACACAGGATTGTAGCTAAAAGATTATGAGTGAAACTCCCAGGCTGAGCCCTGCTGTTTTAATTAGTCGACAGGTGTTGCCTAACAACACTTCTGACAATGTATAAATTCTGAAATGTAAAATGCAGGTAATTTGCTTTGGACAAAACCCCATACGGAGCGGCTATAATTTCAGCTCGAAGAGTTTTTGCCCATCGGGGAGACCATTTCATTCCAGACTTGTAATTCAGTTAACGCACAAGGTGCTTTTAGTCAGTTTTACACAGCTGGGTGCTTGTGAAAGTAATTCTGAGTTAAGTATATTGGCTGGGAGCGGTAACAAGCCAAACATATCCAACAGTACAGGAGTTCTCATCAGAGACAATTTATGTAATAAACTATGTAACATATATAAGATCAAATTAAAGCTTCCTGCAATTGACAAGAATCAGAGACCATATCAGAATTCAGTTGGCAATGAAAGGTGTTTACATCAGGACCGGTACCTTCTGAGTTGGTGCTGTGTAGGTCACAGATCCCACACTGCCGGGCGAGGATCTGTCGTGTTGGAACATGCTCCACCAGCTTGCAGTACGTCTCCGGGACCAGCTCACCACAGGTGGCATTGGTGGATATCTGGGAGATGCTGGCAAGGTTGAATATGGACGGGAAGAGCCCTGAGGGAACATGAATGAAGGTCTGGTGGCTCGATCATCCTTGAAGGAATCCCCCCCACCCCCGGTAATACCCTAAAAGTCCATTTTCTGTGTCGAGAAAACTGATGTGCTTGACCTGGGTCTCTCATTCACTGGTTGGGAAATTTGGTTCACCTCCCTACTCTGCTCCATTGCTACATTAGTAATACACCTCTGATGGGTAAACAGACCATATCTCACACTGCCTCCTCTGAAGCCCAGCCATAACCACACAGTAAATGGTCTTCAGTCTTAGTTTTCTTCCTGTCCTCACTTACGTATCTTAAAGCAAACCACTCAAGAAAGGCACTACTAATTAAAGAAACAAGCATTTCCTAGTCTGAAACAATCATTGAACTCTGCACACTGAGACATTCAGCACCGAACGTGGATGGGGGGGGGGGGGCATCACATACATTTCTTTAGCCTGAAACTCAATGTTAATTGACTGTCAGATGACCCATGCTTGAAAAGCCACTTGAAGGGCCAGGAGTTAAGGCCGAAGCTGAAGACATACCCAGCTGCCCCTAATTGCTTCATGCAGAGAAGTGGGTCATTGGACAATAACGGCCCATATTTTAAAGATTAAAAAGCAATAACCACGAAAAAGCAAAATAACCGAAATCTTCAATTCTTCTAAACATGCAGAGACTGGGTAGGCTTGACACCGCCGTAAGGACTGTGTAAGAGCATATAAAGATCTTTCTGTCCATCTCATGCATTTTTAAAAACCAGCAAAAGTGACAAGGCATTAATTCCTACTGGCAGAGAGCTTGCGAATGCATTGAGGGCAGGGTGAGGAGGACATCATGAAGAAAGGAGCCAGATGTTAAAAGAAGGACTTTCAAATTGACTTTGAAGGACACGGCATTGGCTTGCCACCGTATTCAGCTGTGGGGTACTGCACATAATTCAGCTTCTAATATTAACTGGTCCCCTGCGCTCCTGTCTGACACCATTAGATGGGTTCATAAAGACTGATCTCTATATCTGCAGGAGCACCTGTGTCAGTAGCATAGAAGTGTGGAGCATTGAAAAGTCTTGAATGTTGCATTGCTTAAGAGGTCTTCTTCATGTTCCTTCATGGTGGTTGTTTTGGTTCAGTGAGCCAGTGTAGGTGGCTCATTTGCTAACTTCCTCTTCTCTATTCACCAGACCACTGGATGAAGCAAAATCGACAAGGAACAAGGCTTGCTGTCCCAAATGGCCATCTCAGGATGGACCTTCTCCTAGTGCCTATTAAGCAGGTTGGGTACCCAGGGGTTTAAGGGAAAAAAATACCAATGACAGCCCAGGCTCAGTGTAAGGTTATGCTCCTCACATTTTATAAGTTTCCTCTGCATTTTGGGGTTTCCTGCTCAGTCCAAGGACATGCAGATATGCAGTCTTGAGTCTCTACCTGGCCTGTAGTGTGTGATCCTGTATGTGCCCTGTAATGGACTGATGACCCATTCAGGGTTTTCCCCTTCATTGGTTCTGTGCTGCCTCAGACAGGGTCCTGCTATTTATACAGTTACAGTGTGGATGAATGGAAAAAATATTTGAGATGCATTGAGTATAACCATCGTCTAAGCTGCTAAAATTTCCATTAGCAGCAGGCAGAGGTAATGGGGAAACTGGATTCCCACGGCCATTACTAATGTGGCAGGTTGGAGATAACCTGCAGATCAAGTGTACAAGGACGGAAGAGGACATGGCCCACTTCCTTGACACCTTTTGGGACACCCCGAGCTCCCTTCAATTACACCCCCATGGTCTGCTCCTATCTTGTGCTGGAAAACTTAGACGAGTGCCTGGTTTTACATGTTCGGAAGTAAAAAAAAAAAAAAAATTAATCTGACAGGGGCTGCTATGTTGTCTGGGTTAATTTGGGAAAGGCCAAAAGTTAAATATTTAGGGGTTGTTGCCCAGAAACATCATTAGCATAAGTTACTTTTAAAATGGATTCCTGGATTTAGTGTGAATCTGTTTGACATGCTTCTTCGCCCTGACACCAAGAGCTACATTAAAAACGAACATATATAACTTTATGTTGTTGGGCATGCTAGTCTTTTAAGCATAACATCGGGATTAACATGTTGGATAGCCTACCCTCTGCCTATTCACGGTATAAGTTAAAGAAAATCGCAAGCAAAATGTGCTCATTCCTGCTAACCATGCCTGGTCTTTCAAAAGAATTTACGAACTTATCCATTAACTTTACTGAATAAAAGTTACGTAAGTAACTACGGTTTCAGCTTTCAATGAAAAGGTGACTGTGGGAAGAACATCTAGCTAATTTTCAACTCCTTCGGTTCCTTTGTCGTGTTTCTTGCTTAACACACCCCAGGGGTCGACTTTTCTGAGAGCGTCACGGTGTAGAGGAGCGCCGCGTAGCCTGTTTATGACCGTGACAGCTCTGAAAAGCCAGCTCACAAAGCAGGTTAACCCCTGGATTACACGTTGCAATTTCGCATTGTGAATGCAGATACAGACACAATATCATGTTCTGTAGTCTCAAGCGCCGTAATGTTATGAACAAAAATTTTAAAAGGGAAATTGCTGCTACCAATTTAGAGAAGATTAGACATAACAGACAGGGATCAAAACAGCAGCGACCCTTCAGATGCCAAATTGCCTCCCGGTAATTAGATTGTGTAGGCTTATTGCCTGCCGCCGTGCAGCACAACGGCGATACCTACAGAAAACAACGTTTTGAAAGAATGTAATTTATTGTGAAAAATCTCTTATAGTGTAATTGTGCCTGCCACCTATTATATACACAAGTAATAAAGGTGCCATTTGAAAGTAACCAGTTTACAACAATCCTGGGTTCGGTTCCCAGTCTGCTAGGATAACCGTTAAACAATGTTTCAAGTTGTAAAGTTTACTTCCTTGTTATCAGGAAACAACAGGTCCTGATATTGATTTTGCACCGTCGCTTGGCAGGTCACCACAAACGGGTACAGAGAGTCCCGGAGGAGTTTTTTCTCTTGAACCATTAAATGCTTCCCTTAAAACAATTGCTTAATTAGACCGCGAGCTTACTGTGGGTGGATACAAAGTAACAGAAGAAAACATTGGTTTTGGCTCACTGTTACAGTCAGGGCAATAGTCTGAACAAGATATAAAATAGACTTTAAAATGTTTTGCGCACTGAAATTATGTGACTGAAAAAAACACCGGGTCTCAGAAATCTGCGTGGCATAACGTTTTGCTCAGTGATATTCCAGAAGCATATAGTAAATACTTTGAAGACAGGGATTGATGCATTTTTTTCCATTTAAAAATAATAGCATATATCAAATTATTAAAAAAACATGCGAACAAACAACCAAATACAATAAAAAAACACGTATATATGAAACAATAATTTAAATGGGGATAGATTACTAAGCAAATTGCTTGTCTTGAGCTTTTACACATACAAGCTCTTGTGTAATGATGTGTAAGCTCTGTTACACATCATGACATGGCACATTATATCACTTCTTATGTACACAATACAGTATAATACACCAAAACTTATGATAGTTCTGAGAAAACTCACCTCTTTGTTGACTTTCCACAGAGGATGCGCAAAACAGCAGCACTGCAAAGTAAACTCTCAGAATATGAACATATACACAATGAGAACTATACGGGAACATATTAATTCGCTTTTTTATTATTATCCTTTCTAATTTGTTTTCTGTTGCTTCATTAACGTGAGCTCAGCTCTAAGTTAAAGTCCCGTTGTAAAGTCTACAAACAGCTAGGACCCCTCCCTTGCGGGTGGGGGATTCGACTGTCGGGGGCCTGTTTATTGGTGTTACATCAGCTGGCAAGCACAAAAATAATTATTCTTGTTTGTAAATTGATATATATTTCTTTTTTCTTTCAAGTCACTGATCGATTTACATTTAAAGTACTTAACCTATGTTGCCTCTGTGAAACCTTTATTGTACCGTAAGGAAAAGGCTCCCGAAACATAATACGAAAGGACTAATCTCGGCCATGGGCGTCGTTAGGTCCGATCACTTCGGGCCCCGAGTATTTTAAGCCCCGAGTATTTTATCCCCGACGTTAATTATTTTCAAGAGAAAAAAGTCAAACCCCAGGTAAATTTGACTTAGCCCCAGATTTTGTTTTAATAGCTAAAAACTCCCTTTATCCCCACCTCTGTTCAACGATTTCAAAATGCATCGCAGTATATTACTTTGGAGAGCACCAACCAATATTAACAATTAAACAAATATTTTAAGAAACTTTATATGCCGTGATTTTCAGTATTAAAAGTTTTGAGTTAGTTACAAGACTCGAGTATGCAGTATGCCTATGTCTAGTTAAGAATACGGTAAGAACGTAACGGTTCTTTAAATTAGATGCGTTACTTATGTACCTGAAATCCAACTATATTTTGTGTGCTACTAATAAGTTTGTCAGGGGTGATTCAAGATCATGTAGCAGGCGTGTCTTTAATTTACACGGTTAAAAAGCATTTCTGAAAGATACACACCAGTGACCAACTACATCCACGGATCTCTGATATCTGCATTATAAAAATAATGCGGCGTCGGGCGAACTAATCGAGCGCAGGAGCAGACAGACACTTGCTGGACGGGAGAACACGGCCTTTAATATCAGTCCTGAAAATGTTATATAAGGCACCCAACGAGCACGGAACCAATACCACGCAAGATACGCAATGTATTGCAAGATACACACACGGTGGGAGATTTACATAAGCTAAATAGACACAGTGGTTAGACGGGGTGCACGCCAGACACCGGTAAACATGTGCACAACAATAAGGAATGTAACCATTAACATTAACAACAACGAGACAACAAGGGCTGTTTATAACTGCACGCGGGGCATGCTGGGACATGTGCCCTACCAGTGCTACAATAATAATCATAGTAATAATAATCACAACAATAATGTTATTTTGCGTTAGGCCTACAGTACTTGTGTTATATGACTACTTCTAGGGGCAGAAAATTTGCCATATAGTATTGTTCGTTGTACACAGGACTCTGAGTTACAGTTATGGGTTATAGGTAAATTCTGCTCTGATGGAATTCATTTTCTTGAAATTTAAAACAGAAGTAGGCAGTAATGTTGGATAAACATCATGGTACCGACACATTAGACTCAGTCACTTCAGTGCTGGGAAGAAATCCTCAGAAGTCTAATTACATATGAAGAGTAAGATGATGGACTGAGTGTTCCTTTCACATCCATATTACATCATCCTATTTTCACCTGGACCTGAAGATGATACTGTCACATCTTGAGGAACGAAGGACTCAAGGGCAGGCATTGTGATGAGACACACAGGGGTTTATTGAACGAATTGAATAGCTTGAAGCTGGAAACAAACAGGATCGTGAGGGATCAAAATGGGAGTATTGGAACAAGGGAGGGCACAGGCAACAGAAAGGCCGACATCAATGACCGGATGGGGTTGACGAAGCATATTTTTCATCCTTCAGAATCACTAGTTCAGGTCTTAATGTTGTCTTTAAAAGGTATGACAATTTTTGTACAAGCACAGAATATTTTCACGTTTTTTAAAAATGAACATGTTAAAACAGGAGGTTACACACGGACTGCACAGTGGCTCAGTGCATAATGCTGTGGCCCCTCCCCTCTAGGGGTGGGGCTTTGAGTCTTACCTCCACCTGTTGTGGAGTTTGTATGTTCTCCATGCATTTAAGTGGGATTTCTCTGCAGCAGACAGGCAGTTATGTGTGTCTAAATTTTCCATGGTGTGACACTGCTTTCCTTGGGATGGACTGACATCTCATCTGGGGTCATTGCTGGGATGGCTTACTGTAACCCTACATTGGATAAGTGGTTACGGAAGACCGGTAAGTATTACTAATAACACAAGCTACTACCCAGTATCTCTTCCTATAGCTTCTTCCTCACGTGAAGATGCAGCTTAAATGACAGCAAAACACAGAGTACAGACAGATTGCTCTGAAAAACCTGATAACATGGTGAGTGGTTCAAGATGTGTTTTAGATAACCGTTACTGAGGAGAATATACTGAGATCCCACTTGTGATGCAAGTCATCTAGAGATGTAAAGCAGCAGGCCCAATTCACAATCTCCACTCGCACGGTCAAAAAACTGTGTTGCTCTACACTTTCAAAATCCTTCTTTTCATCCAACTGACTTATTGCAACCAAAACTATATGTGACTATGGGTCTCTACGCAAAGACGGAGTCATACCAAACCTGTCTACATACAGTAGGGGTCTCAATTTATACACAACAATTTATTTTGTTTACTAACAAAAACAGGTACTATCATAACTTCAATAAAATATTCAATAAATATAACAAAATTTGACAAATGTTAAATTATTGGATAATGCACAATAAATATTTTTTTTATCTACTGTATTGCTCTAACAGAATTTATTTATAAGTTTCATATTCTTCACAGTTCTAATCTACTGTCCATACATGCACACACACACACACACACACACACACACACACACACACACACACACACACACACACACAGAAGTGTTATTCAGACATATCTTTACCTTGTAAAGGATTAATATAAATTGTACTTCAATGCATCCTAC
>JAABNY020000001.1:22166511-22179901 GCA_015164015.2 Brevimyrus niger
GGGAAGTTTTTGCATAGTTACAGTGTGAGTTCCACCTCCTGTGTGTGTGGACACCTTTAGTGTGTGACTGTGTGTCCTGTGATGTCCCCGTCCCCGTCCCCTAACTCAAGCCCGGTGCTGCCTGTAGATGGACAAATGGGTTAATATGCTGCTACAGTTTAACAGATAACCACAATATGAAATACATTTTTATGAGAAAAAAAACTTTCCTATTAAGGTCCAAGGAGTGCTGATGCATGAGCAGATGCTGGATTAGCATAACGCTTCTCAAGGCCACTCCGCCGGGGTGACCAGCACACACGTCTCACCACCACACCTTTTGTGAGAGAATTTGTGCACCCATAATGCAGTTCGCCAGGCCGAAAAGAAATTTCCAGATCCACGCCAAGCACACAAGTGTTCAAGGTGCGTCTGACGATATCTGAGATCGGCGGCCTGCATTTGTGCCTTGCAAGGTAGTAGGGAGCCTGGCAGCCACGTAATCCTCAGCTCTCTCTCTCCTTTTATCTCTTTCCATGGATGGCAGACTGGAACGTTCCGTGATTAACTGCCGGCAGTCGCTGAGTAACCCAGCACGAGGCAGAAATGAAGCCTACAGATGAGCACAATGGCAAAACGAAGCACTGAAGAGGCAGCTGATGGCCGCGCCTTCATTTCCGTCTCTCTGCCCAGATCGAGGCTGGGGATGTGGCAAGGGTGTATACAGGGGTGAGGCCCCGGAGCACAGGCTCCATGTCAAAGCTGATTGGCCCAAGGATTCCCTCCTCCCCTGTCAGTCATCACACCAAAACATATAATTGTCTAATGAAAAGGATGGCCTTTATGCATGAATTATAGCCTTTCTTATGCCCCCCATCTATTCCCCCCTAGGATCGCAACACCTGAGGATAATCCTTTTCTGTTTACTTGTTTCACTGGATGGTTTTTATAGAGCGGAGCATCCTGGACTTATTGCTGGTGTATTCCACACACAGCAAATTAGTGATGTGGTTTTATGGCCAGGAGGCCCAGACTCAGTGCTGCCCCACAATGGCAGAGAGAGTGAGTACACCTCTAAAACTGAAAAGGGGTGAAGCATTATCTTCATTAAGAGCAAAACAGAATTTCCCTCAAGAATCTGAATGGTGACCTATCCCACCTTCTGTGGCCATTATCTCTAGGTACAACGTTACAAACAACCCTTTGGAAATAAAATCTGAAGTCACCTTTAGACACCAACCAAGAAGATCTTGTACCTCACTGGCTCAGTCCAAAAACTGGAAGAGATGGTCATTTTCCACCCGGAACATCATAGCCATCTAACAGAGTAAGTTCCAAACGAGTCAGCCAGGGTGAAGTCTCAGAGCAAAAAATGATACTTCAGATACTATATTCTATGACATCAACCAAAGAGTACACATGCTAAAAAGTAATGCACTCGTCGAGGTTTTTTAAGTTGAATAAGAATCTGGTGGTAATCTGCGATTGCTGACTCAAAAAGCACAATACTATCTTCTGAGATATTAAATTCTTAATTCAGATCAATCCCTTAGCCTAAAGTTTTTTTCTCTCGTTATTAATATTATACATTTTTAAAGCTACAGATTTACTGAAGATATTCAGGTAAAAATCCTAGCTACAGGTATTACAGCTAAGCTTCTCCCAGAATAGGAACGTAAACCTATAAAACCGTCTATATACACACATTACTAGAACTTAAGCCGCAGTCCAGGTCCTCTCCGTGCTGTCGACGGTAGGTCACAGGGAGAGAGATTCAAAGTACAACAAAGAGTCAAGTATTTGCCATTGACTGTGTGGATAGTGGATGAATTTCCGACATCCTGGATATTCATCAGCATTCAAGAGTTCATTGTTAGATGTTCATATGCATATGCATGGGAGGTATTGTGCCTGCGAATAGAAAGTGGTCAGATCTGATCCCAGGCCCTGCAGAGTGATGGCACTGCTGTGCCCTCGAACACAGCCTGTAACCCCTAATTCCCCCATGGGTATAGTGACCCTGCTTTCAAACAAAAAATGTACGTTGCTTCGGATAAAAGCATCTGTCAAATACATCACATATAAAGAGTTACACTATGCTATGAAAATCTCAGTCTCTGAATGCTGGTGGACACAGAATGATGGAAGCTGGTTGGATGGCGGGAATGTGAGGGTGGAAGGCTGGTGGCCAAGGGTGTGGATCAGACCATGAACTGGAAGGGGTGAGACAGGGCCTGACGTCCAGGCTGGAATGCAGATGCCAAAGGCCGTTTCTAAGCACAGCGATAAATCGCCAGCAGGGCTGGGATGTGCACAAACTCATTCTCCCAGAAGAACATTTTTAGAGGCGCTAAACCTTTCAGCTGACACACATTGGGGGGGGGGCAAGTAAACATGTACATAAATCTCAGACAGGACTGATTAAAATATACAGCTTAACATCCAATGATCAGCCCACCCCTCCTTCTCAATGGTTTTAAAGCAGGTATATTCATATATATCTGTGACGCTGGTCCTGCACAAGTCTCGTTGCTTTATGAGATAGACACAGAAGTTCTTTGGCCTTAATTCGCATTCACACGCAGCTTTGTGTTGTATGTAACTCGCAAACTATTTCGTTCTGTACAGATAATACCACACAGTCCAAACATGCTCTAAAAAGCTTCCGTGGGTCATTTAGTGCTCTGCACCTAAGTAAAAAGGGGGCAGTTAGTTATAAATACCTCAGGGATAGACAGTGCTGCTCCTGACCAGGTTTGGAGTCAGTTAATATCCTGGCCAGTTGGATCACCTTACCAGAGTCCTTGTACGGATATCCATTACCTCGGTGAGATGCTGTTCTTCATTTAGCTCAAGGGGAAAAGCAATTTCCTGAAATGCATTTTCACATTTTCATGTTATCATCTACTTGTTTTTAGTGAATAACTTACTGTATAACGCTGAACAAAAATGTACAGAAACACAGAATGAGGCTATGTATTCAATACGAGGGGATTATTTTTGTCTTGATTTTTTTCCATTGGTTAGCAGTCAAATATTTTTTTGCAGTGTTTTACAGAAATACTACTTCTGGGATTTATGTATTTTGTTTCATGGGGTAATTCATTACGTTTATTATGTTTAATTTTTTTATTGTTTTTTTTTTTTGTTGCACTGTGAACATATTTTAAGATCCCTGCACACACATTAAAAGTGCGCTTTGTTTATTCTGTTGCATATTTTAGAGGCCTTTCACAGCACCCTCATTTACCATTTAATTGCCTATCAGAAATCAATGTTAACGGCGCTAATTAGGGTTTTTACGGCTTTTGTCGCGTCAGCTGAGTTTGCAGTCCGCCCGCGGCTTGATGGAGGATACGAGCCGCCCGATGCTTTCCCTGTCCGACAACAAGCTACTTGAAGCCACTTCATCTTTTTTTTATTCCAGGGACCTCTTCCCCAAACCTGAGAATCGTTTTAGGTTTGGATGGGTGTATTTTCCCGTTGGGCAGGTGAATCAAAAAGCGACTAAAAACCAAGCAAACAGCAAGAATAAAGTCTCTTTTAAAATGCGCTTGATATTCTAAGTTTAAAACAGGGTTCAACACTTGTCAGCTGCAGTAACTAAATAAAAAAACGTTTCTCTAACAAACATTTTAAGTTGCTACCCGCATCATGTAAGACGTAAGCCTTAATGCACTTTTAATTAAATTCAGAGCTTGACATTTGTTTTTCCTTATTACACTGTGCTAAAATTATACACATAAAGTACAATAACTTTGAATGTGTCTCGTATACGTTTAATTTTCCCCGCAAATTATTTGATTAATAATTTGAAAATATGCGCTTATTCGGGAATAAATGACCAAAGCCGAGGGAGATTGAATGGTATTTGAACGCCCAGCAGCTGCAGCGGAAACTTCTGGCGCCCTTATCGCCCGCGACCTGGGTTTAGACGCTCCCGCAGCTACGGCCTGAAGTGACAGTGACAGGTGGCGGCAGTGACACCCGCTCCAGCTCCTCTGGCACTCTGGCTTCGGCTCAGGCGGGATCTCCTGCAGGCCTCCCACAGGTTTCTCTGGTAGGGGCAGCCAGGGTAGCGGCCAGAAAAGCTCCCCTAGCTGGCTCTGCCACTGCCAAGGCGGAACCGCTGCAGACTAGGATTCCTGGAAGCTACCGTGAGAAACATGGGAGCAAAGGGGTCGAGGGAATCAAGGAAGAATGAGGATCTGAAGGAGGCGCCTTCATCATTGGACAGGGTCCGCAGGAATGCCACCGTCCTCAGCTTGGCCACACGCCGCCTGCCTAAGGCCCCCGACGAGCTGTGGGAGCTGTCCAAGCTGGAGAAGCTGAACCTATCCCTGAATCGGCTGCACTCCCTACCCCCCGCCATCAGCCGCCTGCAGAGCCTGGTTGTACTGAACCTGTGGGGGAACCAGCTGGACAGCCTGCCCCCTGAGATTGGGAGCCTGGCCAACCTGCGCGTCCTCTTCGTCTCCTACAACCGGCTGACAGAGATCCCCGAGGAGCTGGCCGAATGCACCAAGCTGGAGGTGCTCAGCCTGGAAGACAACCAGATATCAAGCCTTCCTGGGAGCCTGGCCGGCTTGACGCGGCTGAGGAAGCTCAACCTCAGCCACAACTGCATTGTCTACATCCCCTGCTGCGTCTACAGGATGCAGGACCTGGTCTTCTTGCACCTGGCCTACAATCGGTTGGAGAACGTCGCCGACCAGATCCAGGTTCTGGTCAACCTCAAGACCCTCATTCTGGAGGGAAACTCCATCCGCATCCTTCCCAAATCCCTTTGCTTTTTGGATTCGCTGGAGCTGCTCAATGTGGACTTCAACAAGATCGAGAACATCCCAGTGGAAATGTACCTTCTGAAGAACTTGGAGAGACTGGCCTGCCATCCTGTAGACAAGGGTTTGCACATCATGCACAACCCACTGTCAAAACCAATAAAGGACAGTCTGAAGGGAGGACTTGATGCTCTCTATAATTACCTGAAGTCACTGTGATATGTCTGCAGGAGCCGCAAGCTGCTTTGGGAGTTACAGACGTAGGCGTGACCTTATGGACTATCGTAAGCTGCAGAAAGAGCTTTTATGGTAACATTTTTTTATGGTCAAGTACTTAATTGCTATGCATTGAAAGAATTGAATATCAAATTTAATTGATGTCGCTCATTTTTATAAATGCACTTTAGAGAAGAGTCTTCTGAGGTGGGAAAAATTAAAATGCGACAGAAAAATTAGATTGGAAATAAAATTGCTAGAGGAGATTCCATCTTACTGGAGTGTAATTAAGCAGAGCGGTTCGTAAATAATTACACTGGAAATCTTTTAAAATTTCAGTGAGTCTTATGATAGCAGAGGTTCAAAGTGAGTATTCAGAAATTTAACTTATTAACTTATTATTATTATTATTGTTATTACCCACACCAGTATTCCATCAGAAAGTTTTTTTAATATCACCTGAATGCAGCGTGTGTGCTTGTGTGCTTGTGTTAGGTGTAACTGAATTCTCTGTATAACCATGCTGTTCATAATTATTTATTAAATTATTTGCTGATGTGGGCAGCTGTAAATTGCTTTCATGGTATCAGTGAACATTTACTATAATAAAACGTTGTTTAAAATGCTGCCACGGAATGCACCAAGGCGGTGGTGATAAATGAAGATAAAGTTTTGTTCCAGATGTTCACATAAAGGATGATTAGGGTATGGAACCATGGGAGTTGTTAGCAGAAATGAAAGCACAAATTCCAGGACTCATCCTTTAAAATGCTGCCTTGTTTTGGTGTGTAATTGCACTGCGGGAGGCAGCGTGTGGCTCAGTGGGCTAAGCCTGTGTGCCTGTAATCACAAGGTTGCCAGTTCAAACCCAGCCCTAGTCTTAAGCACATCTGTGGGCTCTTGATCAAGGCCCCCCAGTTCTCTGGCAGCCCCTTACTGACAGCTTACTCTACAAAGAGTAAAGGGAGAGCAAGCTGGGGGAGGTTCAAAGGCAGTTTCCCCACAGGGATTAATAACATATCAATTGTTACTTGTTGTTAATATCATATCAATTGTTATTTGCATTCCTGTTGACTGGGGGAAAGACATTTTCAGCTATACATTTACATGTGCAGCAGCAGTTTTGTCCAAAGAGATGTACAGGTGAGGATCAAAGAGACTCACCAAACCCAACTGCAAGGTTTTTAGCAAACATGCTAATGGAAACTATGGGAGAAACATCAAACCCAACTTAAGGCTTGTTATAATATATATATACATATATATATAATATACATATATAATATGTAAACCCAATGAAATGTTCCACCTCTTACTGTCAGCACAGTTCCCTACAAAATGGTTTGCCAAGTACCAGTTAGATGAGCTTGGCATCTGTCACAGGCTCCACCATTTCAGACATCTCCTCGGAATTTGATTTACATAGCTAGATGTTTATAGACCTATTTATGTCACAGCATATTTGTCTCCTGCAGCAGTTCAGGTCCTGTCTGTGCCTGTCTTCATACCAATGATGTTGTGGCTGATGAGATACATGGAAAGTCCCATAACTTCACAAGAAAACCTTTGTTGGCTCTACTGGGCTTTCATCAAACCAGGCGAGAACCAGGAATCAAAATACTAAGTGTTTTATAGACAATTATATTTACAAAACCTATTTCACTATTTTACATTCTATTTCTGTACTGTGCTTATATACTGTATTTTATTTATTCATTTATTTATTGTTGGTGCCATAAAAATGCAGAATCGGGCCTTTTAGTTTATGTACGTTATTTAATAAACATAGAGCTTTCTTTTGTGGTATCAGTGAACCTTGTTAACCTTACCTTTGTCTTTTAATTGTCAGGTGACCCTCTGCTCAGAAGGTGTCTTTGACAAACGCTATTGAATCTTCCTTAGTCTCTGACAGATGTCACCGTGAAAACTTTTTTTTCTTGCCACATTGGTAATGGTTATTCTTTTAAAATCTAATAATACTGCATCATCTTTCATATCTACAATATCCTGTCTAGCTAAAGGAACATCCATAGAACTCGTATAATATTAAAATAATTTTTTGATTCAATGAGTTCCTGTAACTCCAAAGTCCAACCATAGGGACTTCTGATTGTGAAGTCTGTGATGGGTGTGTGCAGGAGGCTGATGTGATTACATGCTTGTTTGATGCACAAGTTCAGAAGGAGATTGTGTCCTCTGTTACGATTCAGTCACTGGAAGAACTAATTAAATTCTCGAGACGGGGTTTATTTCACCTTATCTTTCACAAGGTGTGAAAGAAAGTATTACTGATGCACATAATATCGTCAGTAATGAAATATCGGTTTTCCAATACGTTATCTCTTTTTTCACTTGTGCTTCTTGCGGTCTTTTGTCTGGGCACGAACCTTGCTTTATTTAATGTAGCTGCTGGAAATTAACCCCCCTCCCCTCCCTGTCACATGAATTGAGTGAGGGATTTGGCAGGTTGAGATTCCTTCGAAGGATGACAGCGCCTAACATCGAGCTGAGATGATACCTGTTCAATATCATCACCGTTAAAAATCTTTATTTTCCCACTCTTCATATCTCCTCACATTTCATTGACTGAAGTATCTAGCTAAAAATTATGAGCAGTGCTCAGAGATAACAATGAAAACTGGATTCTTGACATATGCAATTTTTGAAATGTGTTACAAGTACCATCTTATGATTAAGTACACTTAGATTACCTCAGAAAAAAGTCAGCAAAGTCTTATCACGCCTTTTAAGTTATATAATCACATTTTCATATCTGTCAAATCCTTAAGCAATAAACCAAAAAAAAATGTCTTTAGCAAAATGTTTTTAGGAGAAGTGCTTATCTTTACTGACACTTTCTATTAGAACTCTTAGCCAATAATGTCCAAGTTGCCCTTAACTAGACCTCAAGTGTAAAGTCAGTGAAGCAGCAGTGGAAGTGGTTGCCCTTCCATATATTTTCAGCATGGCCCTGATAAGATGTGACATTGCGCCACCAAACACTTCTGAAACAATGTTCTAGCATTTTCCCAACATGGATGCTATTTAATTTATGGCATTCTCCTGTGGTCAGGAAGTTATAGCCTCATGAAAACAACTGCTATGGATAAAGGCCACATAAAGTGAGCTTGTCCTGAAGGAAGCCGGTCCCTGCAAACGAAGAGTGGTGCATCATGGGAATGCCAATGAGCACAGTATCTCCACCCGACCCTTCACTGTGTGGTTTCTGGGAAGAAGGGACAGCATGTCACATCCCGCAGGTATTTTTTTTTAAATCCTTGACCCACTGGTCCAAAAAAGGCATTGCCTGTAGGTTCTTGTATCCCCCTTCTGGTTGCTTTCAGTATTACAGGAGACACAGCTTTTATCAAGCTTTGGTTACAGTTTTAATTTTCAGGCTTCCATCACTTTCCTTTGAGTTCCTTATGACAGTTTAGGGGATTTTTGAGGCTTTCTGTCATGGAAAAGGCTTCCAGACTCACACCACTAATTGCACACATTCCCAGTAATAAACATCTCCTTTCCGTCCATCACAAATTTATAACAAGTGGTTAGACAGTTTAATTAACAGCCCAGGGTTTTACATACCCACCATTTTTAAAATTATTTATTGAAGGTAAAGGTGAGCATGAAACCTATTGCCAGGAAGCACAGAGATACACCCTGAGCATGATGCCAGTCTAACGGGGCACAAAAAAAAAAACATGGGCAAATTACAGATGCCAGGTGACCCAAACACATGTTTTTTGGACAGGGGAGGGAAACAGGAGTACCCAGAGGAAACCCACACAAACACAGGGAGAGGATGCACAGTGTACTATACACACACACAGAATTGGGGCAGGATTCAAACTCTCAATCCTGGAGGCATGGGTAGAGTTAGGGGGGGCAGGGGGGGGCACGGCGGGGGCGGGGGGGCAATATGACTATTTAGCAAGACCAGCACTGTACATATTCTGCGCTAGCATTTCTAACAGAGACTGCAGAAAGGGCCATATGGTGCAGCCAAGGTGATAAGGCTACAGCACCACCTTCTTTAAGGCTAAATAAAGATTAAATTAATTTAAGAAAGGTTTAACACTATAATGGGTCTTTTGGGGACAGCTCATAAAGAAGCCACAAGGATTTTTTTACACTCATGAGGCTCTGCCAGTGATTTATAAGCTCTGTCCAAAGACCTCCTTTGTGCTTTTCATGCAATGCGACCCTGAATCCGTAACATTTCCAGCAATGCAGACCGCAGTGCTAACTGCTACAGGAAGTAAACAGTTTTGGTCTATGAGTATGAAACATGAAATTTTCGCCTGAGGATAGTGTCCAATTCACTTGGCAACACAACCAAAACATCAGCTTAAAATCCAGGCATTGCCACTTATAAACCTGACCCAGAGCAACTCTCTATCCCGGGAACAAGTGGCTGTTTTTTTTCGGGCACTTTGAACATGTTACGATACTATAGATGACAACTGAACTACCGCGCCAAAAGTAGATGTATAACATCAGTCATGGGCTTAGTTGGAAGACATCACAGTGACCTCTACTGACAAGTCAGCATCTAAATAAAACCAATGAGGAACTAGCATTGGGCAAAAGTCACCAAGAGTCATTACAGAGATAAACACCTTGGAATATTTCTATTTAGTAGTGCCAAAATCCAGACAGGTCCATTTAAGAAAAGGAGAATGTGGCAGTTAAGTTTAAGCCCCCCTGGTGAGTTCATTAGCTCATGTATGACCCTACTAGAGGACTAAATTTAGCGAGAGTATGAGCCCTGTTTGACTAATGGTGGCCCAACTGAGTTTGCTTTCACCCTATGGAGATCATGGACATTTGGCATTATAATGTTCTCCCTCACAGCCCGGCGTGGATTGTAGCTTCATTGGGTTGGCCAAGGTATGTTCTCAGGTCATCTGAACACCGGGCACAAAGCCCTGGAGTCCTGGCAGTAACATTACCATCAGACCTTCTCTGGAAGGAGCTGGGAAGCAGGAAGTAGGATTCTGTTGAAAACTGGATCTAGATCAACGGTTTGGATGACATTTGGGAAGCTGAGCGTGGACCAATTCTAAATGAATTTGCATGCAAAACCATCTCTCCTGCTCTCTCTCACTGCCTCTATCTCCGTCTATCTTCTCCTGGCTTCAGCAAGCAGGGCCATGATGAAAAGATTCATTGTGCCTTTCCTTTAAAAGGTTAAATGGCCTATTCATCCAGATCGCTGTGACCACAAGGCTCTGGATTTCCGCAGTGTGGCGCAATGTCCTCACTGTGGCCACACACTTGTTTCCCCAGTGTGGGCCAAGGAGATGGTCTCCAGGAGCAGAGGAGTAAAAGAAAGTTGGGGTTGGTTTAGGGGGGGATGGCATATCAGGGTGTGCCCTGTGTGCAAAGCTGGCAGAGAGAGATCTTCCCGGATTCAAGATTGGTTAATCTTGGTGATACCTGCTTTATTTTTAGCCGAGTTGTGCTGACGGCGGCCCCTTGTCCTTGTACCTTACTGCTATCTAGAAATTGTGGGCCCCCAGACAAAATGTCTCCTTGGCCCCCCTGCCGTGTTTTACGTATAATTTTATGCATTCAAGGACTACTGCAAAGTACCAGCCAGGGTTATTATGGTTAACAAAACTGAAACTATAAACATTTTTCTATAGTGAAATAAAATCAGATATGAAAACATAAGGAAAAACTACAAATTAAACTATGAACATTGCTTCTGAAACTAACTGAAACAAAAATAAAAAGTAAAAAAAAAATTATATTTATCTTTAATTACCATTAATCACACCTGAAACATATTTTGCCCATTTTGAGGACATAAGAAATGCAGCATTTGCGCCTCAGGGCCCGACTTCTAGGTTGGGGGCTGTTCTCGTTTCTTCCGGAAGGGAGAGGCTATTCAGTCATCCGCAGACAGACGGACCAGATGACCTGCGGCTGTTTTCGAAGATGTCTGAAAATTAGATAAAAATCACAACTGCCGCTTCAGGGCAAACTATTCCGGGGTTATTTAACCTGAAATTTCATTCTGAGCTCAAAGAGTGCCAGACTTTCCAAGGGACCCTCGTTTAATGGCTGGAATGACAAATGTTGGAGATCCAGTTGGCATTTCACCAAACCAGCCTGCTAGACGCCTGCGTTTTCCCCAGCAGAGAAAGACGCGCAGAACCAGCACCCTTACCTCATACTCAAGCTGGTGTTTCTGGGATTTATTGAGGTGGGGTTGCATAAGAGGGATCATTATTCATACAGAGAGACCAACCTTATTATTACCCAATGATACACTATATGGACAAAAGTATTGGGATGCATCTCTGTATCACTGAATTCAGGTGTTTCATTCAGATTCATTGCCGCAGGTTTATAAAATCAAGCATAGAGCTGTGCAGTCAAGTTTACAAATATTTGTGAAAGAATGTGTTGTTCTGAAGAGCTCAGTGAATTCTAGTGTGGTACTGATATAGGATGCCACCTATGCAATAAGTCAGCTTGTTAGATTTCTTCCCTGCTAGATATTCCATGGTCAGCTGTAAGTATTATTGCAAAGTGGAAGCGCTTAGGAGCAACAGAAACTCAGCCACGACGTGACAGACCATAAGTAACAGAGCGGGGTTGCCGAGAACTGAGGTGCATAGTGCGTAAAAGTCATCAATGCTCTGTTGACTCAATAACTGCAGAGTTCCAGGCTTCCTCTGGCATTAACCCCAACACAAAAACTGTGCACTGAGAACTTCATGAAATGAGCTTCCATGGCCGAGTGGCTGCATGCAAGCCTCACATCACTAAGTGTAAAGCACTGGATGGAGGGGTGTAAAGCACGCTGTCACTGGAAACTGGAGCTGTGTAAACGTGTTCTGTGGACTGATGAATCACACATCTGTCTGGCAGTCTGATGGACGAGTCTGGGTTTGGCGGTTGCCAAGAGAATTTTGACTGCCTGACTGTATTGTGCCAAATGTAAAGGTTGTTGGAGGAGGGATAATGGTGAGGGGCTATTTTTCAGGGGTTGGGCTAGACCTCTTAGTTACAGTGAATGGAACTCTTAATTTTTCAGCATGTCAAGACATTTTGGACAATTCTATGCTTCAAATTCTGTAGAAACAGCTTGAGGAAGGACTTTTCCTGATCCAGTATGACTGTGCCCCTGTGCAAAAACCAAGATCCATAAAGACATTACTGGGTGAGTTTTGTGTGGAAGAACTTGATTGGCCCACACAAAGCCCTGACCTCAACCCCATCAAACACCTTTGTGAGGCCTTCACATCTAACGTCAGTGTATGACCTCACAAATGTTCTTCTGGATGAATGTGCATAAATTCCCTGACACCCTCCAAAATCCTGTGGAAAGCCTTCCCAGAAGAGTAGCAGGTATTATAGCTGCAAAGGGGGGGACCAGCTCCATATTGATGCCTAAAGATTTATAATGGGGGTGGTCATAAAAGTCCCTGTAGGTCTAATAGCCAGGTGTCCCAGTACTTTTGTCCCTATAGTATATGACTTGAATGACGGTAGTGGGGGAATTTTAGGGGCTCCTCCCTGTATATGCCCTCGTACCTAAGACAGCAATTAGATAAGGAGGATGTTCATCAGGGATGGGGTGGGGTGGGTTTGGAAGTGGTTTAGCACGGCTTGTCACTCAGCTGGAAAAGGACAGGAGCAGGTCAGCAATGTGGGGGGGGGGGGGGGGACAAAAAGACTATGAAGTTCAAGCTGTGATGAATGAGAATCTTGGGACCTCTTCTGGAATGATCCGAATGGGAGCAAAAGGCACTGCGATGCCAAGGGAGAGGCCAGCATCCTCATGTCCTCATTAAAAAATAAACCCAAAAACACAATGGAATAGAAAAAATGGAAACAATGACAGGTTGATGATGGCGGCTTTGAGTATCATGTTTGGACACAAATGCCGCCGTCCACCTGCCCTGGGAGTGACCCTCGTACCGCATGCTAGGTGCTGTCCAATGCACTAGGCCCAGTAACGTGTCCAGCATCCCTGTTTTTTGTTTCTAAGAGAAATATACATATAAACACACACACAGGGATGGACATAACTGGTACACAAGTATGCATTCACCTTTGCACTGATATGAAAACAAAATAGAATGCATAAGTTTGTAAGTATCTTTGTGGAAACACTCCATTCATTTCTATGGGGAAAACCCTAACCTTGACATGGCGACCTTAACCCCTACCCAGCCCTAACCTTAACCATAAGCAAGCAATTTTTAGTTTTTTTTATTACATTCACAGATCTTTGTCTGGACCTGAAAAATGGTCCCCACTTCTTAAATAGGTGTTTTTTAATTACATTGTGAAGAACATTTGGTCCCCATAATGTAATATAGGGGCGGCATGGTGGTGCAGTGGTTAGCACTGTTGCCTCACACCTCTGGGACCCGGGTTCGAGTCTCCGCCTG
>JAABNY020000001.1:22212604-22226357 GCA_015164015.2 Brevimyrus niger
GGGGCCGGGGGGGGTGCGGGGGCGGGAGGGGAGGGGGGGGGGGGGGGGGGGGGGGGGGGGGGGGGCGGGGTTAAGGGAGCCCCCATG
Organism: Brevimyrus niger; assembly: GCA_015164015.2. Classification (NCBI taxonomy): domain Eukaryota; kingdom Metazoa; phylum Chordata; class Actinopteri; order Osteoglossiformes; family Mormyridae; genus Brevimyrus; species Brevimyrus niger. Next base: position 22,212,692 of record JAABNY020000001.1, read on the forward strand.
AGAGACCTCAGGAAGAACGAGCAGAAATGACCTTCTTGCCAAAAGGCATCTAGGTCATGGCAGCCGGAGATTTAACCTTGAAGAAGCTGCTTGTTGTTTGGCTGAACCAGGATGGCTGGGTGGCCGTCTTGGCATGTCGCTACCTAAAACGTATTTTTGCCAAACCAATTTTTTCATGTTCAAGGAAGACAATCCCTACCGAAGTTTAAGAAAAACCAGACTTCCAGAAAAGACCAAAGCCACATATTTTGTTTGTATTCCATGATGGCGTTGCCTGTCTCTCCCTTGTGACCCAACACGGATTCAGATATTCTTCTGCTTATTTCTAAGGGGCTGTGACACATTCCTGCCTGGGTTGGTGCTTCCGGAAGGGGGTGGGGGTGCATGTTGTGGAGGAGCCAGGGAATCACACCCCGCTTCCCTGGAAACCTTGAACAGCTGCCCTGCCTGACTTGGCTGGCCGTGCTGTGTGTGTTTTGCTCCCGGCTCCAGTCCCTGGTGGTTGAACATGGACCGTAAATGATTTTAAAGTCTGCACAGAGAGGCTAAGTTAACACCCAGGGTGTCAGAGTGATCCGAAAGCGATCGGACAGCCGGGGAATTGGCGTGAATGGAGGCCGGGGAAGAGTGGGATGCTTCTCGCAAGCTAAATTTACACCTGGCCTCGATGGGACAGGTCGTGGCAGGGAAGGGAGCTTTGGCGTTGAGAGTGGGGGGTGGTTAAGAGGGTGTGTGAAGAGAGGGGCTTTTAAGAGGAGACCCACGTTTCCACATGGAGTCCAGATCTTTCTGACTGCGGGGTCTTGGAGGAATGTAGGGCATTCTGACTTCCCAAGTCCCTGAGGAAGAGTGTGTGTGTGGGGGTGGGGGTGGGGGTGTGAGGTCAGAATTCTCATTCTTGAGCCTGAGAAAAGCCTGAGAAGCTGCATCAGGTGACTGCTATTCAAACGCTCATTCTGACAGCTTGGGTGTTGATGGGGCAAATTCATGAAGTACCAGGAGATCAAAGAGGAGACTCTGAAGTCTGCGAAACACAAAGATAGAAGGTGGTGGGGTTGCAGGAGGGAGGGAGCTTTTGTTAAAAAAAAAAAAAAAAGTTCATATACAAGATAAATTGAGCCTATGGATTAACTAGTACAGCATATTAAAACCAGACCATGTACTTAAACCCAAAGAAAATGAACAAGCTACTTAAAACATTTACATTTAGCTGTTCAACATGTGCTTTTACTTAAAGGGTTTTCTCTCATATTTATATGTAGTCCTATGATTATACATGCATATTATGTATATTGTATCTATGGATATGATGGAGCCAGATATTATAGGAAGGAATGAGGCTAGGTGCTTTTCAAAAGGACAAAATGATAGGGCAAATCCGGGGACTTGAATCAACAACCTTGTGGATAATAGTCTGTTGTAGTACCCAGTGGAGACAAATCCAGTGGCTGGTTTGCCGAAAGAAGCCTGCGCAGCCTGTGGCGGATATCGATCGGATTTCTTTCAATTAGGCTCCGTGTGGAATTCCGTGTTGGGTGATTTAAGGCGGCTTGGGCCTGGAAAATGACTCACAAGCCTGGAGGGGCAGAAGATACTCAGCCGTTCGTGCTCTAGGAGCCAAAAAGCCCGCCAATATACAGCAGAGAATTAACAGCACCAGCGTGCCTTCGCCTTAAAATCTTTCTCTTCAATTTACCTAATCGTTTTTTATATTATTATCCATTAAGAAAAGGTGCTGAGTAAACTGAACAGATCTGTTTATCCAGCCGCCATTCACGGGATTCGGACGAGGCAAAAATGATTAAAAAGGGATTAATCTGAATTGTTGTCATCTTGAAAAAGCCCTGATAATGTTTCCCTTCCCAGCTGATTTGAATGTATTTTCCCCTGTTTAAAATAAACCCGATTTCCCAGTGTCTGACTGGCATCAAACTTAGTCAAATTGACAATTTGCAAGACTGCTCTCGGACCGTAATGATATTTTAGCTGAAAGCGGCTTTCCGTCATTAATCCTCGCGTATAATCCCGAGAAAGAGCCAGCAAGGCGTTACTCTGGCCAAGGGGAGGGGGATTTGATCGGGGGGACTCCGCGAAAGTGGCCGGTGTGGAGAGGCGCCGTAGCGGCTTTAATATGGGAGCTTCGCTGGGGATGTGTGGCTTGCGGGGCGCGGGAAATTGGGTCAGCAATCACCGCGCAGTTCTCACCGTTAATAAATCAGAATATACATGAGTGTTGTTTGCATATTGCTTGTATTTAGGTGTGTTTTTGTGTTTGTGCACACGCAACATTTAATAGTAATTCTGACCACACGATTGGATAACTAGTTAGTTAGGTCGGTAACTTCCTGGAAGCGGCACAGGAAATTTGACACAGTTGTAAAATTTCACTGAATCTTACATATAAAATTAGATAAACAGAATAAGTACTCTGTTACGACTTTCGCTTCATCTGTTCCTGTTGTTTCTAAAACTATGTTTTATTGTTTTTTTTTTTTTAAAAGATATATTTTAGGGGGTGACATGGTTAGCACTGTTGCCTCACACCTCTGGGACCTGTGTTCGAGTCCCCACCATGGCTCCGTGTGTGGAGCTTGCATGTTCTTCCTGAGTCGTCAGGTTTCCTTCTGGTACTCTGGTTTACCCCACAGTCCAAAAACATACTGAACTGAATTGGAGTTACCAAACTGTCCTGGGTTATTCCCTGCCTTGTGTCCATAGCATCCTGGTCTCTATAGAACAGATGGGGTTACATGGATGGATACATTTTAGCACCTTATAATTAATCTAATAAAAATGAATGGCTTCCCTTTATATAACGGTATATAAGTCGGCAAGTGGCTCAGGAGGGTAAGATACTGTACCTGTAATCTGAAGATCACCAGTTTAAATCCCTGCGTTGGCAGATACATTTAACTACTGGGACCTTGAGTGAGGCCCTTAGCCACAGTTGCCTGGGGGACTGACCCTGCTTTCTCAGAAAGGCTTGCTGCGTTGGAATAAGGCATCTGTGAAATAAAATGTGTAAATTTAATCTTCTCAGTTGAAATCCACTGCAGGTCATTTGGGTTACATATCTGGTTTGTCTAAGGGCACGACCTGAATACCAGTGTCTCCTCCTTACCTTGACGTGAATAGATTTTGATTATTGAATGACAGTAATCAAGCTGTATTTGGGTTGGTTTTAATCCCGTCTTATTGGTGGAAGCTTGCACTCCTGAGCCTCCTTGTTGCCCCCCCCCAAAACCATTAAAATCTCTTGTTGTATCATAGTTTCCAAATGTAGGGTAGATGAGCTTGAGGGCCTGTGCACAGTTCCATGGGTGACATGCTGAACGTGTTGAGCAGGTCTGCTTCCCAACATCTGAACGGCTCCTTCGCTTTACTGGTGTGCTGTGTTCCAATAACTCCCTACAGATCCATGCAGCCGCTTTATGGCTTGAATGTGATACTGAGACTTTTGGAGCGACAAAGGAACTTGGTCCTTTTACAAGCAGGTGGGGTGGAGGTGGGGGTAGGGGTGGGGGTCTGTACAGTTCTTTGGGAGGAATCTGTCAGATCCAGTATAGGCCCACCAGACGGGACGTGCTAAGACTCTCTTATCTCGGCACACAAGTCTCCCTGAACCCCTTTGTACTTTTCTGTAGCACATGGGTCTAATAAAATCCCAAGTTTAGTCCTATGGCATTAATTTAGTCTGGTGGCCACTACAACAGTGCCTGTAGGATTGCGTCATGAAGCGTGTAAAACCTATTTTCCATGTGTAGGACGAATGAGACTTAGTTATGTTCAGAGTGCCGAGGTTTTATAGAATTCACATGATTGACACAATTATGGGTTTTATTTCTGAGGGATTAACTTCTTCCTGTGTTTTTTTTCTGGACTGATGATGTTCTGAGCAGACGATGAACTGTAAGTCTAAATGTTGGACCTTAAAGCTGATTGGCCCCCAGGGTGCTGCACCCCCTGTCACTCACAGATTCAAAACATATAATTGGTTAAATCATTACACCAAAATAAAAACAATTCAATCACGATATAGATTTTGACAGAATATGTTAATGCTCTTGGTGTATTCTGGGAGGGAAGCATGAGGGCATGCTTGTCCCACATCTCCTGTAAAACCTCCCTCTACACAATCCCTTGTAGATGTATAAAGAAATTGGTCTTGTTGAAATGTGGGAAAAAGAGGAAATGGGGTAGAATATCTCCATGAAGAGGGAGTATTCTTTTGGCTCATCTGGTATGTTGTTTTGAAATGGGGGCGTTGAAGAGTCCCATCACCCTCTGGTTTGGCACTGTCTATTTGATAAGCTGAGGAGCGGGGAGGATGGTCAGGGAGCCTTATTGCAGTGCAACCCGCCCTCCTGTACCCGCTCTCCTTTTCATCTGGAGCCTCTCTGTGGCCCCCGGCCAATCGGATGGGAGCAGGCCAGGAATACATCATCTTGGAGGCCTCCCTCATATTGAGCCGCTGCCTTGTAGCGAATCAATTTGGGCAAAAATAAACATCTATCACAGCCCTGGCATGCCGGAGCAGCGGGAGATGATCGGAGAGGAAGCCCCCCCCAGCCAAGCCTGGGTTATGCCTGTGCTGTGTGTTTTCATGTTATGTGGAGGGGCTGAGGGACCCCAAATCCTCCCTAGTTACTCCAGACCATGTCTCGTCTACATCAGAATGGAACATTGTCGCGTTCCTAAGTGGCTGCTCTTGTTGTCCAATAGAGTTTATTTCAGTGCTCATCCATTGGGTCTGCGTTTCTGAGTTTTTTAAAAGAAAAAACTCGAACTAAACTGAACTTAGGCCCCAAAGTCATTTAAGAGGTATCTGAAAAGCAAGACAGATGATTCCTCACTCCCAAGATGCTCGGTCACCCCCAAGCCCCGCTTGGACTGGTGTGATATCGAAATAAAAGTTTGCAGACGCTGGCACTGACCTCAGATTCACACACATTTCTCTGTGGACACTGGTCTGGAATGAGGTCTGCGAATGAGCAGAATGAACACAGGACTCTCAGCGTTTTTAGTCTGTCTGTTGAAATCCAGACACTGATCGTCATTTATCGATTTGATGCTGGGTGGGTTCCTTTGAACAAATCATTAACGCTCATTAGTATTTTAACTATACTATACAGACATCAAAGAACTCTTATTTCTCCTTTTTTAAAATAATAAAAAAAAGTTATCTGTGTGTGTGTGTGTGTGTGTGTGTGTATGCGTGGTCCAGGTATACATGACACTGTGGGGGCATTTCATTTTATTAAAATCTGTGCCTGCAATCAAAAGACATGAGCCTCAAAATACTTGTATTTTGTTTGGTTACTTATGGTTAAGGTTGACATAGTTGGGATTAGGGTATTGCCCATAGGAATGAATGGAGAGTCCCTACAAAGATATGAGTACGAGTGTGTGTGTGTGTGTGTGTATATATATATAATATATACATACATGCAGACAAACTTAATGAATTTCAATCTGACATATCTCCTAGTTGCATGATCCAACGTGGGAAGAGTGGGCCGTCGGTGGAAAGTGTTGGTTTAATTTCAGGTTGTTGGAAAGAGGTGAAGGAGGAGCCCTTTGAAGTTTCTCAGTCTTCTTGTGGAGGGAGAAGAGAGAATTCTGGAAGCCCACCAACCGAAAGGAGGCCTGGCTTTTGTTGAACGAGTGGAATACTGCACAAATAAAAACAGGCAGACTTGATGCACCATTTAGAAACATCGGTTTCGCTCCAGGTTGGCAGTAAGTCATTTCCCTGAGAGACATTATATTCCCCATGTAGCTTGTTGATTCTGTTCAGTGAACACACTTGTATAATTTTGGAAATAAGGCTACTTTCATTTGGTTTTACTAATCGAAGTTCGGTAATTTACAGTTAGTCTGTAAAACAGATCTTCTGTGAGGTGAGCGCCTGTAAAATGGTGTCTCTGAAAAGTGCTTCAGTAAGAGGTCTTCCAGACATCCTGTCAGCGCAGAGCCCTCCATTGTTGTGGGAAATTTACTGCTCTCCAGACAGTCAGCGAGTTATTATTTGTGTGACCATATGCTGGGCTGCAGATGGAAGTGGAACAGACTGTATTTCTAAATCCTGGTTGGAGGAGACGCTCAGGGAGAACCAATCGGCGAAGAGGCCAAGGGTCTTCATTCATTTGAACTTATGTGACAGAAGTCTTCAGCAGAGAGACTTTTCAGATATTGTCCGCTAAGCCACACGTTGGAGACGCATCCACTTCTGATGTCCCCCCTCCTCACCATCTTTTAGTTTAATAGCATCTGGAAAGATGAGAACATAAGGCTGTCAGAGGTTGCCGGGCTGTGTTGGCCACCTGGATGGATTATCTAACCTGCAGAGCTCGTGGTGGGACGGTACCATGTCACGCAAGCAATGCTTGTTCCTGGGCTGTCTGACAGCCACAGCCAGGGGGCGGTATAGAGACCCTCCGAGGCCTGTCAGTGTGTCTCTGTAAAACCGGGGCTGCATTCCATGGCTGTTAGGTGGGCGGCGACTCCTGAGAAGGGATCTTTTCTTCCCCTCAGCTTCTGGAAACTTCTCTGTGTCCCCCCCCTCAGCTGCTATTTCCTCGGTGCTGCTACCGCCATGGAAATGAAGCTCTCTCTGCCAGCAGCTGGTAGCTCAGATATAGCCTCTTTCCTTTATAAACTGACAATATGGAGCCTTAATGCCCACGTTCTGCCTTTTCAGTATATTAAATTATCCTTCCTGTCTGCCGAGCCGACACACCGTTGTGTGCATGCTCTCGTGTGGCAACAGCTGGGCTGCCTCACTTTTGTGGATGACTTATCACCTTGCCATGATAAATCCTTTAACGCAGAGCCACACGACTGCAGCTCCTCATAGGTGTACTCGCAGCCCCCTGTAGCTAACTGTAAACACAGCTAGCTGAGAACGGCAAACCGGAGAGGACGTGATACTATTCACCGTTGTACACTGTTCCGTAATATTTCCTCAGGTGGCGCCATGGCTGTTGTCAAACTCAATTGAGCTGCCACTCATATGATACTTGTTAAGCAGCAGACATATCAACTGTGTCACGATTAATTATATTGTTTGCTAATTTTATTTATTGTCGTTAAACTAAAAGCACCAGTACCACCAGGTATCCTGGTTCTTAGTAATGCGGTCACTACCGGCCCATGGAGTGTCAATGGCCCCTGGCCTTTGTCGCAAGGACTGCCTATTTGTGCTCGCGGAATGTGGTAGCTAATTAAACTCGTTTCTCATTATTAAAAAGCACCGTCTGAGGCACTGATCATTTTATTAGAGTAATAGGGCAGTCTCACGCCTCATTGCTTTGATAACGGTCTTTACGGACAGCTGAAGCGCTTTATCTCGTGCTGCGAGGGGGGGGGGGGGTGCTCTTCCCTCCTGAAGTGTATGCTCTACTGGGAGCTGGGAGGGAGCAAAAACATGGACCGACTTTGGGTTCCTGAGGACCAGATTGGGAAACACTGCTCTCTCTGCGGCCCCCAGAAATATATACATGCACCTTGCAGCAGTGACAAACTCCACATCAGGTGCACCTCTTATCAATCTCATCTACAGTTTTGCAAACCCATTTAATTCTTGGGTCAAATTGTGTGGCCTCTGATTGCTCACCCATTCGTCCCTGTCTTCCTTGCCACTGACCACCCACACCGACTCCCAGAGAACCCAGAATCATCTTTATCACGCAACGTCAAAAAAAACCTGTCAAAACAGATAGTTCCTGAGCATGATGATTGACTGGAAGTGCTTCGCGACACCAAACAAGCGGACGAAGCGCCACAGTCAGTCCTGACTCGGCCAGCTGGTCATCAATCTTCATTTAGTGCACTAAAGAGGATGACAGCTTGTCGTCCTTCATATCTCCTCAGCCATGTTAAGAAGCGCCTTACGTCTGCTGTAACATCTTCGACTGGAGTCTTATGCCTGGTATGATTCGGGTTGCGGGTTCAGGTTCCGTCTGGCACCTTTCGGATTGTGGATTTTGTCCACGGTGCCAGACAAAGGTCCACCTCCCTTCACTTATTAAGCTAGAGTCCTTGGATGGTCAGGAGTGACTGAAAAATAGCTGGATGTGGGCTGGCGGAGAATCATACTTCATAAATATGTTATGTGCATTTAAGTGTATGCATTTTATTTCTGTAAAGCACTTTGAATGTCATTTATGTTTGAAAATGTGTCATACCAATAAGCTAGACAAGTGACAAGTTAGCAATATGGTTACTGCTACAATATCACGCCTGAGACGTTAAATGTTGATATGCAGGGAATTTCTTGGGAAGTGAACAGGAATTAAAAACTTGGTGCCAGTTTCGCCACGGTGAATTTGTGAAATGTTTATGCATCATCATATTTTTTGTCTGTTATATTTATTTTTCTTTTCTCGTTGCTGCGTTCATTAGCATTAGCTTCTTGACTGCTGTCAACGCAGAATGATCTGCTTGCATGTTGTTCTGTATGCTTTAGAGCTCCGTGTTTTTTTCAGTGTATGTATTGAAGTTTATTACTTATCCTATTAAGTACACTAAGGAAGACAATACCTCATGTTTATAAGCAATCATTTCCTTGTCGAAACCAGCTTCTTACCATTTGTGCCTTGGAGATTATGTGGAACTGGTTATTAACCTAAGGCTTGGGTATCACAGTTAATTAGTACTTATTGTTGGGTATAGGTCTGGAATAGGGGCAAAGTCAAGGTGGTTGAATCACATTTAAGGGTTTATTCTAGGAAAATGAAAGGAAATTCGGGGAGGACATGGCTCAGTTACACTTTATGTAACGTAGCACTTGGAACACTGCACTGCCCCAAACATTTTTTTATGGCTTCACAGATGATGAGAATAGCAAGACAGACACTTTTTGCCTAAACGTGGATGGGACATCTTCCAAATAAGTAGCAACAGATGGAGGCAAATTCATTCAGATTCATTTATTCAGCATTCCACATGGTTTTTCAAAAACAAACCGGCCAGCTAACGCTTTCTGCTTCAGCTCCTTTTATCCAGTCAAATTTGAAAATCACACAGGTAAACCTTACGCATACCTAGATCCTAGAAAGTGTATTCTAAACAGTATGTTTATCTCAATATTAACAAGTCAGTAAATTGACCAGTTTCCACAAAATAATCCTACAGAATAATCTGCCTATTTTCAGGATGATTTCAAAACATTATCACAATAAAATAAAATAATAAATACCCAGTGGGGGAAAAAAGTATTCAGAGGAAGGAAGGGAAAACTTGCTCAGCAAAAGGATAATCTTTAAGAGAATGTTGGGTGACGGCAGACAGGTAGTGGGAGGCTTGGTACATGAGTGGCGATTGAAGCAGGAGAGAGAAGAGAGGAAGTGCTGTGAAATTAGCAGGGTGTAATCGCAATGTACACATCAGGTATAACGCTACCTTCTTCAGTGGAAAGGCGGGGACCTTAATTAGATCACCAAGCTGTCCGGGCGTTTGTCATGGCAACACACTTTTTCTTTTTTTTTTTTAACCAGAAGTGAGTCACTGAAGCCTGTGGTTTTTTGGAGATGTACTGAGGCTGTCTTTGTTTGGCGGCACTCGCCTTTAAAGCGACCGTTTGTTTAACGTTGAAAATACACACGACCAAGAGGAACGCGTTGCCACCGTTGAGCACAGGGGCCACACTGTTTCTTCTGTTCCGGGCCGAGGGCCAATTTCTCAGTGTTTTCACAGCGTCGTGTCTTTTATTGCAGCTGCTGGGCCTGGCACAGCGGCCCCGTGGGTCCGGCTGAGTCCGGCATCTCAAAGGCGGCACTGCCAGCCCCCAGCCCCTTGGTCTTACCAAATCTTGGCACCGCGCCCTCAGGGTGGACTTCACATTCAGAGGATTTGCCCCAAAGCCATTGCCTTGGAAAAAAGAATAGAATGAAAGCTAAAAGCTTGCTCTGAGCCGTGTTAATGAGTGCAGCTTAAAGGAAGAGCACCTCTTTGATTACGCCGTCCTGATCAATGGAAGCGAGCTGTTAAAACATTAGACTTGCCGCTAATCTCATAACATGGGCCCCCTCTGGTCCTTGCTGAATGTGATATTTAATAGTGACAATAGCGCTTGTGTCTGGGCTTTTGGTGGTTTAATGCAGCCTGGGGGGCCATTTGGGAGTGACGGGCAGGTATGCAGAATCTCCAGTCGTCTTCATCCATCTGTTGCTACTGCTAAAGTTGTTCCTGTGAAATCTGTATAAGGTTTCTAGGTGATTCTTTAAGGTTCTCTCAAATATAAAGCAGGGCCAAGAATGATGAGTCATATTGAGTGTAGAGGCTTTTGGCTTGCCTTGGGGGGGGGGGGGTTATGTTTTTCTTTTGCTCTTTTGAAGTGGCATTAGATGTATCACGTCTGGTCTTTGGGTGCCCAAACAGCACATCACAAACGTCTTATTAACTATTCCAATGCCTTTCTATTGGTTCTTCTGGTTGTTTTTGGAGGTATCTATTGGTGGTCAGCAGGAATTTGTTTCATAGATGCTTTGATCTTTCTCTAGCCTGAGTGCACAGTGTGGGTTCTTATTTGTGTATTTTGATGATCCTCAGTGAAGGTTGAAATGCTTTGTCTGTTGTATTTCAGTGGAATGTGTGAGAGATGCTAATCTGGATTAGGACAACATGCATTATGATCCCTGGTGATGTATTAAACAATAACAACGTCTTAATTGTTAAGCGCATCCCTTTGGGTAACAGGAGACTGAAACTTGTACAGCATTTAGATCTGTCATAATTTTGTGCATGTCTAACTTTTTAAATTTAACTTAATGGATGCTTTTATTCAAAGTGATGTGTAACTTAAAGCAAGGCTCAGTCATTCCCTGGAGCAACTGGAGTTAAGGGTCTTTGCTCAGGCGCCCAACTGTGATATAGCTGTGCCGACCATGGGACTTGAACTAGTGATCTTCTGATGACAGGCCCCGAGTCTTTATCCGCACACCACTCCACACTGTACGCTGATTGCTTTTCCTCACTGAAGATTGCAGAGGCTGCACTGAGTTTAAATGCAACATTTGCAGAAATTATTTTTTTTTCTAACAAGACATCTTTAATGTTTAAAGGTTTAGTATTGAAGTTTAATATTTTGTTTTAAATTGAGATTGGCATTGAGATTTAGAAATATTGGAATGTCTTAAATGTCTAATTTTAAGATGGAAATGGCTCTTCTCCCTTACATTTCCTTTACCTTGATTCTTCACCCAGTATGTTTAATTACACTAGGGACCGAGTTGACTTGTACTATCGGGCATCTGGCTGTTTGCATTAACTGAGGAATGTTAATTAATGAGAGGTGACCTAGGCTGAAATGAATCATTAGCCTGTGATGTGAGCATCTGAAAAACAGCGGCGTCGTAACCATTGGAAACCGCTCAGAAATCCGACACGACGGAAACCTTCCAGAGCTCTGAGTACTCGTGACACGCAATGTTTACACGAGCAGCCCATCAGCCCCTGTACCGTCCTGTCATGCTTGCTCATCAAATCTTCTTGGATGGAAGGAGGAGAAGGGGGCAGTGAAAAACAGCAGGAGAGACAGTGGGGAGGGGGAAGGTCCTTCAGATGACATGTGCCCCATGTAGCCACCATCTCATGGTACTTATAGGAACATCTACAGTTCTGACCAAAATCCAAGGCAGACCCTACCAGAAAACCCGAGGACTCCATGAAAGGCTGGCCACTAGCATTCAGTGTTATTCGTCATTACATATGCACATACTTTTTATATATGCAGACAATTCCAATGATGTAAGTATCTGTTCCACAAAAATGTAAGTCAGATTTTACACATCAGATTTACCTTCCCATACCATTTAAGATTCCATTCAGTAAACAAACACAAGCCAGAATTATACTTGTAATATGTACTCAATAATACATAAAATAAATGAATAAAACCATAAATTTACTGACAGGTCTGTGTCACCTTTTCCCATTAGCTCTTGAATATTTTGCGTAAATCTGGATTTATTTAAGCTGGTTTTATGCAACCCAAGAACTGTCTGTGTGGGTGTGTATACATAATATATATATAGATGTGTGTGTGTGTGTGTGTGTATGCACAGACAAACACACATTCCGACACACAAGTACACAAGTGGTCAAAATTGTTTCTATAATTTTTAGAGATTGCAGAACTTTATTCCAGTTTCTCCAGTTACTTATTTAGTCATCCAGTGTATGATATTTGTAGACATTCTTTGATTGTTTATAAATATTACCGCCCAATATTTGTATGTGGTCATTTTTAAAACCTAATGCCAGGAATGCAATTTGACCACTAGTGTGTAATTTTCTTGTTGAATTACTTATGCTGTACTTTGGGCTCTGGCAGAAATTTTGCACAGATCATAATGAATGACAATGAATTGCTAGGATAATGATCTGCACCCTGTTAGAGTGGAAATTCTTAATGCCTATGTTATGTCCTTTTCTGGGAACCGTTGAGAGCCTCCAAACCTTGAAGTCTATTAAAAAAAATAATACTTTAAAAAAACATTAAAAAACATCTAGTGCCCTGTGATGGCATCACGTCCTGTGTGTCCCAGCCTAGAAAGGGGTCCAGGTCCAACACATAACCCTGCATGGGATTGGTGGTTGGAAGGATGGATGGATTGATTGGAGAAAAAAGTCTCTTGTACTTATTTGACTGATGATTTGTGTGAAATTTACCAAAGGATGCTCTGCTCTTTCTTGTCACCAATCTGTTCTTATCCAGTGGCTGATGTCTCCAAGGAATCATGGGAAGGTTGCACGAACATAACTCAAGGATAATTATAGCTTTAATTGGTTAATGCTGACAAGATGTCACACATACAAATTATATATAATAGTCTGTCATATAATAAATTTAGATCTATGATGTATAAGATCCCATTTATAATTTATATGACAAACATTATTAGGATAATTCATGCAGGTAATTTTAGTTGTTGATTGCTGACAGCCCTAATAAATTTATTTGAAGTGACACCGGTTGAGTCCTCTCCATTGTTTACCAGTCTACAGAAATAAACTGAACCATGAAAGGATTGATCCAGTGAAGTTTCCTGAACACGGGGATCTATTGTTATGTTGCAATCTGACATGATTCGGCTTAGAAACCATGCTGGTGTGATACAGATGAGCGTTAGATGGAACAAATTAACCATGGAAATCCCACTTTCAGCGTCTATATTTGCTTCACATCTCCGGTAGATAGAAGCGGCATTTGAGAATGATATTGAGATTGACTGTTTAAGTTCTTACTAGAGTTCAAAGCCCCCCCGAGTGAATGGTCTGTACGCAGGCAATCTGGGGGCCAGGACAAGCCCTGATAGAGCTAGGTGAGGTGGGGGGGAAGGGGGGGGGGGTACTGATAAATAAGAGAAATGAGGTTGGGCTGAAATGGAATGGGGGGTGGGGGGTCCCAGACGATTTCAGCAGGAAGGATTTTAAGATCAAATTCGGCATGGCGCAGAGAGAGGTGGCAGGACATTGGTTTTAAATTAGCAGAGATTGCTTCACGTCCAGTGCCCCTGGGGACTGGTGGAGACGAGACATCCGTTAGGCTGCAAGGAGACTTCAGGGCGGAAGGCGCGGACGCTCTGCACTTGCGATTCTGAAGCCTGAGAAGACGTAGCAGGTGTAAGAGGGCTGGTAATTGCTGAATTGGCTTTTGAGGAGG
>JAABNY020000001.1:22226457-22236929 GCA_015164015.2 Brevimyrus niger
GCGAGGGTAGGGGTGGGTCTCCTGCGGTGGGCGTGGCGGGTTTGTGGGGTGGGGTGGCTTGGTGTGGGGGTGGGGGGTCGGGGGCGGGGGGGGGGTGGGGCGGGTGGGGGGGGTTTGGGGGGGGTTGCTGAGATACCTATTACATGGGAGCCTCTGTGGGACGATTGTTTTCAAAGTGGAGAATTTAGGGCCAGGCGAGTGCCAAGTGTGAAGCTTTAAGAGCTCCGTTCAAAATAATAGGTACAATGTTTCATCTCCGTGTATAATGTGGCTCCACAAATTGCTTGAAAATATCGGTTTATTGACTGGGTTATATGCTCAGTGCTTAAATTATGACGCCATGAGCAATTACCGCGCCTGCTCTAAGATGGACCGTTACGTCGACGGTAATTATGGGATGTTGCAGATGTTCCCGCAGATGTCCAGCACCATCGTTTTAGCTTTTAATGTGAAGATCTCCGAACACCGGACGTTATCGTGTTTCTAGTAAATTATCTGATCTCTTTAAAGAAACCAAGAGGTTTCTTTAATACTACAGTATTATCTGATAACTTAGATGCGGTTTGTATTTTAATACCAAATCTTTTTGCATCAGTGTCTATTCATCCCTTGAATCCGTTACACATTATTTTGCAGACTGAAATACCGAGTTCAATAGACAGCCACCCTTCCTAAACATGCGTGGCTTGGCCTTTTACAGTTTGCCTCCCCCTTCTATTTTATTGGCTGTTATAAAATTCATTTTCAAATTAGCATGTGAACAGAGTCACACTGTTGAAGACACAGCTTAATCTGGCTCTGCATTAAATCTGCATTGTTAATCATCTGTGTTTGTAAGGTATTTATTTCACATTTTGCGTGTGGTGAGGCCTAGAAGGCTCCTTCCCCTATTAATGCATAATTAACTTCTAATGGTTATTCCGTATATGGCATTGCAAACCCAATCTTTTGCATGCAGCATGATTTACTGTTGAGTCATGGCTGCCCTATGGATGGTACATCAGCGAGAACATCCACGCTGGGCCTACAGCCTGTCACTCCTTGGGCTCATCACAGCCCTTCCTCCAATCCCTCCCCAGACTTGCTCCCTTTCCTGTTGCTGTTCGCCCACCCCTCTGCCTCTACCGGAGGGATGTTCCTGTGTGTAGGCGGTGCTGTCTCATAGAACGCACCTGGCTTGGTCAAGTCAACCAAAGCCAAGTCCAGTGGGCTGTATTGTCACAGCATCCATCAACAAGTGAACAGCAGGAGGACATAATGTTCCCCCAGGACCACGGTGTGGCAAATAGACAGCAAGGGACAGAGGTAGATATTCACGACAGCGTAGAATAATAATGCAAGATCGGGGGGTGGACCCAAAGCTGTATATACATAGTGTCCTGAATGTATGTAAATAATAGTAATAGTCTATACGCATACACATTATTACAGTGTTACTATATGTGTTAATTGCATTATTGCTATGTATATATGAGATTATAGTATGATTATGGTAACTTTATTAACCCCCCTAGGGGTCTGAAAAAATGGTGCTGTGACCTGTATGTGTTAGATATTTTATATATAATATAATATACCTATTATTATTCGTCATATAAACCATCAGCATGTTGCCTGACATCTCCAGGGTTAGCTGAATTAGTGAGTTTAAATTACGTACTGGATGAAGGGTTGGAAGGTAGATAGGTGGGTGGAGTGATTGATTGATGGATAAATGGATCGATTGGCAATTAGTGTTGGTGCTGTGTGTGGCTCAGCAGCTTAGGGTGCTGTGCCTATGATCAGAAGGTTGTCGGTTTGAATCCCAGAGTCTACAGAGTGATGTCACTGTTGGGCCCCTGATCAAGGTCCTTAACTTCCCCAGCTGCTTCAGAAACTCAATACGCTGCTTTGGATAAAAGCATTTGCTGAACAAATAGATGTAAATATATCCATCTTAGATCTGCTGGTGGGGGCCATCGGGAGACTTTGCAGGGAAAGTAGGGGAGAAGCCATCTTTATCTGGTAGGAAACTGAGATGTGGGAGCACGGTTGTCATCCAGCTTGGCTTCAGCGTGCCATCCCTCCCATCTGGGGACCGCCGCTGGGTCTCCATATGCTCATGGAAGGCGCCTGTTGCTAACAGGCGCGTTCGCCGCCAGGAGATGCCAGCCGTCTCACAGGCGTGCGTCTGAAAGTTGATACGGTGAGCTGGGATGCCCTGGTAGTCTTCAGATGGTGGGGAGGTGAGATGCTATGTTGGAGGGAAAAGTCAATTTAGAAGCAATTGGGGAAAAATCCATTAAAAAAGCTGCATAAAAATGTTAATAATAGAAAACTGAAATTAATATTACAAAATATTTTACTACTGGGGCTTTTCAAGTATAATGATTGTATTTCGCTAAATTGTTTAAAATCATTGCCTGTTTTGACGTAATGTATAAATTGTTTAACTCCTGTGGCAGATGTTTTATATCTATTACCCTGAAAAGTTTGTTCCTTATTTAAATTAATGCATCATGGATTATTATAGAAAATGCATCGCCAGTTAGTATTCTCATGCCGGCTTGATTACATGAACTGCAGATAGTATCCAATTATTTTCAATTTAGTTTTTATAAAAGTCTTTCTTATATAAAGATTTAGTATGCTGGGTTGTTGGGGTCGATGTTTCTATTAGTTATAGAGTCCTTGGGTGTCTTCTGACTACTGCACTACTAAGTTGTCTAGGTTTGCATCCTAAACTTTTGAGGGACATTGGTCCCTTTTCAAGGTAAAGGTCTTGAAGTGGTGTTCAATGTCATGGAAACGTAGGTAGATCTTAAAAAAAGCCATCAGGACAGGGACGAGGACAGAGTGCCACGCAGGAATTGGCGGATGTGCTTCTGGCAAAGATCTCAAGATGGCAACACTGTCGTCAGGGCTGGGCTCCCCCAGGGGGGAGGAGCGGGAATGAGGAAGCAGAAGCAGATTGCAAGGGCACCTCAGACCACCTCGTGCAGGCTGGTTTTCATTAAGAGCAGCATTTGGCTTGTAGCTCTGCACCTTTCTCAAGGACATGATGGCAGGGTTAGAGGTTGTGAACCTACAACTGGGATGGCATTAGGATTTTTTTAAAGGTGGGGGGCATTAGAGAGGCCATAATTCATGCAGAGGGCACAACCTTATCAATAGTCAGCGATATGATTTGAATCGCTGAATGACAGGGGAGGGGGCACTTTGGGGGCCAATAAGGTTTCATTTGGGGCTGGTGCCCCCGTGGGCCCAGCCCTGTACACAACCCTGGCCTACAACATATTTATCATCAGCGCTTAACCCTGTTATGCCAACATAGACCTTATAGGCAGATATATATATTATACAGCACTTTGATGCAACAAATGCTGCTTTTAAATGTGCTTTATGAATAAAATTCACCTGACTGTATAACTGCAACAGACAATTCATATTTTGAAATTTTCTTAAATGTTAGTGCATAACTTCAAATAGAGGTGATTTGAAAAATATATATAAACAAACAAACAAACACACACAAGCTCAGATGACCCCGTGACCCTGAAGAGGATAAGCGGTTTTAGAAAATGGATGGATGGATGGAAATATAAACAAACACACACATACATGGGTTGGCACCCCATCCTGGGTTGTTTCCTTTCTTGCACCTGTGGCCTTTGAAATAAGTTCTGGACCTTCTGTGACCCTGAATAGGAGGAGCAGTTGCATAAGATGGATGGATGGATATAAATTTAGTTTGCTTTATTTTCCTTAAAGCCTGAGATGGTAATCATAATGCCGTCATACTGCCGTCATCTTTTGGTGTTTGGCGAGGCCTAGACTGTGTCTCGAATGTCTTGCTGAAGATGGGCCTATGGTTTCCTGACGTAATGGTTTTCTGAGCGATCACGTTGCCGTCTCAGAGCCTGTGACATGAACATGAACTGCAGGAAGAGTGCGGCCTTTTTCACTCTTGAAGGAATGCCATGTCCTGTACATTTAATCCATGTTTCTGGGCTGGGAACCAGCCCTGGAACGAGGAGGAAACGTCTCATCCAGCCTGTTTTGGATCTGCAGCCGGACCTTTTTTTTCCCATCCTAAAATGTTACAGAAGATGAGGTGGATGATTTAAAAAGCACAACCAGTCAAAAGAAAAGACTTCTGAGAGCTGAGGGCATTATCTGAATCTTTGATGCTCTGTGATATGTGGAGAATGCCTTTGAGCACTGCCTTCACTGGGTGTTAACTCACTACTTGTTAAAATATTTTGGCATGATAAACAGCCATGACAAAACTGATGTGATTTGTAGATAATGTTTCCCTCCCTATTTGTCCCATGCCGGAATGTAAGTGAAACACCTTCTTTGAAAAGTAATTAAATAGTGAACCTTGACTTACTAGAGTTTCTAACGGAACTTATTTGGGAGTCTGTATGTAGTATCCAAGCCTGCCCACTTAATGATGAGTTGATGGCGTTTCTGACCACAAATGTGAGGTTCCTGTAAAATTTTTCCAGCTTTTTACAGCTGTCTTGTACTTGATTCTGTTCAACCATTGGGAGCTTAGCTTGGCTTGTACCTCATTTGGACAAAAGTGAATGAATGTGTATGTAAATTTAAGCTGCAGATATATAGTATTTGTGTGGAATAACAGCCTCATGCCTCGGCATCTTCCTTTCTCCCCCACTTGTCCCTGGCCTCTTTGTCCTTATTTTCACAGCAAATTGATTCTATCGGTATCGGCACGGCAACACGGATCCGCACCATACTTTTCACAGCTGTGCTTATGAAAGAAAGATCAAGCGCCTTTCCCACATTCATGGACTGTGGGGAAACGTGTGTTCTTTGTGGCTGGTGCCAATTTGAATTTCAAACCGTAAGAAGCTCTCTTCTCCTGTTCTAGATGACCCCCCCCCCATTTCCCAGAGCACTGTGGAGACGGAGAGAGTGGAAATCACTCTTACACTGATGAGTAGCAATACCAAGATGTCATCTTAGGGTGGGCTTTTTCATATGTTGGGTGGGCACCAGGGTTCTTGCCTGGGGATAGTGGGGGATCCATTTGGGTGGGCAATACCCACCCCTTGCCAAACCGTAGTCCATCCATCCATCCATCTTATGTAACAACTTGTCCTATGCAGGATTGTGGTGGGGTTTGGAGCAAATCCTGTAAGTTACGGGGCCAAGGCAGGGAATGACTCTAGATGGGTCCAGACACTTAGGCTGTACTCACACCAGTCGATTCTTTCTGTGCCCAAGCACGTTTGACCCCCAAAGTCCAGTTTGTTTGACTATAGTAAACAGATGCGCGCAATTCTGACATAGGTAATAATGTAGTTTCGGCAGTGGATCAGACATATTGAGTCCATGATTCTGATTCGATGGTTGCTGATATATAGAGCAAGCAATGTATTAGTACTCATACAAATTTAATACTGAACAGCTTTCAGAAATGCAGTACCGTGGTACCTTTTCAGTACTGGTATTCTGTGCAACACCAGTCTGCATTCTGAAATATTTGATAAAATGTGAGACTATCATCTTATTGGTGCAGCACAAATAAATAAAAATCACTGTGTTGCATACTTGATAACCCTGTTTGTGTCATCAAGTAAAAAAAAGGACTTGAACCAGGATCGCCCAGTTCAATGTGAGTAGAGACCGGTATGGGAGTGGGGGTTATGCTTAAGGGTACAAAGCAACTGGCCCAAGTGTGAGCACACCCTTACAGTGCACCATTTTAATACGTACCCCTAACACGCAAGCCTTGCAATATTAGGTGTGAAATACTGCTGTGCTGAGGCTCAAGGAAGGCGGGATCCTCGTTTCCACCACCATGGTGATGCCCAAGAGTGCCAAAATGGTCGCCGGAGTCGATTTGCTTAAGGGGCCGTTTGCCGGCATTAGGGAAATACCCATCACATTCAGAAAAACATGTCCCCAGGGAGAGAGTGATGTCAATGGTGACAGGAGCTGGAATACCAGGGGTCTGCATGCTTGTCCCTGGCTGAGAGGTCATTTTGCTAGGGCAAGATCTTAGCGGGAGAGGAGAGAGTGGAGGGAAACAGCTGGAACATGGGCAGCTCAGGTGGGTGCCGCTGTGGTTATTTGAGAACAAGCAGCGGTCTTAGCGAGAAGCCTGACTTCCTTTGTCCATTTTTCTATGGCACAAGAGTGGCACACTTTTTGTAAAATGCAAGTTTTGCGCTGCACCAGGCAATGAAACCTGACATGCAACAATTCTTGAAAAACTGCATTGGATAGTCTGAACTCAACTGAAACCCCTAGTTATTTCACGGCACTCTCTCATTATGTTTTGCTTCCCTGTTACCATGATGGCTTATTTTACTTCTGCTTGCTGCTATGCTCATGGCTAAGCACTGGAGAAGGATTAGCGTAAATGCTAAAAATAATGAGAGGCACATTTTCTTCTGCGACCTGGTTAATTTATGGCTTATGCTGCAACGGAAGCCAAATGCTTGACGAATGAGTAGTGGGGGTGATGGAGTTCTTAATGGGGGCTTGAAATGACCTAAGACATCAAAAGGTCTATGGCTCCGGTTCTAAACATGAATTTTCTCCCGCTATTCCAGATTCCTTCCACATTCTAAGAACAAGAGATTTGGAGATCTAGTGGCTCTAATTTGTCCATGGTTCACGATGGTGTGTGCATGACCTACACTTCCTGGAATAGGCTCTAAGACCTTGTGCTGGATAAGTGGTTGGGCAAACAATGGATGGATACCGGTTTCTTGGACGTATGTTGATTCTTTGACATGTCTGTATCTCTCACAGGCGCCTGCAACTTTGAGAAGCCCTACACATCCTGCGGATATATTCAAGGCAAAGATGATGACCTGGACTGGGAGCAGGTCAACACTAAAGAGAAACCATCCCTGGACCCACTGATGCCTGCAGGTTTGTTATCCAATCATGAATGGCACGCTCTTGGTTCCTGTAGAAGAGGACGCTTCACAACATCTCCATGGAACGTGATGGGTTTTTATCAGTGGTAACCTGGTTCATTGGGCCGTTAACAGCTGGAGAGAGACATTTTTAGTAAAGTCAAAGAAAAAATAATAGTACATTCATAATAGTGCAAGATCACTTGCTGTGCCTGTGAGCAGTCGAAGGTCGATAGGGATTCTGATACCCAGTTATGGATTTGTAGCTCAACAGAAAAAATTGGAGATGATTTTACTGGGAGCATGGTGGCTCAGTGGGTATCATTGTGGCCACACACCTTCAGGGCTGAGGGCTTGATTCCCATCACCATTCTGTGAGTGTTTGGAGTCCCATATTCTCCCAACATTTGACTGTTGAACCTCCCCCTTCACCACCCTGTTGGCCAGTCCTGGCAGCACTGTGGCTCTGTCTCTGAGATCCCTGGTTAGTCCGTTGTTTTCCAGCAACATTTCAGAACGAATGTAGCCCCCCCCCGAGGTCGTGACCTGTGAATTCAGACGTCTCAGCACAGTTCAGAGCTCAGAGATACAGCGATACAGTGCCCGCACTGGGAGCTTGTTCAGGCTTTTAGGCTGTGGGTTTGGAAAGGGAGAAACGCCCCAGTAAATACCGAATCCTCATGTGAGTATGTTAGCGGGTGGGAGAGAAGTCTGAGATTGGTTTTAATTTTGGGGAAAACCCATGTTTTGCTAACTGCAGCTATTTATCTGAAAAAATAATGGCCAGATAAGTGAAACGGCCTTAAGTTCAGTCCTGAAACAGGGAATAAGTCAGAGGTTCTGATTCCAGGTGCATAAAAATACAGACTTCAACGGTCCAATAGTTAATTCATCCATCTCACAATGAGGCTTCTCAATATGAATGATAATGGTATAAATATGCTAAATAAAGTAAATGATTTGTTTACCATTTTTGTAGTGTATTACAGAGAGCAGGTTTATCAAGATACATGCGACCTGGAGCACCTGCATCTTAAGCGTTGAGAAACAAAATTCAGCTTTTGATTTAAATTTTTTTTGCACAGTAGGATGTACAGTTGCGTGTCCTTGGCGCTTGGGACAAACACGCTCAGCTTGCCTGGGGACCCTGTTAACAGGTGATTGACCCCATTGGCGAATGTGGGGCGTGTACAGAGTGCAAGGGAGGTGGTTTAAACATGTCTGTCCTGGTTTAAAATGACCTTTGACTACACCTCCCCAGACTATACCACAAGGAAGTGACATCCTCCCTAAGATCACATAAGTTTAAGGGAAATTCCAAGAAAAATCTGGTGTGAATGTGATTTTTGTGTTCTGGAGTGTCAGTATCAGAAGCCTTTTGTGTACTAAACAGATGCTATTAAACAGATGCTATTAATGTGGACCAATAAGGGGGCAGAAACTGTATGATACGTAATTAGCTGAAAAAGCACAGGGTCGAAGGGCAAAATGAATTAGTGAGTTTGAGTCCCAGGTGAAGTGAAAGATCCAAATTCAAGGCACATGGGCAGATAACAGGGCACAAAGAATTTGGGGGGGGGGGGTGTCCTAGGGTATGAGTGAGGTCAGGTGATAAGTCCCTGCTGTCTACTGTTTCCTGTTTCTAATAATGTAAAATCACCCAGTTCATAGTGCCAACACCTGTCTGATTTCTCCTGTCTGACGCCAACCCCCCCGCCCCCGCGCTTTGTGTTACCGACTTAACAATGACTCCTAGAGCTGGGGTGTAGATGTAAAATACTTTCAGTTTTATTTTTATATGTATGCATTGATTCTGCCCTTTGTCAAGTGCTGGGAGATGGGGGGGGGGGGGTCTAATCGGATTTTAATAGCCCTTGTGGGAAGGGGGAGGGGGGCTCAGCCCTGGTATTTCATAATTAGGGCATATAGCACACAAACTCATTATGGCTGATGGGGATTTCTCCCAAATAAGGCTGTAAGGTCGTGGCCCCCAGAGATGGAAGTGCTTGGGTTTCATAAATATGGGAAGCATTATGGGGGTTGGGGGGATCAGCAATTCATGAAAATTGTTGCATTTATCTTCTTTTACAACTGTGAATAAATATGGCGTCACCCTATAATATTGCTGTATCTGGGCACAGAGTCAAGTTAAACCAGACTGGGTGATCTTAAGAAATGGCACCTACAATTTCATGGGGCAAAATGGTGCGATGTAATGAACTTTGACAGCAACGTGTTTGATAATATCCCATAAATATTATTCAGAACCAATTTTACTCCCTTGGCCTGTTGGAATTGTACTTCTAATGAGAGAAATATGGCCAATGCCAATATTGCAAAAAAACAGCGATATAATAGGAATATGAATTAAACTGTATTACTTACTACAGTTCATGTGAGGAGTTGACTCTAAGCTTGATGTAATATGTGTGTAATATTATATAAGAACCCAGGGGAGTAGATACATCTGAAAAAAATGTATTGTCCCTGTCTAGATAATACAATTTAGAGCACATCGGGTCTTTTATCTGTGTAATTAATCCTCAATTAGACTCGCCGTTTATCGGGCTAATGCTACCGAAATGACAGGAAAGCGAATGGCGGTGATAGCGGCTTTCTGTCACACGGCGGTGAGCGATGGAGTCTCCAGAATAACTCACCTCAAGAACCGTGGGGATGCGATCTCTTAAACATCAGACATGTCTGCGGTCCGTTGAAAGGATTTCAGACGGCAAAAAGGGTGCATTTAAACTCAAAAGGAAATCGCGATAGCCGATGAATGAAAGTAGCGGATTGACGCGGGCTTCCACTAGACGAGCTCAAAAGGGTCGCCTTGAAGGAAAAGGAATCTTTTTAAGGGGTGAGGAGCTGCGATTTTTCCCTCCTTTTTAAGTGCGGTGTTTGTATTGCCCCAGAGGTGTGTAAACGTTAATACACCTTATGCGCTCCTGGCAGTTTTTTTCCAAGTGGATGTGATGTGAGCGTGTTCTTTTTTAATGAAACTCTTGGCTTCGTGCTTGATTGTTGGCTCCGGCCCAAATCTGCTCGTTCCAGTGTCTATTTAGACCAAATAGGAGGTCTTCTATCTTTTTAAATATATATAAAAAAACTGGTAGACACCCCCCAGGCCGCACTCCAGAGATCTGCTGTGAAATCGTGGGGCATTTTTTTTTCTTTTGCTTGGAAGGAAACACACCGCAGGGGAGGCTGAAAAGAGAGATGATAGAAAAAAAGTTTCATTAAAATTTAATTAACGTTGTATCAGCTGGGGAAAAAATACACTAGAGTTTATTTTCGAAGAATTATTGTTTTGTGTCAAACTAGTGATGAAAGCAAAATGTTTAAAAAGAGTTTGGATTGAGTTTCGTGTTCGTGGTGTTTGAAAGTTGAAAGCAGTATTTTTTTTATTAATCACTTAACTGGGATCAATGTATCGCAGGCAGTAGAGTGAGTAGACAAAGGTTATCACAGAAAGGGATATAGGTTGAATACCAAGGGCGTATCTTTGGCTGGAACATGGGGGGGGGGGGGGGGGTGAGCGCGCTACCCCACCCCCACCTGGGGAAACACCTCTTAGCGGGGCCGTTTTACGCT
>JAABNY020000001.1:22260714-22275162 GCA_015164015.2 Brevimyrus niger
GTGTAGCCCGTGGACCAAGCTGGTTGAGGACACATGGCGAAACCCCCCCCCCCCCCCCCCCCCCGCTCCCCCCAGGCGCGGCTTTCATGATGGTGAACAGCACAGGCCGCTTTGCAGGCCAGAAGGCCCAGCTCTTCATGCCCCAGCTGAAGGAGAATGACACGCACTGTGTGCTGCTTCAGTACTACGTGTCGGGCCTGGATGCCACCAGCCCCGGGCAGCTCAGCGTCTACGTCAAGGAGAACAGCAGCCCTCTCGGGGTCCCGGTGTGGAACACCTCCGTGCCCACGGCGCCAGGCTGGAGCCCGCTCGAGCTGGCCATCAGCATCTTCTGG
The DNA here is from genome assembly GCA_015164015.2 of Brevimyrus niger. Taxonomy (NCBI): domain Eukaryota; kingdom Metazoa; phylum Chordata; class Actinopteri; order Osteoglossiformes; family Mormyridae; genus Brevimyrus; species Brevimyrus niger. The sequence continues at coordinate 22,261,050 of JAABNY020000001.1, forward strand.
CCCAACTTTTACCAGGTAAGACCGGGTGAGGAGCTCTTCCCTGAGGGATACGCCTTTCTCCCTGGCCGTGATCAAATCTGAGTCTGTCCAAATCTCACCCCTCAATATTTTATTTACCTCTGTGAAAACTTTTTATTTCACTCTATGAAAACGGAGGTTTCTCATTGGCTCCCTGTTCCCATAGACTGATGATTAGCCATCCGTCATCTTGATGTGCTCCCAATCATCCCAATATGCTGGGATTGTGCCATATCTCTCTTATATTGCTTTTGAATCAGGCCTGTGGCTGATACACTCAAAAACAAACCTAAAAAAATGACAGCCTCATATTACATTTTTGGTTATTTTTGTTTTTTTTGCTTGCGTGAAAAGAACTAAATTCATTCGACATAAGTCAGAGGTTGCATATGTAATCATCCTGAGATCCCTGAAAGAGCATTCCTGTCACCTAACAGCCAGAGTACCTATTGTCAGCTTCAAATATATGATGCGTTGAGATAGGACTGCCACTAATGACTAGTTTTCTACTGACTAATCTTTTTTACCAATTGGTCTACAAATTTAATACAATTCATTATCCTCCAGAAAATCACACTGACCATTTCATTGAAATTAATTGATTTTCGACAACAACAAACTGTATGCCACTGCAGGGCTTTGGATAACAAACGGCTGCTTTTTGTCACTCTGCGTTACTTACGCCCAAAATTCGATAGGCAGATTACTAGAATGCTTTTAATAATATATTAGTGTGATGTACATCGTGATGCCCAAAAGTTAGTAATCTGCATAAATTCAGCATACCCTTATGCTGATTAGATTCAGTTAGCAGGTCAGGCTACATGCCACTGTTCTGCTCAATCGTGGAAGCTGCTGTGGAGAAACGGACAGATCAGCAGCCACAGCATCTTTTTAAAGAGGACATTGTGGTTAAACTAGGTAAAAAGAGGGCGCTGGTGTGGTCGGTGCTTTTTGCAGATTAAAGTCCAACCCTTTTTGTGGTACATATAATTTTTTTTTTTATTTCGGGTAATTTTATTTTTAAACGTACTGTGTGTTTTCCTTTCAGTCTTAGTTTGCAATAACAACACTCGTCCCAGCATGCACAAACACACACACAACGACATCATGAATAAACGCAGAATAAGCCCAGATTTTAGGCTAAACATTTGCTCAAATACTTATTCAATGGAAATTCTAAGGTAGCAGGCCGACAACATTATGGCTTTAATAATGAGGATTATGAGGGTATTTAGCATCTATTAGGACACAAGATATTAAAAAGCTCTCCATGCTAATGGAAATGAAATAGACATGAATCGACAACATTTAAGGTGGTTTTGCCTCTCCTGGCAGCCCATCATCCAGAGCAGTGCCTGTGTATGTTTTCCTCACGCACAGGCCTGGTGCCGCTGTGGTACACAGTCGAACTTTGCACAGTATACAAACCACCTTTTTGTTTTGTGATATATTGAATTACTCCTATAATTACAGTGACATTGAAAAAAACATTATAACAACATCTTATAATGAATGGAAGCATTTTTGACATTTTTCTAGAGGTGATAATTTCATAAAAATATTTAAATATCAATCTCGACACATTTTCAGTGTCGGCGTCATCAACTACATCGTGTAATCGCAGCAGCCCTACACTGAGGTGAAGTTTTGTTCTCATTGCTTGTAGTACAAACGAAAAACAATAAATAAAATATAAATATTGACCTCCTGATTGGTGGCCTGGAAGCAGACTACGCTTTCAAACAACAGCTAAAGATGTATTTGCTTAGTCTAGATGGGAAGCCATGGGCTCTTTCTGTTGTTGTTTCTAGCATTTTAATCTTTTGTTTGCTGTGTCTGTTTTAATGTTTTCTTTTTTACAGCCCTTCTTGAATCTGTTTGTGATAGGCGCTCTGTAAATTTTTACTTACTTCTTAAACATGCAGTAAGTAAAGATACTGAGTTATGAGTCGAGAGTTATTAGTCTGCTTAATAAACCCAGTATTAGGCTGGGAGGAGCTGCCTGACTGTCACATGTTGTGAAAAAAAACCAAAACATTTTAACTAACTTAACTCGGCATTAATTTCCCAGCATGTGGATGCCCATATGATCTCTGTAAGGCGGAGCTTACAGAGGCTGCTCAATTGCTCCAGCTGCCAGTTTGACTGACAGACACCTCTCCCTCCCCCATACACTGGCTGCACATACACACGCAAAACTCCCAGAAGACCACGGAAACCAGAGGCTTAAATCTGCCTCGACGGCCCACTTAGTGCCGTTGCTCCGGGGATAATTTTCCAAGGCAGCGCTGGTGACTTTTTAACATCTCTGCGATTAACAATAGAAGCCATATCTTCAAAACTACGTCTAATTAGCTGTATAGAACTAATTATAGGTGCCTGTAATTGCTCTGTATTCTTAGTGTTTGTCAAAATTAAACCACCTGGCAGTTAGAGATTAGCTTGTCTTTTATTTTGTAATTACAGGGTACTTTCTCTCTTCTCTCTCTCTCTCTCTCTCTCTCTCTCTCTCTCACACACACTTTGTCTGGAACTGGAGAAAAGGACACCTACAAAACTTTGGTTCTACCTTGTAATTTTAAATGCCGTCATTTTCTATGCTTTGTGGATGAATCAGCTGGGCATGACATCTAAGCTATTCTCATGGTGGCTGTCATTTGCCCCAAAGTTTGTGTTACTCCAATACTGCTCATGTTTTGGGTTGCTGAGGAGTATTTTCATTTATTATTCACTCGCTGGCCACTTTATTAAGTATACCTGCTCAAGTGCTCATTGAAGCAAATATTTGATCAGCCAATCACATGTCTGCAGCACAGCGTATAAAATTATGCAGATATAGGTCAGGACCTTCTGTTAATGTTCACACCAAACGCCAGACTGGGGAAGAAAGGTGATCCAAGTCACTTTGCACATGGCATGATTGTCACAGACAGATCACACCAGGTGCCACTTCTGTCAGCTAAAAATGGAAGCTGAAGCTACAGTAGACACAGGCTCACCAGTCCTAGATGGTGAAAGACTGGAAAAATGTTGACTGATCTCAATTTGTGCTGTGACATTCAGATGTTAGGGTCAGAATTTGGCATAAACAGCATTAAATCATGAATCCATCCTGTCTTATATTAACAATTCAGGCTGCTGGTGGTGGAATGGTGGGGGGGTATTTTCTTGGCACACTTTGGGCCCCTTAGCACCCAGTGAGTATCGTTTAAATGCCACCGTCTACCTGAGTATGGTTGCTGACCATGTCCGTCTCTTGGCCACACCATGCCCAGCTTCTAATGGTTACTTCCAGCAGGATAACACGCCATGTCACAAAGCTCATATCATCTCAGTTTGGTTTGTTTAATAGGACAGTGAGCTCATTGTACACAAACAGCCTCCACAGTCATCAGATCTCAATCCCTCAGAGCACCTATGGCATGTGGAGTAACAAGATTTATATCATCAAGGTGCAGCCAACAAATCGGCAGCAGCCGCGTGACGCCATCATGTCAACATGGACCAAAGTCTCTGAGGAATGTTCAGGCACTTTGTTGAATTGATGTCACAAAGAATAAAGAATCAGGCAGATCTGAAGGCAAAACGTCCAGAAACGTCCAATGTATCATACCTGCTGTCCAGAGGTGATTCTGGGATACCAGGCAAGGTTAAGATGGACAATAATTCATACAACTTCATCAATATTCTTTGAATCAATGAGTGACAGAGGATGGGGCACCCCAGGGACCAATCAGCTTTCAGTTGGGGCCAGTGCCTCTCTGACTCCGCCCTTTATATTGGCCCATCACACAGCTGCATAATCCACCTTTACTACTCCTCGCGTTTCTTTCAGGTTACCATCAGCACGCAGGGTCGTTTTTCTGGGAGGTCACCGCTAGGAAAGACACATGGGCAGCAAGCCTTTCTAAGAGCGATATCGGCCTCTCATACAGAGGGCGAGGAGGAGAAAGTAAACAAAAACCTTCCTCCTTAATGCATCCTTTTCTCTGTCAAACCAGCTGTGTTGAAGATGCTCAAAATGAAATGGTAGGTTGAGAAAAAAAAAAAACAAAATCTGTCAGCGATGGCGGGCAAATTAGAGCGGAGGCTGCGGTTGCTGGACTTGGCCCAATAGCCAGTACCGGAAACCGCCTCAGTGTCACGCCGCACGTTTACCACGATCGGCACAGAAACGGCAATTAGCGCCCACCGCGTTTGTTTTCTTTTCTCTCTTTTTGAAATGAGTGATTCCGAGCACGTAGCTCAATGCTCTAATTAAGGCGTCTCCGTGCAACTGTGTGCCCCCCCCACAGTTTTAATGATGAGGGCCACTCCGTAGAAACAGACACGTGGTTGCCAAGGCTGCCGAATGAGCAAACCACAAATGTCTTCGGAGGGCACTTCAATGAGTAAGCGTGAACAGGAAGTGATGTTTGAGGGAGGAGCCAAATGGTCGAATCACATTTCACATGTGGCATGTTAAAGAATTTCTGGTTATGGTTCTTGCACATATACCCTTCATAGTTAGCTTGGACTGAATGTATATATTTGCTTGTAATTTACAATGATATTTGAGGAAGGAATTTCCAGAATTCCCTTATTCCATTTTTGTTGTTTTTGTTGAGATGAGGCAATGGCCTAAGGTCAGACTTCCTCATCATATGTTACAGTATTTGGCACCAAAACACACCCAATCCTCAGGTAAACCAAAAAAGAACTTTTGTGAAATTCCCTGAACTCCAGGGAAATTGGACTGAGTGAGTTTTGGAAATTTTCTGTTCATTTGAGTCCATCAATAAGTCTACGCCTCGACAATCCTTAGCTGGCTGTTTTTGGGCAGTGACCCAATGTCATAGAAAGAGAAGAATGTGGATTTTTATTGTTTTTTTCATGTTTTTGTTTTCGTCCTTCCTCCATAACAATAGCTCCATGGCCCCCCAGCAGATGACCTACTGTAACTGCAGAAAATTCATTGTCTTCTGTAGCTAACCTGTGGCTGCCTCACTTCCTGCCGTGAAGTCTGGACGCACTATGCGCTCCACTAATAGCAACCTGGGTGGGAGACGGACCCCCCCAGAATAACAGCCGGCTTCCTGATAGTTGAGGCAGACAAATGGGTTCTGTGATTCCAAGGAAACTCAGTGTCTGTGTCAGGAAGTTTAAATATTATCATTACTTTTAAGAAATAATTATAGTAAAATTTTCTCTACAACAAATATATTATGAAGATCATTTTCAATGAAAATAAATGTAAAATAATTATGAATAATTTATCAAAAAAAGAAAATGGTGCTCCTGTTGATCCAGTTAACTCATTAAAATTGTAGTTCATAATAAGGCCACCACAAATTTGTTCGTATATCCTTGTGTCTTTGTTTTGATGACATGGGCTACAGGTTTTGTTTGCAGTGTCTTTGTCTTAATTTAAAAGCCAATGACAATATTGATAACTATGTCTAGAAGTGCCTGGAATTTTGTGGTTTTCTGGTAGTCTGTGGTTTTACCAGCATGTAGCACGATCCCAGCCCAGCTGATACTGTGACCTAGCAGGCCTCCTTCTTCCTCATTAGAACCCTGATCTAGGGCTTTTTGACTTGAATGGGTAATCTGAAGAGACACCCAATTTGAGGCCGTGCCTCTCTGTCCCTCCCCAGATCGTGTTCGAAGTCGTGACCTCAGGACAGAGGGGACTGCTGGCGATTAAGGACATCCGCCTCCAGGGACACCAGTGCAGTAAGTCCCGCCCCCCTGTCCGACGTGTCCTGTCCCATCCTGTCCCGTCCGTCCCTGAACCCTTCCACTGTGTATTGCACTGAAGGATCACTGCATAAAATCCCAAATGAAATCTGCTCCAGAATCCCATAATAATAAAAATTATAATTAATAATACCAACAACAATAATTGATAATAATGAGTTGAGGAAGAAGCACCCATGAGATGATAGATTGATGGCTGGATCAGCGCCGCTCTGTAGCTGCCCCGCCATCATCTGAAGGTGAACATGAATATCATTGTCACGTCTGCTTCATTCAGCCCCATCACTCCCTAAACTGGCCAGTCATGTATGGAGAGGCCATTTACATGTGATCATTTCGGGTTAGTCTTATACGGGCCAACTGTTTCCTCCAAAATAAACCGCGCACACAACTAAAATGATAAACGCCTCATACATTATAACTCAGGATGGTTTCAGTAAGGCTTATTCTGGTCAGGGGGGGGGACAGGGAGCTGGGAGGCTGTCTCAGGCAGCACAGGGCCCCCCTGAATGGGATACTAGTCCACCACAGGCAACCTTCTCCTTGTTTATTTAAATGTATATTTTGTAAATGCAGTCTTTCTCCCAAAAAATCTGTGGCTGAGCCTTTGAGATTTGCTGTAGACCTGATCTCTCATACCCTAAGCAAAGCATTAGCATGAGCACAACAGTGGCCCCATCTTAATTATAGATTGGTTTACATTGTTGTAAGGTAATTAAAAGTAGTTCAGCGGAATAAATTTGAAAACAATATAAAGTCTTAGGATACGTTATTCAACATAAGAATAATTAAAACTGTATAAATACTGGATTTTAAAACTGAACGTTATACAATATTTAATTGTCTTGTTTGATTACTGTTAGTGTCCAGGTTTAAAGGTAATTACTATTATTTAACATAGTTTTGTATAATTTTTTCCCATTGTAGTTTGTAAGAGTATAGCAGAAGCTTGCATAATCTTAACTCTCTCCCTAATTGATTTTGCTTTCAGTTATAATAAAATGTATCGCTGAAGTAAAAATTAAACTTACCCTAATGACTAATTTGCTGTAATATATAATAATGATTGTTTGCTATAATCATACAGATATGAAAGAAGTTTTAAACACACTGACTGTTTAAGTTAGGAGTAGGCTCCCATGATGCACCTATGTGGTTATGTCACCACCCCCTCTCACTTCTCTGATGGTGGCCCCCGCTCTGCCTCTGTCGTCTCATTTATTCTGGGCGTTTAATGCAGACGGGGAGCAGAAGGTGAGGAGATGTTCAGTGGTGAGGGAAGACTGATGCCCCCCCCCCCGGCAGTAACGAGCGGGATAACTTGTTTTATGGCTCCCCAGCTCCACAATGGCACACCAGCCTAAATCAAATCCTCATTCCTCTCTCATTCTCTCTCTCTTCCCCTCCCTCTCTCCCTCCCCCCCTCCCTCCCCCTGCTCTCCTCTTTTACGGAAGATTCATAGCCTCTTCTTACATGGGAAAGTTCACCAGATATGGTCTTCTCAGACTGAGGCTTTCGTCTGGGCTTCCCGCAGCTGTGGAGAGTGGTCAGGGGCGCAGTCAGGCTTCAGGTCAAAACGGGCTTTGGAGAGCCTGCCTAGTGTCCAGGCCCGCCAGCTATCACGCTCTCTTAGCATGAACCCAACACACAGAATATCCAGGGAAACATGTAGCATGCAATAGAGGGAAATCAATACTGTGCTAACAGGCAGAACTGAGGAGTCACACTTTCTACACATCAACAATAGGCAACTATCATCGCTTTATGCAAAATGAACATAGAAGAGCCTATTTTATAATCTGTTGGACATGGACACGGGTGGAACTTGAGAATTTAGTTAGCGCAGTAAAAATGTACTCCGATGGCAATTTTTTTCGTTTTGCTGGCCAGTGGCCTAGACTTCAGTAATTCGTGCTCCACCTTCATCTGAATTACTCGCCTCAGGTTAGTGGGCGTGCTGGACGCGAGGTTAGATTTAGTTTCATTCTGATGTCCGGCAAATTGTTGATTGGGAGTTACATTTAATACAAGCCAGAATGGATCAGGCTCAGGACACGGTGCTGGAATGCCCTAAGCTTGTCTCGGGTATCTGAATCAAGGTCACGGCGGCCTCCTTTTTTTGCAGGAGACTCGGAAACTAATTAAAACACGCTTCCCATAATTCGATTAGCACGGACCTTGATCCCAAGCAGCCGTCGTACCTTCTAATAAAAATGCAGATTGACCTAGATTCATGTCTGGCTTCGCCTCTGCTTCCATTCTGGAGAGACCGGTAGTGGGGCAGCCACTTAGCATAGTGTAACGTAGCATTGCAAGGTAGCGTAGCAGTGTAGCATCAGAACATAGTGTAACAACACAATGTGTCCTTTGGTGAAATGTCTAATTATTTCTGTTGTTGTGTTTAAAAAGTACAACATTTAGATTTTTAGCTGTATTTTTCACAGTAACAGCTACTGCTTAGCTTTTTATTTGCTGGGGGAGCTATGTGGCCCAGTGGGCAGTGGGTTAGGCCTATAAACGGAAGGTGGCAGGCTAAAATCCCACCCGGAATAACTAAGTGGGCCCTTAAGTAAGACACCCCTGCAAAGCTCCAGGGGCGTTGGGTAAATGACCTGACCCGGGGCCTTGATGACAAGCTTTGCCAATATGCTTGCTTAAGGACTGTGGCTCATTGCATGTCAGTGGGATGGATGTCATCCGTTGAATGAGTCTTGGTATGTACTGTATGTGGGGGAATTCTGTACCCCATTGTCATTTATGTAGAGTCATTGATGAAGCTCTGGTCGATGTAACAAGTTGTCTCATTACCATGTGGACCTGCAGTGAAAACACCACACTTCCTGCACATCAAGGGCGTGGAGGTCAACGCCAGGCAGACAGCCACCTTCCAGTGCACCTTCAGTGGGCGGCCTGTGGACATCTACAGCATCTGGCTGCAGGTGAGTCCCTCTGTCTCCTGGACCCTGATGGGCAGCCCAACCATGACACCCAGGTTTAGACAGGACTCTCCACCCTTATTTATAACAATATGAAGCAATTTAGTGGGTTGGTGATAAACGTTGTTGAATGGGGGAGGGGGGTGAATTTTGTAAGATTAGCCATTTTACAGGAGGGGCCTGTCTCTGCTGTAAATATTGGTTCGGAACCTACGTTCCGGAGAAGAAACAATAGGATAGGCCTTTCCATCTACGGACGCCTGTGCTCGGGCTGCTGATCCAGTGTCCAGCGAGGTCACTGTGGTCGGACAGCTCCTCATTCCCGCTAACATTTAACCTGAATATGTACCCCCTTTTCCACTGACGCAATGCAGTGAGATGCATGAATGCAGTAGCTCCTCAGTAAACACGCGGCAAGCAAAGATGACAGACACAGATGTGAATATTCCAGAGTTAGAGTTTGCTTTATTGGGGCTTACGTCCTTTTCTCTATCTATTGTCTCCATCTAATTGTAACCTTTAAAGGATGACCACTGATTACTGATTCTCTGCCTACATCTGTTTGTTTTCCTGGTGATAAGAATATTCCAGATTGTTGCTTAGCGAAAATGTAACATCCCAGAGAGTGTGAGATTCAGAAAGCCCCCAAGCAGTTTATTATTGCAAGAAATGACACAGGTGAATGTAGGGCAGCTAACTCTGGCCAGCGGGCTGGAGTGAGATTTTCAAGTCTGGACACACATGCACACATATTTACATGTATGTAACCATTTTATAATTCTGTAAATAGTATGTAGGCTTTGCAAACTACCTCCACAATTTCGATGTAGCTAATTTTAGGATTGAAAGAGTGATTTTAGTGTGAAGGAGAGTCTGAAATTGTGAGTTTCTCAGCAGACCTGTGAGAGTTGGCAGCCCTGGTGAATGACATCGTGACCTGCTTTTTCCTCCCCCCCAATAGGGCATCGGCGGGCGGGAGGCACCACGCAGATTCACGCGGCCTGTGAACGACAGACGCTTCATTGCAACCTTCGACGTGGAGAACACCACCAAGGGTGACTCAGGACGGTACCGCTGCATAGTCCATTCTGACAAAGGCATTGGGGTGTCCACATACGCGGATCTTACCGTAAAGCGTAAGTGGGGGGTCTCCAGAAGTCCCGATGGGTTGTCTTTGACAGATTCTGCACAAAATCGACTTCTGTTTCCTATGTTTATGTTTCTCAGTTCACATCAGGTTTCTTTCTCTTTTGCAAAAAAAAAACCACCCCTGTAAAGTAACACGGATTTAAAATGGCATCCACCAGTCCCACCCATGAATGTGGGTACTGGAGTCCAAATTTGGAGAAGCCGGGTTTTGTTTTCTCTGACCTCTGGGGCCCAAGCTTTTTCCAGCTGGGGGGGCGGGGGGCTCTGCCTTATTTCTGTTGTTCCATTCACCCACTGTACTCCAAATTATATTTACTGTACATCTTAGTGTGATTGATAGGTTTAATCCTGTCTTGGCCAATAGAAGCCTGTCAGTCACAGTAATATAACCTGGCTCTCACCTGCCTGTGGGCATTAACGCTTTCAGGCCAATAACAGGTGTAAAATTCCCACTGGCAGTGTCCGCAGTGGGCCCGTGGTCTGATATACCAGATATTTGCATCGGGCCCTTGTTGACTTCAAACAGTCACTACGGTAAATATTAAGTAAACACATTGCTAATTTAAGAAATGCCGAAGCAGCATGTTATGCTGAACTGCTATGATCTTTTGACTCTACACATTAGCTTTTTATTTTGGTTTGTGGGGCTTGTCCTGTCAACTGTGTAGACAGTGACAGAAAACCCAAAAAGACCTGTTTAGGTGCCCAGGTGCATTATAGAACGTCTTGTTATAGAAGACTAATTTAACAAACATGTCAGTAGTAAGGTTGTTAGCGTAATGCTAATGTAGTTCTGCCTGCTCTAGCATCGGCTTGACAGGATAATGTTTGGACTTTGTCCAAGTTGAGAGCTCGCTGGTTCTGGGATCCAATCAGACAGGCTTTGTTCCCAAATTGTTATGGTCAGTGACCACAGGGAGATGAGAAAGCCACCGCAATCCGAGAAAGAGGCAGGCGCAACATAGTGCCAAGCAGAGCTTCCTGAACCTCCTTTTGGTTCCCTCTGCGTATAGATGGTCTGTCAGTATCGCGACATCTCTGTTTAAATTTTAAATTTGCTGTGTCAAAGATCAGCAGGGCAGGGAAGCTTTGGATGGCTAATTTACACATGAAAAAGGAGATTGAGGTGATGGACGTTTACTTGATAAAAAAAAAAAGAAAAGAATGGATGGGGCATCTGAAATAAGGTTAAGCCCAGGTGAATTTCCGGATGTTTTAAGTCAACGATGTTATGATTCCTGATTTGGGTCCTGGGGCCTTTGCGTTTAGTCTGTTAATTGTATCTATTTTCTACACTTCTTGTGCAGATATTTTTATGTTTGTTGCAGTGTAGCTGATAAGCACTGTGACCACTATTCATGAGGAATCACCCACAAATTAGTTGATTGAAAGGACTGGTTGTACCAATGCTGAATTCGGTCATCTTCATAAAGATTATATATTTTATGAATTAATTTTCACCCACCATACACAGGGATGTCAGTAAGATGGATTTCCTGCACTGTGCCAGTAATCGCAGGTGCTGCCAATGGCAGAGTGCTAGCCTGCTGTTCCTGTGGTGTAAGGCACTTGTGTTCTCATTGCCCCCCTGCTTTCTCATGCGACATTTTTGCAAACAAACTCAATGAACAGGACCATAAAGGTCAAGCTACTTGTTTATCGCATTCATTCAGCGACTCTGGTTGCCTCTATCCTCATTAATTAAGTTAAGGTCAAGAATGGCGCACAATGGTTCTTAGCGGGCGGCTAAAATTAGCCACATGGCCTCGTAGAGATGAGAGTGGTTTTACCGGCGGCCTTTTCTTAAAATAATACAAATGGTGAATTACTGTTAGTCAGAAGAAGGGCCAGGTGCATGGATTCATAAAGTCAGGCAGAAAAGGAGGAAATTCAAGAGGCATAAACAAAAAGGCTTGCAGGGCCTCAGGTACGAGACGTTTAAGTAACTGGGTGGACGGCCGGCCTGCCCCTGATCGGGAGGTGAGCTTCAGTGGACTGAAGGCCACAAAGATGATGAGAGAAAAGGACGTGTAGGATAATGAATGAAATTAAGGCAAAGAGTAAGAAGGAAACGTATTAAGTAATAACATATATACAGTGAGGTATTTACAACAGTGTGATAATGGGCGTAATAATACATGGGGGGGGGGCTAACAGGGCAACTGAGTCAGCTGTTCATAAAAGAACCATGAAGAAATGGGGCAGTATGAGCGGCGTCTGGCAGAGCACGGCTGGTCAAAGCACGGTCACTCGGACCCGCTGCCGACACTGGACCTCATCGCCTGTTTAGCTCCTGATCTCTGCCCCACAGCCCAGCACAATTCAATTTCACAAATAAAATTCTAAGGTTAAAGGGAGAAAAAAGAGAGAGAGAAAAAAAACTACATATAAACGACTGAAGTGATCATCTTTTATTTGCAATGGGAAGCAGTACATCTCGTTTGAATGTAATGCACTGCTAGCCCTGAAGAATATTAATCACACATTCCTCCAGACCTTGCTGCTTTGGGATGCTTTAAATGGGACACTAGAGAATTGCAGCAGGACCCAGGAAGCAAGGGGTGTTAATTTCAAAGTGATTTCGCATCAGCGAAGGTCGCCGGGCTAAATTTGTTTAACCGTCGCTATTTAGCACTCAGCATTTGATAAATAAAACCAAGGATTTTTGACACAGAAACCACAGAAATGTTAGTAGTTAATTTACGCATGAGAAACTGTTGGGTGTCGACCGGTAAGAACTATGTGAAGGCGAAGCAGACCACCTTGCATGATGTCGGATAGCATAAAGAGCGCAGTTTAATGGACTTTGCTAATCACAAATCGGTAGTGATTAAATTATACCAAGAGCAAATTTAATGTCTCCACACGCAGATTATACAATGACCCAATTCAGTTAAATAGCTTTGCATTTAAATAAAATATCGACTTTGCTAAATTTTCCCTTGGGCGTTCGCGATGGAATCGTTAACTCTTTCTGCATGGCTGGAACCGCTCTGGAAAGATGGACGAGCCTTAGACGGCACAGACATCCTGTCACCACTCTATTGGCTACATAAAAGCTGGAGAAAAAGCAACGACATGAAGAAGACCATACAAGAGGTGTCCAGCAAAATGCCTGAAAGAGTTACCAAAATATACTCTGTTTATTTAATCTGTTTAGTTGGTGCTTTTGTCCAAAGCTACAAAGAATGTACAAGATGGGTCAGCCTGCATCAATAGAGCAACTGGGGTTAAGGGCCTTGCTCAAAGACCAAATGGTGATATGATTACTCTGCTAGGTATGGGATTTGAACCCATGACCTTCTGGATAACGGCACAGATCCACAACCCACTGAGCTACTAACTGTCCCAAAAATAGTTATAAATGGTACACATATCAATCATTAGTCATCAAAGTTCCCCTTAAATATAAATGCATATGTTGAAAAAAATGCTAGAAAGTCCCTTTAGTTTTAGGGTGTTTTAGGACTTATCACAGAAATGTTTCATCATGAAGAGCATTTCTTTGTACCTCTTGCATCATGTTTATCCCTCCCCAGAACCCCCAGTGCCCATCGCACCCCCCCAACTGACAGGGGTTGGCGCCACCTACCTGTGGATCCAGCTGAACGCCAACTCTATCAACGGGGATGGCCCCATCATCGAGCGGGAGGTGGAGTACCGCACCGTGTCCGGAAGCCTCATTGACAACCAGCCCGTCGACAAGACCACCCACAAGATCGGTCACCTGGACCCCGACACCGAGTACGAGATCAGCGTCCTGCTGACGCGGCCCCTGGATGGGGGCACCGGAGCCCCTGGCCCGCCGCTTCGTGCCAAGACCAAGTGTGCCGGTAGGTTCTGAGCACTGGGCCTCACACACCGCAGCAATACATGACCATTTATTTCTCACATCACTGATATGCAATTTCAACATATTAGCCATTGGAAACAAACTTAAAAACACTACAGTCATCTATTAACGACAGGGATATGTTTTTTGGTGATTGGGGGATTTTGTTGCTTGAATATCATAAATGGAGTAATGAACGGAGAAAGCAGACCATAGGCAGAATACAGTATGTTGTTCTAGAGTAAACTTTTATAAGGAGTACACTCTAATATAACGATTAAAAAGTACAGTATAGTAAATACTTGAACCAGTATGTCACGTCCGTGTGCGGACAGGACGAGCAAGGATACAAGGCAAAGTCGAATTGCAAAGAACCAAGGACTTTAATCCGGGAAACACAGGGCAGGGTTCACACAGATACGCACGAGAATGACA
>JAABNY020000001.1:22292826-22322938 GCA_015164015.2 Brevimyrus niger
CCCCCCCCAAGCGCCATGAAACGCCTCCTGCGGCCGGCGGTAAGAACTCTAACCAGCATCCGCCTGGCCCATAAGAAATCTGGGCCCCAAACCCCCCCCCCCCCCCTCCCATTCCTCAGCCCCTCCCCCTACTCACCTCTGCCTGATCCTTTCCTCGGCAATGCCATCCATCTGCTGTCCATCTCCGGAGTCTGTGTACCCCGTCCGAGGCGATCGCTCATCTATGCCGGATTCGCCCTTCCCTCCAGAATCCTTATCTCCGAGCCGGGTCCCGGCTATCAGAGGAGGAGTCCTGCCAGCATCCGGACCTGGCCCTGGCTGGCGACGGGCCCCTGTGATTTACGCATCACAGAAAACACCATAGTGGCCCCCAGGCCTGCCATAAATCGCTGCTGGACTCTGCGGCCCATGTGATGCCGTGATGTACTACACATCACCTCTTGATGTACAGACCCCCGCTACCTCGTTTGATAAATGTCCGCATATAAAAGGTGTCGCATTTTCCGAAATTTAAAGCTGCACATCATAAGCTGGATGTACTGGACCTTATATCCTGCTACCACTTGGACCCGACCTAAAAGGCCTGTGAGGTACCGTCTCGGAACTGGTGGGTTGGAAAATTGTGTGGCCAACAACTCCCCCCACCTCCCCCAGCAATTTGCACAGATTATACAGTATGTGACTATGACTGCATTTTTTTTTTGTTAAATAAATTTGGTTTGGAATTTCACATTTTTGGTCCTAGCTTAATGACCGAGGAAAAGTTGATTCCTGAGGCTAAACCAGTTGGGAACCACAGCTCTCAAGAATGAATTTTAATTTCCCTCCATTTAAGTGCAACTCATCAACAACATAACAAGTGGTTCAACTTCCCGGCCCGTGATATTTGCCCTGTAGGGGGCACTGCAGTCCCACATCTCTGGGGTCATGCGTTTGATTCCACCCAATATACAGTTGGGTTTCTCTTGGCTCTTGTGTTTCTGATTTCCTCAAAGTCTGAGGCCGAACCATTGGTTTAGACCTCTTCGACCTGCCCTGAACCACATCCCTAAATCTCTGCCCGCCGGCCCATCACTGCTTGAGAAGCAGCCTCTATAATTTGATTTCTGCACTTGGCCAGCCCTGTGGTTTGCGGTGCTTTTAGTGCGTCTGTTGTTTACCAAGTGCTACCGACAGATAGTTCCAGAATTTGAGGGTTTTCTAAACACTGTGTCCCGGGCAGCGGGCAGGAGGGAGGGAAGATGACACTTAATGCTTTATACTTTTGCCCATCTTTACCATTTTATTCTTTTTCTGTAAAAAGCCTTTTTGTAAAGGAGATACTAAGTTACATTTGTGTTTCTGTTGATCCCCACTGCTTCTCACTCTCTCGCTTTGACTGTGCTTTTTCAGGCACTGCTAGCCGAGCACCAAGCCGATTACCCAGCTGAGCACTGCCACATCTATGAGCTTAATCTTTAAAGGTCCTTTACCGTAATTATAAAGCAATGAGATTCTGAAAAAATGAACAAAAACTACGATGCTAAGAGGGCAGAGGAGGTCGGTAAACAGGAATCCAGATGCAAAGACATACTGAGCTTTTTGGAGTTCTCACTGGAGAGGAGGGGTGGACGGGGAACCCGGAGACATGTCGTTTATCTTGATATCCCAGCCAACAACACACACACCGTGACTGTTGCCAATGATGAAATGAAGAAGTTCTCCTCCTTATCTCATTCTCTGCAGTCTTCCTCGGGACGGTTATTACCAGCCGCCGTTTATCGGAGAGAGTGAGTTTCATTTTTCCACGCAACACCTCGCCCCATGTTATCTGTGTAAATCAGCAGTTATTTGTCTAGTCAACCAAGGTGTTTATTATTTTTTTTTTAAGGTTAGGTTAATCGATAAATTGTTAGAGGACTTTTCACTTTCTTCTTGTGAATTAAGGAGAGTTGGGGCGGAGGGCTGGAAAATCAATTTGTTGAAATGAAATCCAGGTGTCCATCTATATAATGGTGTCATGGGCCCGTCACACGTTTGAAGGGCACGTTTCTCCTGGGGGGGATCTTGGTAGCACTCTAAGTGGAGTCAGTATCAATGGGGGTGGAGGGTACCTTAAAGGTCAGCTATTTTATCTTGTTGACAACATCAAAAAGCACCAGTAATATGGTTAATTAACACTCTTCATATATGCTTAGGGGTGATGGTTAAGAGGGATCTCAGAATAATGTTGTGGAATGTGACTTAGGCATGCAAGAACCTGTTACAATGGCTTCCTACACACTCATGCACAGAGGTACAGCTGGGCATGTCTACAGGATTAAAGTATGTGAAGTACAGCTGGGCATGTATACAGGATTAAAGTATGTGAAGTACAGCTGGGAGGTGTTTACAGGATTATGGTATGTGAGGTACTGTACAGCTGGGAAGTGTTTGCAGGATTATGGGATGTGAGGTACAGCTGGGAGGTGTTTACAGGATTATGGTATGTGAGGTACAGCTGGGAGGTGTTTACGGGATTATGGGATGTGAGGTACAGCTGGGAGGTGTTTGCAGGAATATGGGATGTCATCCATCCATCCATCCATTTTCTACACGCTTGAAATATAACCTACATTTCACAGTCAGAGTGGAAACTTTGAGGATGCACAGCTGTCATTCCTAGCCTTGCTTGCTAATTTTTATTTATCTCATAAATTAACTGTAGATAAATGGTCTGTGCAGCAGTGAAGGTGGGGGTGGGGTGTAGGAATCATGGGGCTCCCTCATTGTTTCTTATATGGTCCGATTCAGGTGGTGGGGGAGACAGCAGGTAAACCCTCTCCCTGGCCTTTCGAACCCTTTGCCACCGTATCACTTTTTAATCATCTCAGTTCCAGCTCAGGGGAGATTAAATGTGCCATTTCTGCACCCCTCAGCTGTAACTGAGCATTTTCCAGGACTGTTAAAGAGATGTTCGAAATGGTAGTATTCTCTCTTTCCTCTCAGAGATAAAAAAAATCTCAAACACAAAGGAGTTCCTGCACATGTATGTTGGCAATGATGAGATGCAACCTCTGGTTTTCTGAATTGCTGATCTCGTCAGTTTGGGAGTCCGGTTAAGCGACACATGACTGGTGATAGATTTTCCAGCTGGGCTGTGATTTCCTTTGTTTCCTAACTGGAGGTTGCGGGAATTCTGCTTTGGTATCGTCCCTGATCATTCCTGGGCCAAGGTGTCCCTGCTGTCACAGATGGACCAGGGCCTATAGCTGATCAGTGGAACTGGGCTGGTTCTGGTTCTGCGGGACATGATGACAGGGCAGCATCTCATGGTTGGGTAGCTGGGCCGACAGGGTTTTCAAAGTAACACAAACCAGTCCTGTGCCCTAAGGACTAGGACTGAAAACGCGGCAATATCAACGAGCAATTGACAAACAAGAATAACAGCGACAACTGTGGGTTGTAACGTGGGGAGGCTGGTCCTGAGGAGGAAAGTGACTGTTCTGCTCTGGGAGAGATGGGGACAGTGCACCTTCTCCAGGTCTCCTGCATGTTCTCCCTGTTCATGCGGCCTGCAGCAACAGACTGGTACCTGTTCTTTGGTGCAGTTTGGCTGAAGACAAACACAAGATTGAATTTTTGTTTTTAGCCTACGTTTAAGGTCCATTGTGTTGATCGGGGGGCGGGGGGTAAAGGGGCAGAGGCAGGTGTCTGTTGTTTATCCAAGGGGGGGTTGGGGACAGAAGAGCCAGATGCATCAGGAGTAAATCCTGTTGGTTTCAGACACCAGTCCCCCCACAGCCGAATTGAAGATGCATTGTGGCATGAAAGGGACAGGTAACAGAAAGGCCATTGTTTGCTCTCGCCTCACACATCTGCTTTATGTTTTGTCCAGGTTTGCCAATGGAGGCGAGGAACAAGCCGGGGGTATCGTTTCATGAATGTTTTTGTTCACCAGATATCAGAGTGTAACACTGTAACCCTCATGACACTCTCTAGATTGCACTCCCTCAATAGCTGTTATATATACTTACAAATAAGCATGCATTAATTCTTCAATAACAGTTTCCCATTATTGCCTTAAGCCAAACATATGCAAAAAGATGCTTTTTAAAAGTATCGTTTAATTGAGTTTTTAAAATCGTTTTCCTGGTTAGGTTATACCTGCTGCAAAGCAACCACAGGCTGAGTATAATGCAATATCCTTCTCGCCTAATAAACATGAATTGATTACAGGAGTTGCCAAAGAAATATACATGATGACTGGACCTTGATTGTCCTTGACAAAATGTAAACACAACGTTTGTGTGTAATTATACATGCAGCCGAGTCAGGGGAGGCGAGTAAACGTCAAAATGTGTTGTGGTTTATTTATCCAGTGAGGTTAACACGTATCCCATTTTCCATGGAAAGTGATGGGGAAGAATCTTACTCACATATTATTCCAAATAATATGCAAATCACTCAATGGCAAAACATTGTTTTTATGGTTTGGATTTCACAGTGAGTTTTTTTTTTTTTTTTTTTTCAAAAAGAGAGACGGAATCCATAAAATAATGTTTAATTTTATCCAGCTGACAGTTCAGGGTGTTTGATATCCTGACACTTTTTTTTGCAGAGTTTTGAAGTGTTTATGTGGTAATGATGAGTGACAGTAAATAAGGCCATTGGATGCGGAATTATCTTAGAGTGAAAGAGAAATGGTAGTGGATGTTTGAAACATGGCAGACCACCTTCGCTATCTACGCGACAAGTAGGAGCTGGCCCCAGCTGAAAGCTGATTGGCCCCCGGAGTACTGCGCCCCCATCACTCACTGATTCGAAACATATCATTAGTTAATGAAAAGGCTGACCCCTCTATATAAACTGTCTCCTCTAATGCAGCCCACCATAAAATAATCCCAGAGTTGCTCCTGGTAACAGGGTCAGATATATTTCCTGTGGAATATGGCCGCTGAGTAGCATGTGATTGTTAGTGGATGAAAAGTGTAACACTTTAGTAATATCAGATTCATAGCTGTTCAGCATCTTCAGTTCTGCTCTGCGTTGGGGGTGGGGTGCTTTGTGCTGGATGAGAAACACACACACATCTCATTCATACCCATAATTATTCACACCTGTCCCTCAATTTCTGGGTTTTTCCATGGAGTGCTGGTGAGCCAACCAGCTCAGAAACCTTCCCGCTGATTTGCCCAGTGAGAGCGGGATGAGATGAGGACTGAATTATTACAGTCTTGCGGATTTAACTCGTGTGGTTTAGTTATGAAGATGCCTGATGGGCTTTCATTTGTTTCAACGTTCCACGACACGCTAGTCAACATCTACATTTCCAGCTCCATATGTGCTCCCACCATACAGTTCACATATCATTGCTCTACGATGGAAAACACATATCTCCAAAAATCTATTATTTCTGGAGCATGAAAAAAAAAATATTTTCTCGGAAACCACTACACAAAATCACCTTAAAAGAACATAATGAGACATCCTTGGCACCACAGATACAAATCTATCTTTAAACAGCTGTTGCTGAGCTCACATTAAACAATGCTGTTAGTTAGCAAGCTATCTAGCTATCAATTTTAAGGTGTCAAAATTAGTGATATAAGTCGGAAAAAACAGGTGCTGCCATTCACCTTCACTTAATCAGTATCAGCATATTGGTACCAGTGCTCTACAGAGAAAAACAAAGAGGCGCTGGTACTCGCCTTGTTATTCGGTGCCAGTACTCTAAAGAGAAAAACAAAGAGGTGCTGGTACTTGCCTTGTTATTCGGTGGCAGTACTCTAAAGAGAAAAACAAAGAGGTGCTGGTACTCACCTTGTTATTCGGTGGCAGTACTCTAAAGAGAAAAACAAAGAGGTGCTGGTACTCGCCTTGTTATTCGGTGGCAGTACTCTAAAGAGAAAAACAAAGAGATGCTGGTACTTACCTTGTTATTCGGTGGCAGTACTTTAAAGAGAAAAACAAAGAGGTGCTGGTACTCACCTTGTTATTCGGTGCCAGTACTCTAAAGAGAAAAACAAAGAGGCGCTGTTACTGACCTTGTTATTCGGTGCCAGTACTCTAAACAAAAAAAACAAAGAGGTGCTGGTACTCACCTTGTTATTCAGTACCAGCATAGAGGTCCCAGTACTCTAAAAAGAAAAACAAAGAGGTGCTGGTACTCGCCTTGTTATTTAGTACCAGCATAGAGGTCCCAATACTCTAAAGAGAAAAACAAAGAGGTGCTGGTACTGGATAATGGTGAGTACCGGCCCAGTCTAAGTAATTCATGCAAATGACTATTATGAATAAAAATATTAACTAGTACAAACATAAATACCAGTTAGATTGCTTCATAAAATATCTTTTCATTGGACAGTTAAATGTTACACACTATTACTAGACTTTAGTAGTAAAAAGTCCCAATCAACCAAGAGTGGACGTAGGCTCTTTTCATAAATCTATTTTCATGAATGCTCAGGAATGCTTACACACGCTGATGAACGCTAATGGACATGCTCACTCTCATCTCTTTCCAGACCCCATGCATGGGCCCAGGAACCTGGAGGTGGTGGACATCAACTCCAGGCAGATCACCGTGCGCTGGGAGCCCTTTGGCTACAATGTCACACGTTGCCACAGCTACAACCTGACTGTGCAGTACCGCTACCGGGCCGGCGGCAAGGAAGAGACGCGCGAGGAGGTGTGCCACGACACAGGCGGCGTCGCGCCCCAGCACGTCATCCGGAACCTTCCTCCCTACACCAATGTCAGTGTTCGACTGGTGCTGCGCAACCCCGAGGGCGTCCAAGAGAGCCAGGAGGTGGACGTGCTGACTGATGAAGATGGTGAGCACTTGCACGGGCATCATGTCACATGACATGGTTCACGAATTACCAGAGCCTTGAAATCACACCCTAATGCACCCTCCAGTGTTAATTGATGGCGGAAAACAGGACTTGATATCACAAGGCATTATGAAGTGAAGCTCTATTTGTCATTTGCACAGGCATGAGTACATGTACATAGGAATGCTTATTTTCACATATCCTGTCTTACCGTCCTTTGTGACATACAAACACGCAATTCAGAGCAAAACCTTGGATCCGATCGCAGGGTCAAGCACTTCATTTGGTGCCCCTGGAGAATTGTTTTTGGGTAGAAGGGTATGGGGGGGGGGGGGGGCTTTGCTCAAGGGCCCATCGTCATTGTGACTATTCTGCGAAGGCTGCGACTGATCACAGAAGTCTAACCCACACTGAACTGCACACTTCATCATTTCATCAATAACCTGAAGCCAGACCTCTTCATTGTCAGCGTTAAGGAGATACGGGCCTATATTAGCCTCTGCAGTTCTCCTAAGCTTATTGGCTGCACTCCTTACATTACTCCCTGGTAGTTCTAGGTGAGGTGTTCACAGAGGTACCCTAGAGATCTCGGAGCAGACAGACGGAGGGGATTTTGATGGGGAACGCTGAAAGAAGCCAAGATGCGGAATGTGTGATTTAAAGTCCCGGGAGGTGGAAGAGTGGGGAGGCGTATTGGTTCAAATATTCTCTTTGTCCGACCCATGTTCAGGTTTTCCCGCATTAAAACAGCGGAATGAAAGCGACTCACATCCACCGTGTACGGCAATTTGTTTTTCAGAAACCAAGATGATGTAAACATTGACTTGGGGAAGAAAAGTGCAGCATTTTAAATGCTTCTGAGTCTTCAGATAAGAAAACATATTGTACAAATTCTCCATTCTGGCCTTGGAGGAAGTGTTTCTCTCTTAATTTACTTGGCTTTCAACTGCGGCATTCAAGTTTGCGGCATTGTGCTCCCGTCGTTTTTAGAGCCAGCACGTGGTGGCAGGTGCTCTTGGGAAGAGGAATAGTCTTTGTGATGGGAGGACGGCTTTTCTTTTAAGTCTCTCTGGGATTTGCTGTTGTACCCTTGAATCAAGGTTTTAGTTTCCTAAGCAGAAGAGCATCCACGCCTCCATACTGCACAGATGAAACAGAGATGGATTAAGGACAATAATATCAGCTGCGCAAGTTTGCATAAAAAGCAGCTGAATTAAAAAGCAGTAAGATCCCGTGCTCTTTTTCCATTTTTGGGCTTAAAAAGGTGTAATACTTTCTCCCTCCAGTGCCAGGTGCTGTTCCAGTGGAGTCCATTCAGGGGAGCACCTATGAGGAAAAGATCGCCCTTAAATGGAGGGAGCCGGCCCAGACATATGGCATAATTACACTGTTTGAGGTAAGTGGTAGCACTGTACCACTCACAGTGACCATCACTAAGTGACTTCGAGGCCTCATATTCATAGTTCATAATTAATTTAATTTGCATTTCGTCTGCTTTATCCCTGCTGCCCATTTCATAAATGTTGTACATAAGTAGCATTGCCATGGGTATGATATCAGATAAAAGGAATACAGATATTCTGACAGTAGCAGGAGCTCGTGAAATGAAGGTGACCTCGCCTGACACAAGTTTTATAGATTACCAGTGAACCACATAAACGGGAGGTGATTTCGAGGAGTCGGTGGTCATAGACCTTGGCAAAGATAAGAACTTTACAGAAGTGCACAGTTACAGAATGTATTTGCATGGATCCTAGTATAGCTAATATGTAAATATAGTCAAAGAATAATATGGTAGTTACAGATGCCTTCGTGGGACAAACTGAACTGTCCCCCCCCCACACACAGCAACGAATGGGTTTTTGTTCTGCGACACAGAGCAAATTTTTTAAGCAGGGCCCAGAATTAACAATCAAAAAGTGAATATAAGTCAAGATGGAGCACATATGTATGACACTGTGATTTGTCACATTATTTGTTTAATTAAGGAGCGATTATAGATTTTACTCTACATATTACTTTTATATGACCCTAATAAGGTTCCCAAAGAACTCAAGGCTGGACATGAACGTTACGTGTTCCATTTGACCGAATAACATCAAAGTCTGCCTTTATTTGGTTGGCTAATATCTACAGAGTAGGTACATTTTCAGTGAAATATAACAATTTGACTCGGTAACAAATCACTGGTTTATCAGAGGATTTGATGCTATTTGACGTTCTGACAATGAGGGTCAGCTGTAGCGGATCCAGAGTTCCGAACAGACAGTAATTCATTAAAAACTTCACCAATTAAGCTGTCACAGAGTTGTATTGTGAAATTACATTCTGCCATCGTGTAGCCCCTTTGAAATCCCATTGAGCTGTCTCTCAGAGAATGGACAAATCAAAGATTTTCTGCCTCGTTAGGCTGCCTCAGAGCGACTCCAGCTATTGTTTTCCTAGCGTGTTCGTGTCGGCCCCATGACACGCTTCTCCGAGACACGCCTCTTGCCGAAAATTTCTCGATCTTTACTCATTTGTGTACTTCTGTATAAACCGTTTGAACAGTTTGGCAGCTTGTCTTTTTCCAGCGACATCGGATAACACCCAACTGCTGCTGTTATTTAGCCCCTTTTTTGGCACCTGATGAAATTTAGGTGAAAGGATGGTTCACATACAGGAACATCTGACAAATGTCAAGCTACTGGAATCAGTTGATATTGTACATCATGTGACAATTATACAGAACTAATATTAACTATAATGGAAATGAATTGCAGGGTAGCAAACAGATATGCAGGACACAGGCACTGGAAGATTAAACAGAGAAATCTTATTGCACCCTTGGGATCTAAAGGGTAGGGAACTCAAACAATATGTACAGAATGACCGTTTTGCTCACTAACCTAAAAATTAGCAAACTGGAAACCCAGGAGAATTGACCCATTGCTCTCAGTCTACATGAGTGTTCAGCTTTATTCAATTACCTCGTTATGGGTGAGCTGAGACCCACCCCTGCCCCGAAACATCACTTCCTTCCAGCATCTGCGGCCATCTGCCAGATTCACTGCATCTTCCCAGCCTTCATAATGACAAATCGCCAGACCAGTCACGAACATCCCAGGTCCCGCCCTTGAAAGATGGCCCTATGACATTTTGTAAATGGAGATGGGGAAGGCCTTTCACACCTGTTGGGCATTGGGGATGGCAGTAAGAGGCACATTAATTAGACTATGGGCAAAGTAATGAGGAATCCTTTCCATAGTGTGACACTTGGTGTATTTAAATGAATCTTCCTCGCGAGCAGATACAGGTGCGCCTTCTGCTTTCACGATTCACACCTGCAATCTTGCACTCGAGCGACGTGGGGAAGGTGTGAAACAAAGCGGCTAGAGGAGGAGCGTCTGGCCAACCGAGGACAGCATGGGCTCGGAGTCTTTTAGCCTTTATCTCGATAGGCACTTAAAGTGTTATTTTATCACTGTTATTATCTCCCTGTTTTCTGACCACTTATGCTGGTCGGGGTCAAGGAGGAGGGGGCCTGGAGTTTATACCAGGCAGCAGAGGACATGAGGAGGTCCGTGAAATAGATGGGATATCGATATCGGTCCATCACACCTTGCTATCCTACTGTTATTATTATTATTATTTTATTTAAAGGTGTGTAGTGTGTAACACAGCTACACCTTAGCTACTGGGAATGTACTCAGCTGGAACCTTTTAAACGAGCTCATATCTACTGCGGGACTAGCAGTGACTTTTTGCTGAATGTAAAAACTAAAGGATATACATAGGCTCGATCTTCATCATATTTTAAACAACTTGTTATAGATTTATGTGAAGTTTGACAATCACTCCCCCTTTGGCAGATTTCATACAAGGCCGTTAGCTCTTTCGACCCTGAGTTTGACCTGTCAAACCAGAGCGGGAAGGTCTTCAAGCACAGCAACGAGACCTCGCACCTGTTTGTGGGGCTCTACCCTGGCTCTACATACACCTTCACTATCAGGGCAAGCACCATCAAAGGTTTCGGCCCACCTGCCATCACACAGTTCACCACCAAGATCTCAGGTGAGGAGCATGAGACGGCTCTTGGCAGAAATGTTCATGCATGTACCGGGCTGCCCGCATATCGACATCTTCATAGGAGCGTATATGAAGACTGCCATAGTACTCAAATCACAAGAAATGATGAAACTTTGGAGAATGTGATCCCTTCAACGAGGGTAATGGGTAAATCTGTGTATTTACAGCTTGTAGGCAACAAGGTTTGATTGGTTTTTAGCTTATGAGTATAGCCTTTTAGCCATTAGCACTAATAGCTCATTTGCCATTAGCAAAGTCTACCTGCTAAGCCATCAGTGTTTGACCATGGTGAATCCGCTTGTGGTCTGTGTGCCCTCCACAGCACCCCACATGCCTGGGTATGACCACGAGACACCTCTCAACCAGACTGACAGCACAGTGACAGTGATGCTGAAGCCGGCCCAGAGCCGCGGGGCGCCTGTCAGGTAGGGGTCTGAGGGCCTGTTGGTGTACCTATGCCCTCTACTACCTTTCTCGTTCTACCAGCTTCCAGCTGGAACCCCAATGAACCTGCTTCCACATTAGTCATAATTACGATAGAATATTGGCAGGAAGCAGCACCTGGTTTTGATCTGTTGAGCGTTTTTATTCCCCCTGATTTTATTGTTTGCACATTTGATCCTGGAGAAAGTGAGACTTGGCCTTTGAAGATGAGAAGATAGTCGAGAGATGCCCAAGCTCATGTCTAGAGCTCTTCATCTCCGGTCCCTTTTATCTCCTAGGTAGTCCACGCACTAGCAGCCATTGTCACCAACCAGAATCACCATTGAGTATTCCAAATCTGAGTGGGCCACATGTCTAACAAAATGTAATCCTGAGCACCGTTTTCTCTGCAAATCCATTGCCCCTTATGTCAGAAGCCTGGTTTTCCAAAACCACCTGGATTTTATAGATCTTAGGCTTGCCAGCTCAGAGTATTGGCGCCCCCCTTCGCACATTGGAGTCATGTGACACAGATTTATCACTGCAGACAGTCTAAGCCATGTTGGTGTTCCACGCAGATGTCCTGGACAGACACTAGATAGACTCCTAACAAAAGCAGACTCCTTTCTGAGATGCCACCACTCTGTTGTTCCCTTTGTTCCAGTGTCATGAAAGCACTGCATTGAAGTGACAGTTAAACAATCATAGGGCTATTGGTTGTTTAATCATTTATAAAGCTCCTCTTGCTCTAAGGGGACTGGCAAACAGTAAGTACTGATTAAGCCTATTAATGATTTAGTGGAAATCTAGCCATCACTGATAAAGCACTGTCGCTAATAGCTACCACCACTTGGTACACAGATTACAGACACACAGAATTAGCCAATAAAACAACAGCCAATGATTAATATTCATGAGTTCCACATGCAAAGCAGTGGCCGTTGTAGACATGCATACAGTTCAGGGGGACTTCTGAATTTTTTGCAAGGTGTGAAGGGTAATAAATGAAATATAATCGCAACAACAATACTACAGACACACAGAAGTACACAGTGAGCAGGCCACTCCACCTGATCTGTGGTCAATCGGTCTGAAAGACACTTCATTTCTGAATTGTTTCTAGGGATAATTCATATGTATAAATAGATAGCTGTGAATTTTTACTCTGGATAATGACGCTAGCTAGGAACTTCTGCCTGCCGCATGCAGGTAATCCACTGCGATTATGTATTTCTGGCCGAACCATTCTAAAGGAGTTCATTGGGGTTCCCTTCTATTGTGTGCTCTTCTGTTTGGACGGCACAGGACTGCAGAAACCCACAGTCTGTGGGAATGGGCTCTGACTGTATTTTTTGGCTCATGGGTCAGAAAGTTTGATACTCTGCTCAGTGAAAACATGCACACCTTGGACACACAGGTTTTCCTTTCCGTAGCTGGGAAGTAACACCATAGACATGCTGGTGACCCTAGGCTGGGCTACTGCGTTGATGTCACTGGACCTCGAGTGTCTGCTCACTGTTACCCTTCAGTGAAGATGTCTTCCCTTTCCTTGAGTTGACATGACCCTAGCAATTCTTAGCTACACATCAGCTCCACAGATATTCACAGCTCTAAACAAACACATATGAACCATCTAAAGCAAAGTCCTCTCTTGCCATCTTACTTGGATTATTATACTGCACAGGCTTCAAACAACTGCTGGCATGATGATATTCAAAGCTCCTAAAGTTTTATTATATGATTCACATCATGTGGTTAGGGTTTTGTTTTTTGACAATCCAGCGTCTCTATAATTAATATGTCAGATTCTCCTTTCAGTTACAGAATTCTGAATGTTTTCCTGTGATTCATTTCTTTCACGTGTCAGATCTTCTCTAACCTTCAGCGATTATAGTTCACTAGTTGTAATATACATGCTGTGATTTATCTTTTTAATGTAGCAGGATAATTGAAGCCTTAAATATATTAACTGAACAGGTACGAATCAGCCACCCTTTAATTACTGTATAAGTCCACCTTTTGTTTACAGTTGGGAGGCATGTTCGTTGCATTGCGGATTAGACGAGGGATCTAGTTCTTGTTGCATTAGCTCCGGTTCAGCCTGGTTCACCCAATTTAAAAATCAGCTGTATAATGGAATTATCACCTTTTAATTTAAAGCTGTGCCCGACAAATTAGAATATCATTAAACCAGCCCTTTAAATAAATCATGAATATTTATTCATTTTGTTTTAACGGGTTCCAGAAAAGGGAATTATTTAGGTGTATTAGATTATAAAACACGGTATAAATATGCAAAATAAATTACTTCAGGTACCAAACCGTGACTCGTAATGAAAATAATTTGCTGTCTTCCACCTGAACTCGACCCGAGCATGCAGAAAGCAGGAGAGCTGAATGCTGGCAGTCGTGCAGGTTTAGGAGACTAAAATTACGCTTCTCGTTCATAAGCGGGGTAAGCGAGGCGGAGATGCTGCACCTGGGAAGGTGAGAATAAAGAGATGGCAGGGGGAGCTGGGGAACAGAAAGGGAGAGGAACAATCTGACGGGAAGCTTTTTGAAGACCCTCGTCTTTCCCCTCAAGCTACAAATGACAGCATGACAGTTAAGCAAAGGCAGCACGGAGTGCCTCAGTATTTAAAAAAAGAAGGGTTTCAGAAACCCGTTCGGTATGCACCCATTCTGCCTCCTGTGTGACTTGTTTCCCGTAACCGCGGTGCCAACTGACAAGCCACTTGAAGCATTCCGGAATTTTTCGGGGCTCTCACTAAGTTCCGTGGTGTTTTCCCCACCCGTGCCAATTCCCCATGTAGGCTAATGTACTCACCTTCACTGCTGCATAATTTCAAATCCGGGGACCTCTTTGGCGCCGCACTGAATGCTGTCGATCTGTTGGCTGGCAGTGAACGTAATATTGGGCTAAGAACAACGCGTGCGGTCCGATTAAAAAATGAAACATGCGACACGTGTCGCAATGGATTTGTGGGGGAATGTGGCCTCTAGATTCAGAATGTGAAATAACAGATGTTTTTCTGCGATACATCAGCGGGACTGGAGACATTAAAATGATTGGATCGGCGCGTGGAAATTTCATCTGCCTCTAATTTAGGAAATGTAGGAACAAAAAGGCTCAGAATCGTCGGAAAACGTTTCCTAGGCTGCCAAGTATCCTCGACACGAAACGCAGCTTTTCGTGTTTGCACTGAGCTGCTCTGGGAAATTGCGTAACAGTGCGCGTGTCTTGTCTGGCAGGACAAACACACGCTTGGATGGGCAGGAGGGACATTGTAGCTTTAACAGGATTACCGTTCCATCTGTCAGCCACACTGCATCGCACTAATGTTTGAACCCCTCCCCCTTCCCCCACCCCAAGCTTGTCCTGTCTTTGCGCTTTATGTTGAGACGACTATTTGCAAGCAGCTCTGGGCAAAGAATGTCCGAGACAGTCAGTGTACCTCACCCTCTTCCCGGCCGGTGACTCGAGTGAGTTTCTCTTTCTGTGTTATCGCCTGTGAAGAGAGTCAGGTCTGCTCCAGAGAAGCAGCTTCTGGCAAAGACGTCCACTGGCAACTAACTTCCTCTTCATCTACCAGACTTTGCTTTCTGCATTTGGCTTCAAGCTGGCAATGGATGGTGGCTTCATGCCCACCTCTGGATGCCCTCTGGCTGGGACCGTAGCTAGAAATTAGAAATTATATTGTATAATTTTGCATATTCAAGGATGCCTGTGGACTACTGGGTCCTCTGAAGTTGCTGCTGCACCCTTGCCTATAAGTAGGAGGACAAAGTCTGAGGTCACAGGGGCCACCTGGCAATATGTCTGTGGCGACGGCTTCAGCTCATGACCATCCGCGTGGAGTCAGCCACGGACCCATTGTCAGAATGTGCTGGGAGTCGGTGTCAGCTGAGGTCTGTGTGGAAAAAAAACACAAACAAAACAATTATTTCAAATTATTCACCTTTAATTTCGGGACCGAATCCTATGCTGAAGGTTTTCCTTCGCATGTGAATTTTCGTCACTTGGAAATGGGATGAAACAAGAAGCTTCGTCAAGATCTTTGCACTCAAAATGGGGGTTAATTAAAAAAGGAGGGGGGGGGGGGTTATCTGGGTTTTCCAGAACGCCCCTGAAACTACAAACACACAGAGGCAAATCCTTTTTGATGTTGTCCCCCGCTGAAGATGAGTGGAATTGCAACAGTCATGGGAGACGATAAATGAGAATGCTGGAAATGCAATTATGGTAATTGGGGACCTCGGGTTGGCCCTAATACCTGGCCCACAGGTTCTCATCTGAATGTAGGAAATTAAATGAAAATGCCACCAGACTGAACTGAGGCCCCCTTCCCCTGCTCCCCCGACCTTCCATACAAGGTGACATCACGATCTACCCGAATCAGTCGCTGGTCATCGGCATGCAACTTTCAGCCAGCAGAGAAGAAATCTATCATAACATACTTTTCATACTTTTTTTGGGACAAACTCAGAAGCATGCGGCTGGCTCTCTGTGGCGGAGCGCACTCAGGCTTCACCCATGACTGCACCACGGAGGTCATGTCACGCCTAGAGAGTAGGCCAGCAGCGGGTGACTTCCTGTTTCTCTGATGGGTTGGGGGGGGGGGGATGATTCATAAATATAAGACCCCACACCATTTCGATGAGAAGATGAACATGGGGAGATGTTGAAGTGAGCCTTCTGTGGACCTTCTTGGCTGGTCTCCATTCCATCCATATGAAGATGAACTTTGGTAACTGGCTGCTGTCATGTGACCTCTGTGCTGTCTGTCTGCGATGACTCTTGATTGGTTATGTGGGAGCAGCATGAGCATGTCCATAGCTTATCATTTATCCAAAGCAACTTATAGTGAAGCGAAGGGTTATAATTTTCAATAATAATAATAGATGCTTTATTGATCCCCATAGGGAAATTCTTTTACACCTCCCCAAACTTGCTCTCTGTAGGTATTTAAAAAAGTCTCCAACTTGCTCTCTGTGAGCAAGCTGGTTGTGAAGGGTGACCACTCACAGTAGTACCCAGGGAGGTAGGAGTTAAGGCGCTTGCTCAAGGACATGCAGTATGTACTGTGGCCAGGCTGGACCCAGTGACCTTCCGATCTCAGGCCCACTGAGACCTCTTGGGAGCATCCTGGGCTTTGAAGCCACAACCTTTGCATTGTTAGTGTGATCCTCTACTTGTTGAGCTACGGGACATTAAGTTGATGGCAACTTCTGGCAACACTATAAACAAAATTCCACAGTTTTAACTCAATTTGCAAAGCAGCAGGAGGACTACCTGGAATCCTATTTAGGAAGTACCTCTCCCTTGTACCATTGAGTCCCTGAGATAGGGTGGATGGATGGATGCATGGATGGAGGGTAGAAAAAATTCAGCAGTTCATAAAAAGTTGGGGTCTCACTGAAGATGGACTTTGTGGGGAGTAAAATAATGAATTCTTCCATGAATAATATGAGAGCTTGCTCAGCCGTCTGTCTAAGAAGCAGCACGTGTGAAATGAAATGCAAGTCTAATCCGCTATTTTCCGCTGGTCTTCCACCTGACACTGGGGCTGCTGGTGTACACAACACCTTCTGTCAGTGTTTACCCACCTGCCGGAAGAGATGGAAATGGAACAAGAAGCATGGCTTGGATTTCATAGACCTATTTGTGCTTTATTTCCCCAAACATTGGACATCATAGACTTGTGTTTGTGTTTGATTTTCTCAAACACTGATCAGACTCAGGTTTGTTCTGAGGGTAATAATTATAATGAAATATTGTCTATATATTTTCCATAACCTTTATATTATGACAACATGTAAACTTGAGATAGTGATCTTGTTAAGCTTATAAAGAAGACACCTGCAAAGATAAACAACATTGTCCATTCAGGGCTCACATGCCATATTGGTTGGGTGGTGAAATGACTGTTTAAGGCAGTAGAGGATGGATTTGGTGTCATTAGACAAGATGTTGTTATAGTGTACAAGGGAAGGGAAGACACAATCTTTTTAATTTATTTTGTATTGACATCTTACTGTTTACCTGTTTATACTGTAATTGGATATTCACTGCACCAGTTCAGTACAGTGGTACCTCAGTACTCAAACTGAATAGAACTCGAATTTCTTAAAAGTCGAACCAACCAGTTAAAATAAAATACCTAGAACTCGATCTGAATCTCAGAAGTCGAACCATGAACGCCGACCTAAGATAACTTGCATGCGTGGGGAAATGTCATGCAACATGTCTCTCAGCAGAAACAAAATGTAACGCTTCAGTCTCAGACTCCTATTCACTGTGATAGCATTGCCAATGATAGTGCTTTATTATTGAAAATATCAGGTAATACACTGTACTTTATATCATTTGGGTAGCCATTGCTCACCAAAACATTACCCAGTAGTTGTACAAATGTTAGAACCTAAAAGTTTGTGATTTACGAACAAATTAATGAATACCAAGCAATAATAAAAATAAACAATGGACCGCATGGCATAGTCTAGTGTTGTTGGCCGTACAGTGTTGGAACGGTGTTCGCAAAAAATTAAGACTGCAAATATTTTTTTTAACTACACACATTGTTTGGGTACATGAATTTTCTTACAACAGATTACTTTAACAAATTACTGTTTTGATGAACATGCTTAGATGTGTTTAGTATATGCTCTTTTATCCTGTTCATTTCTTGTTTAAATGTTAAAAAAACATATTTAAATATATTTTTTTTGTGGCTGGGAACCATTCCATTATTTCTTATGGGAAAAATTTGATCAACTTATTAGGATTCAAACCTGAGTTTTGAATAACAGTTCCCACTGAAACTGGAAAACCTTCTGGGGGATGTCGTAGCAATCAAACTGGTGTTATTATTATTGCTTTTCAACCCATTTTATATGTAAAAAATAAGTTGCCATCAACTTCTAAGTTAAGTGTACAGATGTGTTCTCACGTGTAGCAATTTTATATGACGGCGTGTTGAAAGTTAGTGTTACTTTCATGTAACACACAAGTGTTTCACTCATTATAAAGGGGGATCAGGTTTGTGGCAAATTATTCTCAAAAATGCCTTATTCGTCTGCTAGGTCTTCCTTTAATGCCAGAAGGGAAAATAAGAATTGTTTTTATAATGCAAATTTTTTTATTAAATAATGAAAATGTAAGGAGGAAGGACTGTTTAATATTAAGCTCTAAGACAGGAAATTGAATAATTTATAGGTATTTTTATGCTTTTTTGTTTCTTTTTGGAGTAGATTTAATTAAAGGGTGATTCCATTCCTGCCAGCTTTATCACAGACCTCCTATTCTCCAGGACATCAGCCCCTGTCTTTAGGCGCTTGGGAAAAAGGAGTTTATTTAATTAAATCAGGTTTTGATGATTTATTGGTTCTGTGGTCTTTACTGGCACCTGAACAGAAGTCATCAGAGGTTGGCTTGTATTATTTATTGAAGGGAAAGAAATAGTTCTGAAGTAAATCCTGCAGCTAAATATGGTTTAATTACTGCCATGAGTTTTTCTTTTCTTTATTCAGCCTTGGAACTTTAGCCTGTAACTGCAAAAAAGACTGGAAAAAAGATCTGTATGTACTTTAATCCATCCATTCATCCAACCATCATCCAACCACCTCCCCTGGACTGGGGTATATATGTGCTAATGTATGCATTCATGAGTTCTGTCGCCTCAGATCTCTGGGGATGATTCTGTTCTGTGTGCAGAGTTTGCATGCCTTTCTCCATGATGTGTGGGTTTCCCGCAGCCACCTCAGGTTCCTCCCACAGTCCAAAAACATGCATCTAGGTGAATCTGCATCCCTGAATTGCTCATGGTGTTGGGGTCCTGTCCTGGGTCATTCTCCACCATGCACCCCTAACTTACGTGGAAAGACTCCTGATCCCCGCGACCCGGCATAGGACGGTCTTCCTTCCCGTTCTTTTTTTTTAAGCTTGGAGTGAAACTGTCCAAAATCTTAGCATTTATAGGGTTTTATTCCCTTTTCACCATCGCCTCTTTCATCTGTCTTGTCTGACATGCTTAGCAGGCCTGAGGGCCGGGCCGCCTCGGGGCCGCCGTGACCCCCGGTGAAAGGGGCGGCTGTAAGTCGGCCTGCTGACGGGTCCTTAAAGTTATGGGCGGCCTTTAAATAGGCGCTAAATCTAGCGTAAATGCCCCGCACCCCTCTCCCGGTCTGTGTGGCGGGGGCCTCTCACATCAGCACACTTTCCGCCATGCCCTTTCATTCCGGCACAGGACCGTGATTAACTCCATCCTTCGTGCCAGCCCCTCCACGCTAATTAATATTTTATTATGTCCGATTTTATCGCTAAATAGCGGCGTGGTGTGATATTCAGCTGCGCCCGAAAGGGCAAAAGGGACTTATTGGTACCAGGGAAGTGACTCGTAATGAGTTATGGCTGAGGGAGTGCAATATGTATTCATGAAAGCAGCCTGATATCCTATAATGGCTTATGACAGATGTAATCTGGAAAGAAAGGGAAAAGAAAAGAATTCATTTAACAAACTTCACAGATTGTACGTATAATATTATCCATATAGCTCGGGTGGTACATCCCCTCATTCAACACAACAATAATAATAGTAATACAACAATAATAATAGTAATAATAATAATAATAATAAAATAATAATAATAATAATAATAATAATAATAATAATAATACTGCTTGGTTGTCTAACTCCCAGACTCATGTAAGGAACAGCGGAACAGCAAGAGGATATTATTTCAATAATAAATACATACCTTTCAATTTATTTTTTTAAGGAATTCATATTAATAAATTATATTGTCCAAGTATTAGATTACTCCTTCTCTTCTGGGTTGTATCTTAAGTTGACTTCATCATAACTAAATAAGATGCAGTCTGTGGTGAATCAAATAGCTGCAGAGGTAGCTCTCCTTTCCTTGAATGCCTATCCGTGCAGCTGTGCAGCGTAACCCGGTCATGGTTAAAGTTCTGGCCTCTCATTCGTTGGTTTCGTGGGAGAGAAGCACAGCCCATTACCACTGTGGTGCAAATGCATCTCGTTATTACAGCAGCTAATGCCTCACAGATAGAGGATAAAGAAAAATGATGCCAAATCTAGAATAAGTAAAGGACCAATAAATGTGTTAACATACATTGAAATATTATTGTTAATATTTTCTACTGAGTCACATGTAATGGATGATTCGCTATTTTTGTATACAAAATGATTACCTGTTAATAAGTAAATTAACAAATTAGCTTTACATAATAGTGATAGATCCTATTAATATTATACTGTTAATTCATGCATGACTGTTAGACATAAAATCTCAATTAAATAAAGGATAATGTGGAACTAATAACTGCAATTATGCTCCCTAAATGGGATGTCAGTAACAGAATATTGGGGGCAGAATGCTGGTCTCCTTTCATGGCGGTGCTAATGTCACTCTTAGCATTTCGTCTGAATTAACACCTGGAATTACAGTGTTATTGACTGAAGTCTTTAATGTGCTGGGGGGTCAGGTATGGGGGCGTCGGGGGGTCCTTCATCAGTCCGATGCTCAGTTACACTAGAAGGACATGCCTTGTGCATCATGGGGGCAGGGTTTTTATACCCATTCTCATGAAACATTAATGCACTAACTTCACTTGACATAGATCAATCATGTATTTTATTAATCATTTCATTCAGGAAAACATTTAACTCTAACCTCCACCCAAGGACCTGGATGGAGTGGTGGATCTGACACCAGGAATCTTTGCAAGCAACTGGAAGGTTGCTGGTTCAAATCCTGTGAATACCCAGACTGATTCTACTCTGTTGGGTCATTAAGCAAGGCCCTTAACCTGCAGTTGCTTCATCTTGGATATGACGTTAATCTACATCCTGCCTTATAAGGAGGTCCTCTGACTTACAGGGAATAACTTGCTGGCAGGAATGGCACTCCAGCCACTGGAAAAAAAGCCTCACACTGGTCCATTCAGACTGGTGTGGTGCTGAGGCATCACCCACCACAAGGCTGCACTCAGGGTGTCATCCCTGAGGTGGTTCGTCATGTGCTGTAGTCAACGTGTGCTTCTTACCTCCTCAGGACCTGGGAACCGAGCCTCATATTTCAGTCCATTTTACCGCTTTTGAGAAAGCCTACAGTCCCCGGAGTAAATGGGGAGGGAAGCTCTTGCTCAAGGGCCCAGTGGTGACATCACTCTGCTAACCCTGGTCTTTGAACCAGCAACCTTCTGATCACAGGCACAGTGTCCTAAGCTGGAGAGCCACACACCACGCCTGTTTTTTTTTAATAAAAGGGGATGGAAAGCAGCTGCTTGACCATTAGGAGTTTAAATTAAATAATTAGTGTGTAAAGCCTGAATGCTACTTCCGCTAGTTCTTCTAGCGCTACCCTGATGGAGTCCTGCCGATTCTCTCACGATTTACCCCCCCCCCCCCTTTTCATTTTAAGTAACATCCCCTGCTATTCAAGATAAAAGTTTTTCTTTCCTTCTGCTGGAATGGACCTGTCGTTGTAATGAGGATTCGACTCGATCGCAATCCGTCACGCGCCCTAACTTCCTAATAAGAATCAGCTAGCAGGTTTCTTTTTTCCCATTCAACTTAATTTTGTCACGCTGAGAACACAGGGCATTTTTTATTCTCCGTTATTATATTTGTCACACACATACAAATGCGTGTTCTCTGCAGGGCTGGGGGTTCATAGTCCTAATATCCTGGAATGGAGAGAAAAGCCCTGGAATTTCATAAGACAGCCGCTGCCTCATAGCATTTAAATCCCAGATAGATGGGATATTACTCGCCCACTATCTTGCAATAAATTAGATAGCAGCCTGCTTGTTGGGGCTCTGCTCAGAACCTGGCCGTGGGCTTTGCCAAGCTAATTAAACCTGTCTCTTCCCAGGCAGTGGAGACCCTTCCCCGATACGGAACCGGCTTGTTAAGATGCTGTCCTTTTCACCCAGGTGCAGATTGGCTCGGGGGGTTAGACCCTTCTGGCTTGAGTCCCCCCCACCCGGGTCCATTTTGTAGGTTGCGTTTATATGCAAGAGATGCATGTTAGCATGTGTGTGGACTGCCACTAAATGTTGCATTTCATGATACAGCATCAAAAGAAACCAAACATAGGTGCTTATTGGGTTAAAGTTAAGAGATTTTCTTTTTGTCGTGTTTCGGGAATATTTAGACTTGCTGTTTCTTCTCTCTGGCAACTCGATCCTGCACCAGAATTCCTGACTGTGTTGTTTTCCTGGGATTGCAGTGACAGCGGCCCATGCAGCTCCATTAAAATGAAATGTTAGAATGAAATCTGCACTTGTTTTTAGGAATCCAAGTATTTCATATTTCTCTCATTTGATTGTTGGGTTTTGCTGATATGTATGATTATATCTGTGTGTTTTTGACGCTGTTGTTAAAGGGATTTGGTAGATGGTGGCAGCTTGGTTGGACTGCTATTCAGTCCGGCCAGGAAATGCCTGTTTTTCAAGTGATGTTACACATTCAAGAATAATGTAATAGTATATAGTTAGGCCAGACAAATAAGGTAGAAGGATAGCAAAATAAAACTAATATAAAGTAGCAAAATGTGTACCGAAATATATAAATACATAAAAAGTAAAGATAAAAAAGTTATGAGAAAATACTTCTGAAAAATATTTTAAATGCCATAGGAAGTGATTTGTTTTGCATTTTTATATCCTGTATTTCTTAAGATCGAAAATTGGAACCCTATGTAAAGACCCCCCCCCCTTGCCTTTCAGTGTGTACCAGGTGGTGGTAGAAGAAGAGCGCCCCCGTCGGGCCAGGGGGACAGCGGAGATCCTGCGCTGCTACCCCGTGCCCATCCACTTCCAGAACGCCACCCTGCTGAACTCGCCTTACTACTTCACCGCGGAGTTCCCCGCCACCGGCATTCAGACCCCCCAGCGCTTCAGCATTGGTGACAACAGGACGTACAGCGGCTACTGGAACGCACCCTTGCTGCCCCACAAGAGCTATAGCATCTACTACCAGGCCGTCAGCACCGCCAACTGGGTGGGTATTCTCGGAACAGCCCGGAACGGCCATTAGCTATTATTAGCATTAGCGTCACGCTAAAAACACGTCAAGGGTTTCTGTGAGTCTATTACCTTTTACGGAATGCTAACACTTAAGAAATAAAACGATGGCAGTTTTAATATACCTTAGAAATGTACCAAAAACCTATTTCAAAGTAATTTACCCCTCCTTTGATCAAGACAAACCACCACTTAGCGTTAGAGAAGTGAGCCACTTTTGCTGCTAATTCGTGGAAGGATTCCCCCCCTCCAAAATGACACTCATTGTTAAACAACAGTCATGCTTTTAAACTACTGCAAGAAAGGACCCTCTGAAAAATCATGAGCACTTACAACCGAAAGAAAATCATCCGAACGAGACGGAGCAGCTGGCAAATGCATTGTTCCAGATATTAGCTATTCACGTTCAGGATCTGAGAGTGGAGCTTAACAACAGCAAATACAAAGTCAGAAATAATTATCGAAACCTGAAATTACTCTATCCGTGGGCCTGGAATGCAAATTAGGTGTCAAAATGAAAATTGTTTTAATGTGATACAGAATTTGATTGAAGGTTGCAGACAGGGCCGTTGTCGTTCACGACTCCTCCGTTCATGAGTGGCAACAGGAGTTTTCAGAATCGACCAGATAGTGCTTAGAAGGGGGCAGGTTTTATCTTCTCAGGGGCCCTAGACAAAGCTTTCTATGGAAGCCCTACTCCCCACCCCCCCAAGTTCAGGCAAGTAAATTTGATTTGGAGGGGTCATTAAGCAATAAATTTACTTTCGCTTTGGAAGAGAAGCTCTAGCTCTCTGTAAGCCTATCGGATCTCTTACATGACATGAATGGGGAGGGGTTCCTTGAATTGTGGTCACTGATTGGATTCTGAATAGCGATACTGAAAACCACTGTATCCTATAAGAAAACTGACAATCATTTCGCTTCCTCGGCAACACAAATAATTTGGGGCCCTTGACAACTGCCTGTTCTGTCTATAGCTAGAGCCTGCCCAGCCAAGCCCTATAACTCATGACCCACCTAATTTAGTGACTGAAATGGTGCTTTGCCTCGCTTTGGACTTCAACCGGAGACCTCACCAGGAGTGCAGTGGTTCACATGCTGGTCAGAGGCATGTCAGTGCACTAATGCATTATTAAAAGTTAGATTAATTGGAAAGTGGGAATATCGCTAATCTCCTCTTTTAAATGCAAATTGGCCTTAATGAAAAGCACGTCAACTTATTTTCTTCAGGACGACAGTTCAAAAGATTGTGTAATGCGGTGTGACTAATTGGACTGCCCAGCCTTAGGGGAGTTCTATCAGAAGCCACGGGCCTAGAACCCAATCCTCTGTGGTCAAACCCTCAGAGCTCAATCCATTGCAGCTTCACGCTGAACGACACGTCTCAGATCTATAAACACACTCAAAAATATGGCATATGAGGCAATAAAAAAAACCTGATTGGTTGCATGCATGCTGTGTTTTAAATGGAGATGGTTTCTGTCGCTTACCGAGTAGATTCATGTCAAAAGCACTTAGCAAGAGTGTCTCGGGAAATCGTAAGCTGGTCCGGACCTGAGGTCTTTAAGAAAGGCTGCCTCTTTGAATCACAGTCGGCCCCTAATGGACTGGATGCATTGTAATTACAGTAATGAATTAGGGAAACTGTAAAGGTGGTCACCTTGCGTGGTGGAAAATGACAGGGTGTTCTGAAAAGGAATAAATTTATACGTCAGGAAGGTCAGACATATTTTATTTTATCAGAGGAATAAAAAGACGAATGGGCCCAAAATTAGAATGTAATAATGCACAAGCGTCCCACGGTGAGTGGACCTCATGTAAATGCGTCCTAGAAATCTGACGATCGCTGTGTCATATTTTGCAATTATTTTGTGGCCTTGCTTTTAATTATTTTACAGGTCTGTATCTTTTTTCCACTTGGATCTCTCATTAAACACTGCACAGATGTTAATTATTTTAAAATATAAATTAAAGTAACTGTGTGAGGATATCCAACTAATTAAGGTTTTACAATTGTCTTTTTTTAACTATTACTATTTTTTTAACTACAGTAGTTATATGTTAGCTTTTGCGCTAACACTTTTAGCTGGTGTGTATAGTGGTACCTCAGAACTCGAACTTAATCCGTTCAGAATCCCAGATCGAAATCTAAAAAGTTCAGGTTCTGATCAAATTTTCCCCATAAGAATTAGTGGAAAACCAATTAATTGGTTCTCGGCCCCAAAAACTTACACCTAAATATGTTTTTTTTAGCATTTAAACACAAAAACGAACTGGATAAAACAAAAAGAGCATATACTGTACTAAACACATCTAAGGACATTTATAAAAACAATAATTTATAAAGTAAGAAGATAAATGTATTCAATGTGTAAAGTTAAAAAACAATGTATTCTGTTGATCCGCTCCTTCAGTGTGCCACGGCCCCTCGTTAACCCCGTGTGGAATCCCCGTGTGATCAGCTGTTTCAGGTTGTTGTCATTAGCCCTCTGTATTTCGTCCGTGTTTCAGTTTGTTTCCCCAGTCTGGTCATTGTATTGTTTGTCTGCGTTTTGCCTGCCTTACCTGTAAGTAAACCCCATACTCCCCGATACCCTGACATCTGCGCCTTTGTCTCCGTTCCGTTCCCGCTCGGCATGACAATATTATTATAATTAAATAATTTT
The DNA here is from genome assembly GCA_015164015.2 of Brevimyrus niger. Classification (NCBI taxonomy): domain Eukaryota; kingdom Metazoa; phylum Chordata; class Actinopteri; order Osteoglossiformes; family Mormyridae; genus Brevimyrus; species Brevimyrus niger. Next base: position 22,318,830 of record JAABNY020000001.1, read on the forward strand.
ATAACTGAATTCCCAATGGTTTATTATTAATAATAAATTAATTAGTATGAAATCTTTGTTTTAAAATGCATTTTATTATATAACAATAATTACTGTTACTGTCTATCATTGTCTACATTTATTTTTACTGTCTAAATATATGTATTCAGGTAGTGTAAACATGCATGGTGCTAATACAGCGAATGCGAAGCTGAGACTGAAGCGTTACCCTTTGTTTCCACTGAGAGACATGCGTGCGTGACTCATTTCCCCAGAGCCTAATTTATGTTAGGTATGCGCTCACGGTTTGACTTCTGAGATTCAGATCAAGTTCTAGGTATTTTTTTTTCTGAACTGGTTGGTTCGACTTAAATAAATTTAAGTTCTAATGAGTTTGAGAACTGAGATACCACTGTATATGGTCCCTGTCCACCTCTTGGCTTTCTCACCAACTATCTGTAGATGTTTTATTCGTTGCTTTTTGCACATGCACTAATGTACACAGAATCCGCACATCGGTGCTCAGCATTTTATTTTCGGCTGGGAATCAAGAGCCACTCTTTACCCTCAGGTACACCACTGTGTTTAACGTTAATAATTCACTAGTCTCGTATGTTAATTGGTTTACATTTTAAATAATGCAGAGTAGGGAAGGATTGCATTTACTTTGATAAAAGCACAAGGATTTCAGCTTTTGATATGTGGGTTCAAGAAGCTGTCATCTTGCATTTGCAACATCCATCCATTTTCTGTAACTGCCTGTCCTATTCACGGTCATGGGGGTATGGAGCCTATGGACACAAGGCAGGGAGTAACCCTGGATGGGGCACCAACCCATCGCAGGGCACAACCACTATTCACTCACATATGCATATCTACAGGCAATTTGAGGGGGGAGACCTGAGTATCTACAAGAAACCCCACAAAGACCTGGGGAGAACATACAAACTCCACACACAGCCATGGCAGACACTTCAACCCTGGTCCCAGAGATGTGAGGCGACAGTGCTAATAACTGCGCCACCAGGCCGCCCCCCACGTTTTCTTAGAGGGAAAAAGGAACTGGTGCAGAAGTGGCTCAGTAGCTTGGCTAATCTATTGCCTAATTTACATGGATTTCCTGCGATTACTTTCCATAGATCTAAAGGTACACTATTCAGGCTAATTGGCATCTCTCAATGACCGTTAGCTCACACTCGTTTGTACATGTGCTCTACTAGTGCCATTCAAAACTGTTACCCCCATTTGCCCACACAGCGCAGTGATCAGTAAGTATGATGCATACATAAAACCATCACATTCATGCTATGCTAAATGCTGCATAATGCTAAAAGTGAACTATTAAAAAGATTAGCTAACTATATATGTTTAAAGGATCATAAATATTCGCCCAGCTGTTGAACTCCTTATAAAATAATAAATGCTGAATATAAATGCTTTGTTCAGCAAATAATTTGAAGCATATATTAATAAAAATATATATTTTCGCAGATAATTGCCTAGCTAATTATGCGGACAGCATAAAAACATAATCAAACATGCGGACAGAATGTCTCTCGCTGACTGCTTCTATGGTTTTACAGTATTTGCGTTTCCTCTGTGGCGGGAGCAGGGGGCTCCGTTCCGTCTCATCCTCCTTTCCCGCTGGCTCCCCCGGCAAGTCGCGGCACACGGCATGTCTGTGCCAGCAGCTATTACAGGCTGGATTCCACACCGGTCCATCTGTGCCAAGTCCAAATGCGCTGTGGCCGCTTTAGAAATGCCCAACGCAGCAGAGAGGGCAATCAGCTATCGCGCTTCTGCAATTGGGCTGTCGCGGAGGAGATCGGAGGCTGGCGGTGGCAGGGAGGGACATTTGGGGACGCTGAACCTCAAGGTCGTCATGCTTTCCCTTCAGTTAGAGGCTGGGTGCCAGCATTTCAGACACCCCCTCTGTCAACTGGAAGGCAAATGGTCACCCAGGGTTCTGTGTCTGTTACATTTTTGCAGGGAAGAGCCAGTCCTAACCAGGATGTCTGTGCCCCTTTCACTGCTGCTGTATTTGTTGACTCCGTAGTGATGTTCTTCCCCCCTCCCCCCGTTCTCCCCCCTTTTCTGTCTTTTGACGCAGGAGACAAAAATCGATTGCGTGCGAGTCGCCACCAAAGGTAGGACTTGACGCCGCTGTGAGTCGAGGGTGGAGTGTCCCCGTCGGAGTGTTGCCTGAAATGCATGTGCTGCCGAGTGTTTATTTGGCATCTGTCCAGCACACGCTTCACAACACTACTAATGTTTTGGCATGTTTATCTTTCTTCCTGATGCTCTGCGTGCATTTTTCCCTCCAAGTTCTTTTGCCCAAATCCACTTGGTTATTTCTCAAGTGTCAGCTCCATGTTTCCTCCAGCTCAAGCTTCTTTGAAATGGCATATCTGTTACAGCCACGTCATATTTAGTCAAAAAGTCCACACCAAAGTCCTCGCATACCAATGTGTGTCCGTCCCTCAGGTTTCGCTGTAGTCTGGCCTGCATCTGAATATCAAACCAGCACCATCCAGTATCACTGCCAACACAACTGTTCCATAGGACTTTATCTTCCCATCTGAATTATGGAGGATGTCAAGTGTGCCGTCAAACAGGCTGACAGACAGGAGTTGTGGAAGGTGTTCAGTTAGTTGGTCCAGGTTACACATCTGGGCAGATGCCATTTGCAACGGACTTACTTCAGGGTGACAGGGGGGCATCACGTTTCCATGGGTGACCCTCAGCTCCACGTGGTCCCTCTCCCAGATAGCACGCAGCGCTGCTTTTGAATTTAATTGTGTGCAGATGGTACGTAATCTATTTTCCTTACTGCGTGCCATCTTTCTAATGGGACCCAGGCTGTTCTATGCAAATGAGATATTTTTTATTCCAACCATTTTCCCTCCTTTTTGGTGGTATTTGCTGTTAATCTCTGCAAGCTAACAGCTGAGTCACTAAAATAATCTGTTTATTTTAACCTGGACTTTAACCTGTGACACCCATTTTAGAAATATGGCAGACTTTTGCTGGAGCGTCTGTTAAACTCGACGCCGAGTGTCGAAACGTCCGCCAATCATGAAATGACTGTCCCCCACAAATACGGCCAAAGTGACAACGATAATTTGTGATTCTGCTCCAGTACCCAAAGAGAGCTAAAGAATAATGCTCCCACACTGCGATACACAAGACCTTCCCCGCACTGTCAGTGCCCTGCTGCTTGACGGGTAACGGTAGCCCCGCTATGAGGTGCTAACACTATCACCCACACACAGAGGTCTTCCGGCACCTGCCCTAATGTTGGTTTGCGCTGTGACTAATGATCCTGTGTTTCTACGCCCAAACTTCTGGCTTCAGTCTGTCCTTTTTCTTCTCTTCTCCTTCTGCATGCTGGACCGGGAACTCTCCCTTTGCCATTAGCTGCCATAATCGCGACTCAGCTCACCACACCCTACATACGCATCGCCCCGGCGGCCGGCGACAACCAGCTCACAGGTCAGACCCTCCGCCCTTCCCCCACGACCCCCCGCCTCATGCCGCATTCCTCCCGGCCACGAGTCTCTGTGTTGGGGAGGCTGCTTCCTTTGGATGGCACTGCAGAGCATGTGTGTGACCTATATCTGTGAGTGAGTCTCTGTGCTCTTATGTGTATTTATGTGTAACTGTTTTTATCTTTGTCTGTGTATAGGTATGTCAACTGTGTGCCTGGCTCACTTTCCTCACTGTATTTCTGTTACAGTTAATTATAATTGTATGCTCTGTGAGTTCATTGCTGTGTTTGAATATGCATATCTGCTTTTGTGTCACTGCGAGTGTGTTTGTAGTGTCTTTCTGACTATGCTTGCATTTATGGGTACTGACTTACTGTGCCATGAAAATACATATAGCCAACTGAAGGCTAAGCATTCATTGACGTTTGCTGGTAGTGAAATTTTTGCGTTCACTTAGGGCGCTTTTCCACCACACAAAGTACGGTACATTCGGTACTTTCGCTTTTCCATGGACTTCCGGTTTAGTACCAGTACCGAAATCTTGAGTACTGAAAGTGCCAAACCAGTTGGGGTACTTATTTATTACTTCGGTACATTGGGGTGGGACTTGCAAACGTATTTGCTGTCGATTGGTTATGCAAA
>JAABNY020000001.1:22325217-22350204 GCA_015164015.2 Brevimyrus niger
TTGGCACAGACTGTGATTTTCACAGGGATGAGGGGAGGAAGACTGGAGGGCATGCAGAAGCGGAAAGCAAACCTCCAACCCGAGCACACTGGATCACGCCCATGCGTGTGGGAGCATGGGGGTGGGTGGGTGGGGATCCTTTATATTTCAGTGTGACAGGAATTCTGAATGAATCTCATGACGACCTCAGATTTATTTCCTTGTTCCTTGCCTCTCCTTGAATGACCTGTACAAACCATAAGGAAACGAGCAGACGACTGCAGCCTCTGAAGCCAGTTCTGTCTGCCTTTCCTCATACCTGCAGGCACGTTTGGGGGTTGTCATTTAAAGAAAGGGCTGAATGCCGTCTCACGGACCCCGTGGCTGGCCCTCGGTGGCCTCTTTTAGAGCTTGGCCAGCGCAGAGTAGTCAACATCTCTTGGCATGGCATCTACTGCTGAGCCGAGGACCCCCCCCCCCCATCACACACACTGGCACTCCCCAGATTTTCAGAGAGCTCGGTTAAATTCGATCAGCATCATGAGCATCCCAGCTATCAAGCGGAGGGCCAGCTGTGGCCACCCGGGGTGGATATCCTTATCTGGCCCCCGGAGACAGCAGATGTGACACTCCTGTGACTCAAGCTCACGTTCGGCTCTCGCTGTTCTCCTTGAGGCGCCTGTTATGTAGGAAGTGGGAGTGGAGTGTGCATATGGGGGAGGGGGGGGGGGTTCAGAAGCTGAGCATGGCAGCTGGGACGCCCCCTGAAGTAACCTCAATTCCTGCTACTTCCTACTCACAAGGGTTCAAATCTCTTCCTACATGCTTTTAAATCGGCCCTGTTTCTCCCAGCGTGATATTACATGGAAATTCCAAAAGAAAAATTTAAAAATAAACAGGAATTATGCTGCCAAAACCTGTATTGTTTTTTATGTTGTTTATTTATTTTGCTGTAATAGCAATTTACTCCGAACAACAATCATGTTGCTTTTGTACTGGGCGGTGATTCTTTGTCAGTATTTAGACTATTTGTAATATTATCTAGACTATTGTTCACCTTTATGTAAAATAAAGAAATAAATTCATGTGTATAAAAAAAAAAAAAAAACATTCTCAGGGAAGCTCAGAATTAAAGTGTCGAGTTCTGGGGGCAGTTGGCCTCTTAGAAGAAGCATCACGATATGTCAGCTTCAGCTTCAGCGCTAAGCAAGTCGATGGATGGAAAACAGGATTACACAGGGCAGCCACCGACATCGATATCAGGAAGACAAAAGCAATTCTCAGTGCATAAAAATCTCTCAGCATGGACTTCAAGAGTAAACTGCAGCAGAAGTGCCTCCTGGCTGTGTCACAGGATGAAAAGCATACAAATTAAGTATGCAGTGCATAAAATTTCATTTCTATGGATACCACATTGTTGAGTAATGCTCATAATTAACTTCGTTTCATCACATGGCATTCATAGCAGAAAAAAACGCAGATGATGCTCATAGACTTTTCCCACATCTTGTTTTCTGTACCCTCGTTATTGTTCTGCTTAACTTTCTTATCCAATTAAAAACTCAAGTTTACTTTTAAATGTATCTTCAGGCATATACTGCCCTTCACAATAACACATAATTACATAACACTCTAATCAGGAAAAATTTAATACTATAGTTAGCGAAATGTTCCTATGATATTTCAGGGTATCGTTTCTCCAGTAATGACTGATTTTTTTTAAAAAAGGAATGAAAATGGTAAATACTTTCTGTCATTCTAGAATAGTACCAGATATGTGGTGTATTCACTCCTTGCGATGAAAGTTTCACAAAGTATCCAGAATGCCATAAATACTTTCTGTATAATTCTAGAAAACTACCAGATATACAGTATATCACTTCCACCCATCCGATGATAGTTTACAAAGGATCCAGAATGCTCTCCCAGACAGGAAGTGTTGATTTGGTCTTTGTTGTCCCTTCCAGTTTTCCTGTTCCCCATCCTCAGTCAAAGTCAGAAGGTCGTTTGTTTTTCCGTGGTCGTGAAAGTCCAGCATGTGTGTTCAGCACTCTGAGCTGAATTCATTTGCCACCAGGGGGCTTTTATATATCCCCGCGGGTCATCCCTCAGCACTTACGCATGTCAACAGCAGTGAAATGCAACTTTTTTTGAAACGGAGATGGGTACCCGGCAACATCCGTCACCACGGTAACGATACTGGGGAAGAGGCATTGCAATGGATGCTGTCACATGCAGGCGGGTGGAATCGATTCTGTTGGACAAATTGAGCAGCGTGTCCAGACTATTTTTCATCAAAAGCTCATTTAGCGTGGGGGAGGGGGCAGTGGATATTTCATTGGCCAGCTCGTTGACATGCCGTCACATTATGTCAGACGCGGGTGGTTCGAGGCCCTTTTTAAGGAGGTGTTTTGCCAAGCTCTAGATGGTGGTTATCGTGCTTGAACAGACGCTACCATCCCAATTGCTGACGATGTCGTGGATAAATACCTCAGATGGAGGTGTCCCTTGCTGTTGCCCCTCTGTGTGTGACCCAGATTTTAATTTTTAAGGAAATGAAATACATTTAGTCTCTCAATGAGATAATAATCGAAAAGAACCACGTAGCGAACTAATAAATTGTGCTTTCTCCCACCTTCATTTATAGGGACAGAAGGAGAAAAAAGGTTTTGTTAAGATCAGAAAGGAGAGATGAGATAAACGTGCACTTGATGTTTGCTTGACATCGGTATGATGGCAGGTGGGGTATTCAGTGACCCCCCTGGAAGGAGTTGCCTGTTTGTCTTCACATGCTGCTGGAAATCTATAAACGGCCAGAGGGAGCAGAAGCCAGTCCGATTCGCCTGTGAGCTTCGGTTAATAAGTAATTCGCAGCACCTCTTCTGGCCCGCGGGGGCATCCTGGCTCGCAGAGACCGGCACCGATTGAGCGTGAGTTTCACGGGCCGGAGAAGCTTGGCAGCAGCAGTACTGCGGTGCCCCTGGAATGGGCATCTTTGGCTGGCATGCGACAGCAAGATCTCATCTGCATTGATAGCTTCCAGAATGATCTACATAGCGAAATTACATAAACACATGGGGATATAAAACCACCGTTGAGACTGACTTTAACGGAGCAGTTTGATGAGAGGCCCAGATTAATTTCTGCTGAATGCTCAAACTGTTTGCTTAATGGAATTATACTTGCGCTGTGTGTGTGTCTGTGTTTGTGTGTGTGTGTGCGTGTGTGTGTGGATTATGTTCATATTACAATGTGGGGATCAATGACCATTTTTCAGGTCCCCACAAAGATCTGTGACTGCAATCAGAAAACTAAAAATGCCAAAAGTCTTGCATTTTATTTGGTTACTTATGGTTAAGGTTAGGGCTGGGTAGGGGTTAAGGTTGTCATTTTGGGATTACAGTTTTCCCCCATAAAATGAATGGAGAGTCTCCACAAAGATATAATTGCAAACCTTTATGTGTGTGTGTGTGTGTGTGTGTGTGTGTGTGTGTGTGTGCGTGTGCGCATGCGTGTGTCTGTGTCTTTGTGTGTATGTGTATATTAGAGGTTTGTAATTATGGTGATAGTAGGTCAAACCCTCTTTTGATAAAATACTGGCCAAAATGTCCTTGTAGGAATCCTTATACTTGTAGCAATCGGCTTGGCTAAGCAGTTGACCAGAAGCATACATTTTGTGTCACCCTCAGGTAGTTTCCATGTGATCGCAGCTTCTTTGGGGATTCCTTTTCCCGCTTTATCTGAACCCCTGTCGGTTGCAGGAGCAGCCACCCGGAAGCCTGATGCCGTCGAACCTGAGAAGCAGACCGACCACACAGTGAAGGTAGCTGGGGTCATCGCTGGCACCCTGCTCTTCGTCATCATTTTTCTTGGTGTGGTGCTGGTAATGAAGAAAAGGTAAGTAAACCTGCCGACTCGCTTATAGCCTGTTTGAATACCTGTGGGTCAGGTGCACAGAATCCCACTAATCGTTGCCACAGTTACGTCATAGTGTAAATAATTGCTTGCATTCCAGAGCTGATCCAGTTGTAAATAGTAGTATTGGGCCAATTATTTACATGTAGCGGCATGTATCAGCTTTGAGATTCGGCACAGAGCTGTCTTCCAGATGATGGCGTAAGAGCTGGGGAATGCAGTATTAATGTGGCTCAGCTTCATCGACCTCTTGCTGAAGGCAACAAAGGTGATCTGTGGATGCTTTGTTTATTGTCCCAGGGGGTTTCAGATTCCCAAAAACAAGTTTAGAAATAAAATAAAATACTTTAGTGAAGTTGTTGCAGCACTATCAGCTAATCAGTTTGTTGTCATTCTGGTACTTAAGGTAATAATCTTGTGCTATCAGTGATTGGGAAAATATATGTTGCATCCAGGCCAGATAAACAACAGTCGCTACAATCAGTCTTACATTTTCTGCAAGATCAGTGGTTATGAGTATCTATGTAGTAACAGTAAAGAATAAAAATATTGAGACAGATTGCCACATTGTGAACTGAGCTTCAAGTAAATTGCATTTGCATCGACACGCCTCGTTAAAGGGCCTAACAACCCAATTTTCCCACCACAACAAAGAAACGATCCTGCCAGACTTCTCAGTTTCGATGACCTGGCAACGGGAGTACGAAATTATTTTCGGGGGCTTGTGTTATGAAGGGGAAAGTGAGTGGGGGAAAAAATGAGATAAGACAGAAAAATTGATGAAAGTGCATTTTTCATGGAGAGGCCTTGGGCGATTGGCTGCAGGCTAGTTTAGCTTAGCAGCGTTCCCATGTCAGGCAAAGGCCTGGTTCCCCGCACCCTTCTCCGGATCCAGCGCTCTTCAAATATCAGGCTGCTTTGTACACACTGAATACTGCAATAACACACGATGACGTCTTTGGTTTGCTGTAGATTACTATGGTGTACTTTTCCAAAATTAAAATATTTCAGAGAAGCAGATACAAAGAGGGACGCTGTTAAGAGATCAAACACTGCTGTAATGCTCAAAACTGACGGTGTTTTTTTTTTCTCCCCACATTCTATTGAACCAAAAGTTCTTTGATAAGGTGATAATAGCAAGTCATTAACACATGGTTTTCTGTGTATGTTCAGTGAAAATATCACAGTACCCATAAAAAATATGTTTATTATGCACAGTGGTCTTCAAAAAATATGTTGACATGATAATACTTCATAAATCTTTAATATGTATTTGCTGATTTGAAAATGAGACCTTAAGAAATAGTTCAAATGTGAGTTTTAGTTTCTGTGATTGCATACCCCCCCCCCCCCTCAAGAATTTATCCTGAAGGAGACATTTTATTGCACCTGGGTTTTGCAAAATAGCCACATATGTTTAAAAAGTGGACAGCAATATTCTGCTTTTAAAGTCAGTTTTTAACTCCCCTGCCTTCATCTGGTTCCCTTCTAAGACCCGTGAAGCACCTCTGTCAGCCTGTGTCAATGCCCGTAATACATCATAATGACTGATTCCAAAATGCAGCTCCTTTAGTAGCGTGCCACCCCTCCCAGCCTGCTACCCTCTCCTATGGCAGAGGGACTCCTACCCCTCCCCGCCCTCAGGCACTCACGCATGACTCCTGTCCAGTCCAGTAACCGCATTGCTCTCACGTTCACGGATAACCTTCGCTTAGGCCACCATATCTGGTTTCGTTCATTTATATATTTTTCGGACATTAATATTTTACTTTTCTTTCCTTCATTCCATTCCCCTTCCCCCCCACCACTGCTTAAATCCTACCTCCACCCCCCCGGCAGAAGAACCTATCACTCCTACACTTACTACCTGTAAGTAACCACCTTGTGCAACGTCACGCTGTCTCCCGCACTTTCTCCATGCATGACTAGCAACTCTTGCCCTTTTAGAGAGCATCCATGACATCATCCCAGCTTTCGCTCAACACTGTACACTTGCATTTTCTATTTTCTTTTGCCAAAAAATGTCAATGCAACGATCCATTCTCCATTTTTTTAACACTGCGGCCAGTGTACGCCAAGTTTCACCTTCCTGCTAGAGAAATTGAGACTTGCATGCTGTTTAAAAGTATACTCTCAGTACGATTAGGTGCTTGGCCCTTTTTTTGGATTATTTAAAAGTTCAAAAAAAGCAATAAAATAAGTAATTTATTTCTTCTCCTGCTAATATGATTTTGAGAATAAAACATCTATCGATTTAGTTCAATTTGAGCTGTCAGGATTGCTTGTGGACGCTAATCTCTTGCATTTGCTGAGAACTGTTTAATACTTTAGGGTTTGTTTTCAGAGACCACAGACTAGCGGCCTTTTCTGTTATGCCTTCTGACCTCATGGCTCAGATACCCAAAAATCCATGTGGACCTGTAACCCTGCCCCCANNNNGATTGCCCCCCACCCCATACACACACAAACCTTGCTGCTGTTCGTCTGAGAGCCCTTGTTTGTGTCCTTCTCTCATTTATTCATGGATTTATTTCTTTAGTATTATTATTTTATTTCTTGCATGCTCTTGTTGACAGCATGTGAGCCCCCCATACGGCAGCGCTAAAAGCGCTCTGCTGTTAGACGTCTCCGATGGATCTTCTTTCGTTTCCAGGCCCAGCTCTGAATATGATCTTAATCTGCTCCTTATGTCGCACATCACTAGGCAATAAAGTTCCATCAGCTCTGTATTTATTGTTTAAGGCCTCCTCCTCTCCAGCAGAGCTGCTGCCCCATGGACCAGCAAATCGGCATGGCAACTCGCAAATTTTGTTACCATGCCCGGCATCACGTTGCGTGCTGTTTAATGCGATTCATACGGTGCGATTTGTTCCGTCGACCGATTGGTCAGAACGGAAAAGGTTAATTGATAGAGAGTTCAGCTGAAACACAAAAGACTATACCTTCCAAACCGATTGCTAGTGTTGCTCGGTTGTCAATACTGGCATTTGTGTGACCTTTGACCCCTGATACCTCCTGCTGCCAGCTCCTATGAGCAGAGGGGACCCTGGTCTATCAAACACCATGTGATCACATGCTGCTTCTTATTCCACCTCGGCCCTTAATTGCTGAATTGCAGAACCTGCTTTTATTAGTGACCCGAGTTTCCCTGGTGTTGCAGGTATAAATCCGTTAGTGATATCGAGGCTCCACGTTCCTGAGGTTAAGGAAATCAAATTCAGAATTGTCTCTGTTTAGGGCGTGTACATTAGGGTATGTACATTATGTGTGTAAAACGAAGAAATTCCCACTGAGATTGGGTAACTATATAATAATCATTACTATTTAGGTATGGCGGTGCCAGTCAACCCATGACAAGGGCCACCGGCTTAGAAACCACTTTGACATGGGGCACTGGTGGTGAAGCTTGCCATAAACCTGAACTGGTACTAAGACATGGTATGAACCTCACACCTCCAGGGTTGTGGGTTTGAATCCCATCCCCACTTTCTGCATGTGGAGTTAGCATGTCCTCCCTGTTTTCTGCAGGTTTCCCCCAGGTGTTTTGATTTCCACTTGTTGTAAAAAGAGACTATTTGGAGTCCTTAACTGTGCACCTTACGATGGACTGGCGCGCCCCTCAGCTTTGTGTCCAGTGGTGCCTGGGTCAGGCCTCACGCTTGCTGTGACCCTGTCCTGGAGAGAAGCTTGAGAGATGGATGAATGATCCTTCAGGCTACAGAATGTTTCTCATTACTTTCCCAGATAATTTTTGGTGGACCGTCAACCGCTGAATAAAACATGAGTAGGTGACTCTTCTGAGGATGCAGGGGACCTGCTACTCTGCTTTCGACAGAATCTTCAGGCTCTTTTCATCAAAGAAGGCAAAAAGAGACCGTTTAACACCCGACTTTTAAAAGCGTGTGCTGAGCTTGTGAAAGGCTTAATTAAAACCTTAAAAGTGAGGCCCACCAAAACACAGGAATCAAATTAATTGCAACAAGGGATGTGGATTTGTTTCACTGACAAACACTGCACTCTGAGGAAAAGTGGAATGGAAGGAGTAGAAGGTGATTTCACACAGGGACGTGAGTGATCAACTTTCATTGGGGTCACAGTTTGTTGCCGTGCCAACAGTTCTCCACAGCGTTGTTTGCGGTATAATGACTAGTCCAGCTGAACGGAACAACGGTATAAGCGTGAGAGGCAAGCTGTTCACAGTTAGCATTTTTCACGCTGAATTATATATCGTGAATTTTGCTGAGGATGGAAATGGTATCATTAGTTAACATCAGAATTAAAGGTTAGCCCTGGTGCTTTCAGCAAGCAGGTTGTAAAAGGCTACTACTGTTAGCCGCCCATCGGATGAAGTGGAATTGACAAACGATAGTGGAACTGGCCAGTTGATAATGACTAGCCGATGCTGGTCACGTCGCAGCAAACACAGATACTGGATTACCCCATGACATGCTGGTGTTCCTAGCCTGGGATCTTCTTAAGCTATGTGTCAGCATTCTAGCATTAACAGAAAATTCAGTCGCTCCTCCAGATGTTTTAAATGACATTTTTGGTTTTGGTTATTCATGAACTGGTCGTGAACAATTAAATTGGAATATTTTTGGACCTTGCCAAAAGGTCTCAGAAACTTACAGATGACAAGTAAGCAAAACACAACACTAAAATGATTTTGATTACATAAAATCATAATATAAAATTACATTTATATATAAATATTAAATATTATATAAATATTATTAGGGATGCTCTGATACCAATACCAGCATTGGGTATCAGCCGATACTGTGCTCATATACTCATACTTGTACTCATAAAAATGGTCCAATACCAAAAACCGATACCTATATATCAATTAACTTTAAAAGTACACCTAGCTGTATGCTTTCTTTGGTCCTATATAAAAAGGTGGACCAATCACAGTTCTCGGAGTCTGAAAAAGAAAGTCATTTTCTCTCAATGTCAAATTTAGATGTATAATAAACTGACAAAAATCAGCCACTGAGATGCAGCAGCGAAACTAAAATGCAGTACATATTCTGTACAGTAGGCTATTTGAATTATATGCTGTTCAGCAGTTTAATTTGTGCAGTGCTGTAATATGAAAAGCGTTTGAAATAGCTATACTGTATTTTGAAAGAGTCAATAAAATTTAAATAATAGTCAATAAAAGTAAATATTGACTGTCTGGTTTATTACAGTATAACCATGTAATAAATATACAAATGTTAACTAGATGGTAATCTGCCTGAGAAAAAAAATGGTTATAATAATCATCTGACTATATTGATCAAATTTCACCCAGACATACATATACCCGGTTTCCACTGTATATATAGGCTAAATATACTGAAATGTTATATATGGTACATTTTGTTTTACAAAGCTAGGAAAACGCTAAGTTAAGCCTGATGTTGCCTTAAAAGAATGATCACAGTCTGTTCCACTCAGTGAGGCAAAACATAATTAAACGCTGGTATCAGATTGGTCCAATTGGCCGATACCCAAAGCTCAGGTATCGGTATCTTAATCCGGACAGAAAAAGTGGGATCGATGCATTCCTAAAAATTAGTGAAACATAATATTAGCTAGTGCGTACTATATCTTTAAGTGTGTACTATATATTTAAGTGTGTACTATATATTTAAGTGTATACTATATCTTAAATATATTAATATATTAATATATAATATTTAGAAATATTAAAAGTCTTTGCTTGGGTACAGGCGCATATGTTTGTCTAGGCAACCAGCCTCACTCATGTGTTACCTACAATTGTGACCATGGAATCTTGCGTTTCTCACCAAAACTTTTAAACATTTTTAATAAAGGTTTTATTAAGTGCTCCCAATGGGTACAGTAATAACTTTGTATATACAAGAGAATAATTTAGATGGTTTGTATATTACATAAACAGGTCTAGATAGCTAATGACAAAGCAATTTTACATGCAAAGTGTATAGTACAGTACTGTTTGTTTAGAAATGGGTAATAAATAGACTTTTTTTGTTATCGGTCAGGCTAGCAGACTGTTATGAGTTGAGGTTAGAGGTACGCAAGTATTATTTATGAATTTTCACATTTGCCGGAATCCGCCACCCCTTACCCTCCCAAACGCAAATGGGTTACTGTATATTCAATGCTAAAGTTCAGGGCACTTTATTTGTGCTTCCAAGTTTCAACAAATTCTGTTTATATGGAGCAAGGATCTGGTTGGTGAAGAAAACATTTCTGTGCTGTGTCTTATAGTACCATTTAAGGTGTGTTTCAATGCATAAATCACCAAGGAAACTTGTGCTTTTGAACAAGATCCTTGACTGTTTTTAAAATGCTAGTTACAGAACAGTGAGAAACTATTTCAACAAAGTCAGTAGTTGTACACCATTATGTAGAGAGCAGCTGGGGAGATGGAAATGGAGAAATGGAGTGGCCACGTCTCATGGGGGTATGTTCCACAGCGCACCAGATATAGCAGCAGGACTGCTTCAAATTTTGCTTTGGGTTTTTTTTTGTGCCAAGATGTTCCCCTAACAGGGTTTCCCCTTTCTTTGCTCTTTCAAAGGTCCTTTTCCCTCTCCTGTCTGGGTCGATCCTGTAGAACCTGCAGAGTCTCCAGTTAAGGCCAGATGTCATCCGTGTGTCTGAAAGTGGCAGAAATACCATAATTCTGTGTGCAAGTTGGAGAGGATAACTTGAGGTTTTCGGAGACTTCAGAAGAGATGAGTGCCAGCAGGCTTGTGCTGCTCATTTGGATAGATGGTTGCCTCTATTCTAGGACCATGTGTTCAGGCTGAAAGACTGTTAACTGTGCATTTACACTGAACAGTTTCCTGTTTCCTTGTTCATCTCACAGTTATTTTAAGGTGTTTACTACACTGTCCTCTTCGTAGTGGCTGGGTTTTTGGTTGAGGACATGTTAAGCTGTTTATTGAGCCTGAATGTTACAAATTGCACAAAGAGACGACCTGGAACTTTCTAGAATGTTTTTGGTCATTTTTTGGTTGTTCTTTTGAACCTTGAACTAGTTTGAGAATTGCTAGTTGACGGATGAGGCAAAGCACTCACCAGATTTCTGAGCCTTACGTCTGTCAGCCTTAATGTCCAGTCATCATCTTAGGCTGAGACAGACTGAAGGATGTCCTGCTTTCTTTTTGGCATCATAGTGGTGTCATTAAAAACACAACTGTTAATTACTGTCAATAAATCAGCTCACTATTTCATCCCTGTCTTTTGTTTACCAGTAGGAGTGAGCATCACTCTTACCTCACACCTCCAGGGTTGACGGTTCAAATTCCCCACCCAGCTCTGCGCGCATGGAGTTTGTATGCATTTCCTTTGGTACTTCAGCTTCCTCCTGTAGTCTAAATACCAGCAGTGAACTGGTGTCCGTGCCCTATGATAGATTGGCATTCTGTTTATTGAAATACCCCAGACTTGTTCACTACAGTGCCTGGAATAGGCTCTGCCCCCTGCCCCCTGCCCCCTTACGGGATCAGCAGTTGGAAGATGGATGGTTGTTTAGCCGTTAGCTGTGAAGTTAGCAAATGAAATAGGCCAAGTCATTGTCACAGGCTCCGTCTTTTCACAGACCCTAGGCAAAGCTTTACTCAGGAGGGCCCCCCAACCAAGAAAATTGATGATTCTTTCACTTCCTCCCCAATTCAGATAATTCAAGAGCCATGGGCAGCTATAGCCTACAGCTATAACCATTCAAAGGGCACAGAGATGTTGAACTAGAGTGTGATGATTCTTCTCTCTGCCTCTGACCTGTCCTCCAATGTGACCACCGCCTCCCCACCAGGCTCCCAAACCTTCAGTCAAGACAGTTCAGAATCTGCCAGGGCTGGCAAACGTATTTAGTTATTAGATACATCATTTGATATGCATGAGTCTCTTGAAGCCAATTTAAAGGACAGAAGCTTACATACCCAGCTTAGATGAAATATTTATATCCAATATTTTAGAATTCCCGATGGGCCAATGTGATGTGTACAGGCAGGTTGGAGAGCTCCTGGTCATCTTTGGGACCAACCTGTGGAGAAGAGATTTTTTTAAATGTCTACAGTAACGTTTTCATATGGGGGAATCAATGATTCATGACACAAAGGACTATAGATTTAATAGAGAAACAACACCAGGTAACAAGTGTTATTATACTCTTGTGTAAATAATCCAGTACCAGTGTTTGCTGGCTCTGCCTCTGCTTAAGCCTTACCAGTTTTTTTGCAGGTGACATCATTGCCTGGACAACATTGCGAGTCTACGGGCCCCTGTAGTCAGGGGGCTTAATCGCGCAGTTAAATCACCCCAGCACACAGGTGTGCGTGTTCTGTATTTCATATTAATGCTGCTTCTTTGGGGGCAAGACCGTATTAATCAGGGGCGCCATGGGGTTCGGCATGTGCGTGTCTGCGGCAAAAATGCAGCTTACAATCTCTGCGCGCTCACGGGTCGTCGTCACTCGGATACTTTGACCCCATGTCTCTCATAACTTTTTGTTCCTGTCTTTTCATGTTTGTTCAGCGCTTATATGGATGGGAAGCCTTCCGTTTAATGACCCACTGAAAGCAACATGACTTGTATTTTTCCACTTCCTGGCCTTTTCAGGTCTTAAAAGCAAAGGCTAACCTGTCTAATTCAATGACAAAAGAGATATATTTGTATAGAAAATATTTCATTTCGTATTTCAGTGTGAAGCGAGTTAATAATGTACTTGATATTTAAAAGGGGATTAAAAGTAATTACATGCACTTATAATGTGTTTTAATTAGGAGATTGAGTTATTTTGTATAATGCATTTTCACAATATTACATTGTCTCAAAACACGTTGATATTGGAGATTAACGGGCATGTTCACTTTAAGGATGATTGATCGTTTCATATCGGTTCATATTGTGAACTGGAGCTATTTAGCGTTTGCCTGCCTCTGTGGAGATCAACTGTATCAAACCAGCCAATCTTGCTCATTGATGCCAGTCACTCATTTCCAGCTGACTGATCTCACAGTTATGTGCATTCGGTGGCTACGATTTCCATGGGAAGTGGTGCGTGTGGTACGGGCCAGTGAGTTATTTGCAGGCCTGGTTTCTGCTGGCAGATGATTTCTCCAAAGTTTCCCTTCTGTGCTTCAGTATTTCACCAGAGATCTTTTTGCCGCAACAACAGGGGGTGTAATGTTGAGTAAGGTTGGGAAAGGTCTCAGGGGCTGGTGCTGTGGAACTAACATTGAGTTTTAACTTATTCCTCATTGGGATTTTAATCCAAACACATTTCTGGGAATCAGTTGTTCATTTGTGTGAATGTTTGCTCCATGATGATCAGGCTACAATCACGGGCGTCTCCTGCAAATGCAGAATGAAAGCCACAAAGAAAGTTATAAAACGGTTTGTAATCATTTTGTTGAAACAGGTCTTCAATCCAGTGATAGTTACTTTAGATGGGAGATGTTCTCCAATGTCACCAACCTATGGATGTTCTCCCTGGTCCATTTGTTAAGTCTGCATCTCTACCCTAGTGGCTGTCAGATGTAAAGGTCAGGTATTACCTTTCTTTCCAAAGAGGGTAAAACATTTCTGCAATCTTGTTTTTTTTCATTATTATTTATTATTATTATTATTATTATTATTATTAAACTGTCAAGCTTAGGCCCCTAGCCCCAGGTAACTGAGAAATGGCTCCTGCAAAGCATCAAGATTTATATGGGAAATAATAAATAAAGTAGGGTTATGCGGCAGCCGTCTGGACAGAGAGCTACACTCTCGGGCACATTAATGGTGCCTGTCTCCGGTTGGTCCGTCGGCCATAGCTCCCAGTGGCTCGCCTTATACACCCCAGCCGTTATTTATGTGTGTCTGCCAGCCAAGGAGAAACTTCCTCTCTGGACTTTTCGGGCTGAGGTTGCTGCTTCTTCAGGGGTCTGGTGAAAATATTAACTGAAAAAAATGAGCGTGGAAGGATAAGATGGAGGAGTGTAACTTGAGCGGGTTAAGAGAGAAAGTTTTGGAAGAGTTCTTCTGAGAACCCTACCTAGACTCCCAGGGTAGCACGTGTTTATGTGAAGGACGCGTATTCCAAGCTGTGATATGATCGACCTCCTGTGATTTATTATATTTAACAAAAACTAAAACTAAAAAAAAGTATTTTTATAAATGATGATACAATGGTATAAAAATGAAATAAATTACAGTGAATGAAATAAAAAAACTTACAGCTTAATTAATACTATGAATATTACTTTCAAAAACACTGAAAATAAGAATAAATACTACTTTCCGTTACCAGTTTTACTATTTGGCTAGATTTTTTTGTTACTTGTGTCTCACAATGTTACTTTTAAGCCATTGTGAATACCTGAAGCATGTTTTACCCATTTTTAGAACATTAGTACATAATTTGCGCCGTGTCTTAATGTAGGATTCTCTAAAAATCATAAACATATCCGACAAATATCTCTATAAAATTAAGAAAACTAGTAAAAATAAAATATATAAAAACTAAACAGAAAAATATCTTTGAAATGTTAATGAATAAAAATTAACTGAAGCTAAACTAAAATGAACTCAAACTAAACTGGATTTCAGATGCAAATATAAAGTAATATAAAAGATAAAAACTAAATTAAAAATCCAAACTGCTGTGCGGTTTGGATCGACCTTCCTGGTAACTCTTCTCAAGGTGAGGCAAGGCTGAGGTATAAATAATCTAAATGTTTCCGAGCGTAATCCCCGAGTTCTAGCCCCCCATGCTTTGTGTCTAAATTTGACCCGAGTCGGTGGAATGATGCGGATTAAAGCGAGAAGGTTATTTTTTCGGAGGAACTGCCTCAGATAAAACTACAGCCCCAAGCTGTTGCATACAGTAAGCAGTCGACGAATGGCTTGAAAGCCTGGACCAGCACGTTAACCACTGAGCCTCCAGTCAAGGGATTTTTAAACATAATTGTGAGCTTTTCTGGACCATGGCTTGCACCACCAAAGCAGCACAAAGCACAAATATCATGCGGGCTGTGTCGCTCGTTTGAACATTCCCTGGCATCAGTGCACAGCAAATACGGATGGTGAAGCCCCTCCACATTGCCTCATGTCATCCGCCCCCCACCCCGATGCACACAGAAAAGCACGGAGGGGTTCTGCTTTGCCGTGTTTTGTGTCCCTCTGGCTCCTGTTAAGTCTTTAACCAGGAATCGCTCTCATTTTGGATTCCACTAGACTGCCATGTCTGCCAATAGCTATTGGATAGTAAACAGGGGTGTCGTTAGGGATTTATGAAAAGCGGGGGATGGACCTTTCTTGGGGGGGTTGGGGGTGATTTTAATGAAAAAAAGAAAGGAACATTTTCTAAAGCTCCGTAAAAGAGCCCTAGTAACACCCCCCCCCCCCCCCAGCAGTAAAATATGTCAGCAGATAATGCAGTACTTGTTCTCAGACCAATATCTGGATTGAACCTCAACTAGTCTCCAGTAGAAGTGCTGAGCGGTTGGAGGTGATTCACACAACTAAATTAGAATCAGCTAATCATTATTTCTATATTCAATGATAGAATGACTGTAGGTGGACTTCCTGCGGGTTACGCCTATAGTATTTTATTTTATTTATCTTGTAGTTATTGCCCTTCTAAGAAACCACAGTTATTTAAAGCACAGACGTTTATGGTCTCCGCACCTTGGGACTCATCCTGCAGACACAGGAATGTGTGCTGTTCTCTCTGCCGACTGCTCCGCTGCTCTCCCCTTTGTGACTTTTTCTTCCCTTCCTTCACCGGGAAGCAATAAAAAATGCTTTCACATTTATTTTTCCATTTGCTTTGTGCCCGTACCCCCGCTGCACTTAGAAACTGACCGAGTCTTGACATTTTCGAGGAAATAGCCTGGCCGCGGCTTTTAGAAATCCTCCTCGCCGCCGCCGCTTGAGGAAGGGTCTCGGTCACTCCGCTCCCCGGTGGATACAGCAAGCCGAGATGCGGTTTGAAAGGGGGGGGGAAAAACCGTGCAAATGAAAAGAGGCGATGGCTCGGCGGCGAGCCTGGCCTTTGGAAAGTGAAACGGTAGAAAAAAGAGAAGAGATCCCTAAAAAAATGCTCCTGGCTTTTAAAGTTATGGAAAAGGCTTTCGGTATATAAGGTGGATATGTGGGTTTGGATTGCGCTGGAAGTTTGTTTTGAACGGTCAAATAAATTCAGCGAGGGGGTGAAAATGTGATAACAGTAAATGAGAAGAGATTGTGCTTTGCGATTTAAATTGTATACAGTGCTGATTTAGCATTAATAATATATTTTATTTGCAGTCTGCCCACTGTTGATGGGGAGCATCGATCCTGATAACAAAATGATAGGCACTGGGAGGACGGACAGGAAGTGATGTGTACTGGGCGTGTCCTACCTCACAGTTCTTTTGTCACTGACTGTCTAGAACGCTTCACAAGTTACTATGGATTTCTGTGAACATATTATATGCTTATGGGGGAAATCAAATAAACCCTTGTTAAGTTAAGCCATGCTACATGGCTTAAGACCAGTAGGATGTTGGGTTACATCTCTATGTGTGTGGAGTTGATGCTAAGATTCCTTGGTAAGACCCCACCTAGAATATTGTGTGCAGGTTTGGTCACCTTAAGTTAAAAATGACATTGCTGACTTAGAGAGGATTCAACGTAGGTCTACAAGAATGATTCCTGGTCTTAGAGGAATGTCTTAAGTGGAGAGGTTAGCTGAGCCGAATCTGCTCAGCTTCGAGCAAAGGAAACTAAGAGGGAGCATGATCCAGGTGTATTAGATTCTATTCAGAATGCTGTTCAGCCAAATAGTTACTTCAGTAATAGTTCAAATAGAATAACTTGTGGTCGTAGGTGGAAATTAGTGGGAGAACATTTTAAACTGGAATTGAGACAGCACTTCTTTATGCAGTGTGTACTTAGAGTATGGAATAGTGTAGCACAACCTTGGTTTCCTTTAAATCAGAGCTAGATAAGATTTTAAACATCTCTAAGCTAGTTAGCTAGGTGAGTTCTCCCCAATTGAGCTTGATGAGCTCAATGGTCTACTCTCATTTCTAAATTTCTCATCTTCTCATGTTCTTACATTAGTGACAGAATTAATAAATTAAAACCGTTTAAAAAATGTTTCTGGGGAGAGCTGGTTATAGAGCTGACTTGATAAGTGAGATTTCCGCTTGCAATGACAAGCTAACCGGCTTGCTTCACACCGTCTGCTTCTCCTTCTCCTTGATGGGCCTTGTGAGAAATGCCCACTGGAGAGAGAGTCCAGCTGACTAATCTGTGATGGAACAAAGACTCATCAGTCATCGGCATCACTCTGTTGAACTCCACGGTCAGAAATGTAAATAACTGGATCAGCATTTTACAAATCATTGTTTACATCTGGGATACGTACCCGGAAAGAACCAGAAAAAAATATGGTATCACACTCATGTATTTTCTCCTCAGATCTCCAGTTTTTGCGATCACCCAACATTCATAATCGGCCCGTGATGTTCAGCATGATATGAAACAGCAGGGGGCAGCATCCTGGCTCCTTGTCATTTGCCCTGGTGCCAGTCTTTGCTGTAGATTTCTCGTAATATGACGGACTGTGTTAAATATCGCTATTGTCAACAAATTTGCAGTAGCAGCTAAACTATTAGCTCCCTGTCGGGCTGCCTGAGTAAATGGCTGCTGGGAGTGGGCAGGATCCTGTGGCTATATGGCAGCCAGGCTCGGCACAGTTTAATAAAGAAGATTGATTTGGGAAAGCCAACAAACAGAGAACTTTGTTAGTTTAGGACCTTACAGCAGCATGCGTTCAGATGATTCTTGGGGGGCATGAATTCAGTCCATTTCCGATTCTGAACCAGCAAGAATCCATAGAAATGATTTCTTTAATTGTATTTATAGGCCGTTATGGGTAAAGTGGAGTTTAAAGTAGTCTTGAGCTCTGGATAAAGAGCTTTAAGGTTGCTTTGTTGTCATTATTGTCAAGTTTTGTGTGAGAATCTCAGTGTGAATAGATTTATAGTGCGATGCTGATCGCGAGCTGTGGTTTTTAAAAGGCCTTGTCCGACACTTTAATTTGCGTTTTAATGCGAATGGCGGGAGCAATTCAGCTGGCAAATCCAGAGTGGATGCTTGTATGAGGATTAAAACAAATAACAGATTCTGGAGATGACAAGTGGTTACAAACTTAAGCTGGTATTTGCAAATGCCAAGATTAGGCTCTGTTGCGTTTGAAGGGGGACACTGTCGCTTTGAAGTTTTAATACCTTGGCAATCCCTTTTAGTAATCTGATTTTATTAATTGCGAACGGCAGGCTGTTTGCCTGAAAAACGCAAAGACCCATGTGATTTGTCTCGTGTGGAGCGGCAGCTCTGTTGTTCTGCATTCAGTTAAATACTGTAGCGTCACGCCTTGTCATCCTCGTTTTCTTGAATCTGTTCTTCCCCACTAATTCTGTACCATGTCTTGGGAACACAAGTACCCCTGCTCTTCCAGCTGCAATGAAAGGACACTTCGCTTTCTCTGAGCCGATGTCATGTTTTACCTCATTCCAGATTCCTGGCTAAATCATAATTATGGTGTAGCTATTTATTGGTTGACAGAACTCGGAACATTTTGTTGCCAGTATGGCAAATATACCAGAACTGGTTGTGATTAGGTGACGAACATGAAGTACAGAACAAAATTGCAAGACATGTAGGAGAAACACTTCACAGTACAATACATGCAAAAACTAAACAATTCAATAGAAATGAACAAATTTACAGAAAGGATGTCAGTGTGTTTTGACATTTTATTTGGCTTCTAGGTAGACTTGCTAATAAAAAGAATAAAAATAAAGCAAGTTTAGAAGGTGGAGCAATCTAGTTTAGAATCTTTAAATGTACACTAGTGACCAAAATTGTGAAAACACTTCCAAATTTTAGAGATTGCAGAACTTTGTTCAGCTGTTACTCCAGTTACATAATCATCCAATGTATGATATTTTTAACATTCCTTGATTATTTATAAGCATTATTGCCAATATTTGTGTAGCAATTTTTAAAGTGTAAAAATGCTACGTGTTTTCACAATTCTGGCCACTAGTGTACATGTACACGGCATGAACTGGTGGGGCGGTTCACCTAGACAGAACGAGTCCCTTGGCATTTAACAGCAGAAGTATCATACATGGAGGCTGCTGGCCAGTGATGAGGATCTCGACCAATATGGACAGGGAGCATAATAGAGGACTTTCAACGCGGGACGCGGCTGTGTGCGTCTGAGCCCAGCACAAACTCACCGGTTTGCCTCTGCACAGGTGAGACAAATGCGGCTGTGAATCTCCATTAATTAGGAAACTCGTCTTAGGGAAGGGACTAGATTAGCTGTTGATATGTCAAGGGGGAAGGGACCTTTTACGCCCAGCCTTCCCTACCCTTGTGAACACATGCTGATGTGCACCACATGGCAACTTTAAAAGCCCATACACACAGAAGACATCGTGCAACATCATGTCAAATGGAGAGTGATTCCTGGTAAACATCTGGCTAGATATTTGCAACTCCAGTCCTGTTTTTTATTCCGCCCTTGCGAGCTCGGTCAACTTTGATCTTTAAGTGCCAAAATGACGGAAAAGGATAGACTTTGGAGACGATTCTGGCTTATTTGTGTTTAATGCTGGGTTTGTGCAGCCGCTGTGTACAGGCTTAGTCTGAATGTGTGAATTTAAGTCACTTTGTGCTATGGGGAATAGATTGGAGCAGGGAGCCAAGGAGGGTACATTAGAAGGAGCATCTCCTTGCACTCTAAGTCCCTTCTCTTCTGCCCCAAGGCGATTCGGAGGGAGGAAAGGGGGAAGGAGGTAAGATGTCATTAGGCCTTGCTGATGTGTGGCTATTCAGGGAGAAACAGGGCTGAGCTACTGTGCTCATGGTGGATGCCGTTACCCGCATGTTAATCTAGAATGTTTTCTTTTCCTGTTCAAAGACAGTGTATATTTTTTCTCTTCACATGGCTGTTAAAAGGGCTCTATGTCTGAAACAGGCAGAGCTGGTGGGCAGCTGCCAGGGTTTGTGGGGGGGGGGGCACAGGAGTCCATTTTGGGTCAGGATTTGGGGAAGAGGAAGGTGCCATGGAGAGGTATTAGCGGTGGCATCCTTGGAACAGAGGGTCCTGTGCCAGTCTTGCTAAAAGATGCCCTTTGTGGCATCTATAAATGAAGGACCTCGCAGCTCCCATCAGCTCCAGTCCAGGAATGGCTAATCGGGAGAATTCCCAGGGGCCTCCTTGGTTTATCTGCTGACGGGCGTTGAGATACAGTACCACTAAAATTTACTGTGCCACCTGTGTGAAGTTTCAGGGCTGAAGCTCCAGGCCATGAGACACAGTCCCATTGGCAGCTACATTAATGGTCAGATCGACTGGAAATTCATTTAATAACCATCGGTAATTGAGATTAGCATCCATAAAGAGAGTGAAATAACAATTGACACAGTGAACCGAAATGAAGGCTGACCTGGATATTTTGAGATCCAGTTGTAAATGTTACGGCCCTTGAATGTTCATGCTGCACATTCTGGTCTTTGGATAGTCTTATTAGGTTCTTGCTTTGTTTGAACTTGCTGTGTAGCTCTTGGTCCATTACTGCTTACACTTGAACCTGGACATTCACTGGAAGCTCAGCCTAGCTGCACTTATGCCTAATCGACTCCTTGACAGCTGTATGTTTGTAATGTGCTGTTTGCCTCACTTGTATGCAGATTTGGACAAAAGTGTCAGTGAATTAAAAATAATTTAAATGAAAGTATTAGGATTGTGAAACGCCCCTCCTAACCTCGGGAATGTAATATTGCAAACCCTGTAGACATACTACACAAACACGCCAAAGATCTTCAGTGGAAACTGGGATTTGGAGGAGACAAGAGCAGGCTGGGCTTGGCGTACTCGCTGGGATGCTCGCAACGTCTTGTCGCTACAGGCGGAAAAAATTTCTATAGAGCCTTTTTTTGCCTCATCAGTCTTACCCCCCCGCACCCTCACCCACCAGCCACCAGGGGGGAAGTGGGTAGTGACTTCTCTTCCTCCCCTTGACACGTCGCCCCAGGAGAGCACATTAGCCGGGCCTGAAGCCGTCATTCCGATTCACGGATTGTCTTTATCCCTTGACATTGTTCCTGCTTTCAGCTTAATCATGCTGCTTCTGATGATCACATGCTGAATCCCTGCAACCCTAACGACAAACAAGAGTTTGTTATATATATATAGACACTATATATATATATATACACACACTTTACTGCTATGTTAGCATAAGCATTATCTTTACTGCTATGGAGTAATGTGCTGCTGTTTAGCTTTCCTTCGTCAAAAATTAGCTCAGCGACAAATGCAAGATACGGTTGAATTTTGTTGGTCGGTGTTGTGTGTCCATCTGGGAATGACGTCCCTCTACTGCCTTTTCTTTGTGTGGCGACCGAAGGAAACTGGCGAAGAAGCGGAAAGAGACACTGAGCAGCACCCGGCAGGAGATGACGGTGATGGTGAACTCCATGGACAAGAGCTACACGGAGCAGGGCACCAACTGCGATGAGGCCATCTCCTTCATGGACACGCACAACCTCAACGGCAGATGTGAGTGTCTGGGCTGGGCCGCACTGCTCTCAGATGGGCGGGTGGTGGCGGCGATGTTTGGGTCACGGGGAAGAGGCCGGCGTCTTCATGGTGGAATGCCGTACGGAATGCAGCCTTCGCGCTGTGGCGGTTTCTTCGACGCTCATGATGCAACTAAGATGGAGGCGAAAGCCACTGTCTCTGTAATCCGAAACCCAGCCTGGCAGCCCTGCTCTGGATCCCGTACTCACGGCTGTCAAAAGTGCCACATTTCAAGTAGCTGAGTTAACCGTTTGGGGGGAGGATGGGGGGGGGGGGGGGTCTTTGGCCTTTCTGTGACTTGAAGCCGTCGCAGAGGAAGTCTTTCATCATCTGGAAATTCGCCTCATTTCCGAGCTCCATGTCGGCGACGGAGCTCGGACTGAAAGGATCATCTATTTAGCATTTTAACGCGTAGCCGCTGGTATAATGGTTTAAAAGCCCTTCTGAGGTGATACTCCTTAGATGTGCCCAGTGATGTTGGGCTCTCTTCCAGCTTTGCATCCGCTAGACAGAGATCAGCCACTCTAGGAGGGCTCACCTCTGATCTGCCGTGAATCTTTTATCCCCAGAACAGTGCCGCAGGACAAAGGCTAACCCACGTTTCAGAGTTTTTGGAAAAAGGCACCGTGACCTGGAGTGCGCCGGTGTCTTTGGATTGCAGGACCTGCCCTCATTTGGTTTTAGGGGCAGGAGAACGGGCCGTCTCCAAGCGCATGAAATATTAACACGGCCAGCCGCTAGACATTAACATCGTCACGAGTCAGGGAGGAATACTCTAAAAGTCTTGCCTTTTTTCCATCTTCCGTTTTATTTTTATCTTTTTGCTTGGCTTTTGAAAACAAACAGGATTCAGTGGCAGCTGCTGAATTTTGTGGGAAAAAATGAAAAAAAAATTATAATGTTCAGTGCTTATCACTGGAAAGTTTAAGGAATTAAGAACTGCAATTTTTCTGGTTTTAAAAATATTATTAGGAAACAGTTGAGAAAATATCCACAAATTTTGCATTCATAATTTCTCAAATAGAAAAAATTATTTTTTTTAACTGTATTCTAAACTGATTTTTGAAAGTCTTCTTTTAAAACTAAAGGGTCTTTTTTCACATTTGTTTTATTTTTTACATTTTATCATTAATAAGTTAAAAGGGCTGCGCAAATGTTACTGTAGACACTGCGGAGACCAAACAGCCTTCTTTATGAACCATAAATATTAGAGGTGCATGGTTGACGAAGCTGATTTTTTTTTCCCCGTGTAGCCAAGTCGCCCCCTTCGAATGAATAAATCAAGACGCCTTCAGACGTACAGACAGAACGGTAGCTGGTGACAGTCGGGTTTCACACGTGACCTTATCCCTCTGTCTCGTGGAATGACTTCTGAGACTGACAGTCGGGTCGTATCAGAGGTATAGCGCCTCTGGGACTCATATCCTCGACGACAGCCCTAACCCGCATTTTTAAATCTGTCTCATGTTTCATTGTTAGATTCCAATAAATGTGACAAACGGCATACATTTATTTACATTATTGTTGTTGTATTGTTCATATTATGGTATCATTGCTGAATGCATTAGTCTGTAGCGACAGTGAGCTTCAGTGTTAAGATGAACTGAGCTCTATTGTACTGGTGAGTATAAAAATCAGTTTTAATATTTAATCTAATTGCAGTATGTGAGCAACAGCAGTGAAAAATATGACAACTCAGTCTTTAGATATTCTAGTCATTCTTGGTTTTGGAATATTACATAGTGAAAGAACTTTAAAACGTCAGACATGTTTTTGATATGGTACAAGCTCTAATTAATATTTTCACATGTTTAACAATGTCAAGACTATAAAATTATCGGGTGAAATTTTAGCATTAGTGCTGTTTTTGGGTTAAGGTAATGAGACACGTCCCCTTATTCAGAGGCTGGTATTTGTAAGGCTTGAGAAGGGCCCCGGGGCCCTAAGCCCCCTGGGGAGCCACGCATTCTTGACGCGTTTCAAGCTCATCTGAGACTGTCAGTCCCCTCATCTATTTTTCTTAAAATAATGCTCTAATCAGTTAATTGTGGCTAAACAGTCTCTTGCTGCAGAAAGCACTGCTTACGAAAATCCCGGAATTTGGCTGTTAACTGGCTTTTGAAAAAGAAAGAAGCAGATTTAAATGAATTTTAGAAATCAAGAGGCACGTAACGGCTGGGAGAGAATCATTTAAGAAAGAGAATAGGATAAAGTGTCTTTGCTGGCTTGCTTATTAATGGTTTTCTGCCTACCGTGTTTCTGCACAAAGCTGTCTCGTCCCCCTCGTCGTTCACCATGAAGACTAACACCCTCAGCACCTCCGTTCCTACCTCCTACTACCCAGGTACTGACCTTGTCTCTTCTCTCTGCACTGGGGTGCAACGTGATCACAGTTCACAGATGGATTAATCAAAACCTTGACCCGTAGTGATGAGATTGGCCACTTTTACCCCCCCTCACTGCCAATCCTGCCTGCCTGTCATTGCTGCTCTGGTTGGTAGTTTGGGAATTAAACAGGCAGAATGAGCCTCAGTCCTCAGTCACTTGTCGGGTCAAAATTTTGACTTTAATCGAAAAATTTCTGAACTGTGTCTCATGTCTTTTGAGTTCCTCCAACATGCCCCCCCCTTAAACCCCACATTTCTCAGTGGTATATAAATGTTCCCCAAACTGTAGTTACCCACCCTATCTTCTCTCTGTCCTCTCTGCCCCCCCACCACCAAAGCCCCTCTCTTGTGTATGCTTTGACCTCATTCAGCCTGTTAATTACAGTGTAAAGTGTAACGTGTATCGATGTCGATCGGCATGTCATGGAACAAAATCCAATGCACTTTCCCAATATGAAACTCTGAAAATCATTCCGCCATAAGTGTTTTAATTGTGTCTTTATTCTGGGATTTAATCCTGATTTGCTTGTTACTTTAGCAGCTTTTTTATTAATAACTGGCATACCACTAATTGCTGCACTGCTCTGATGTTGTTTTTACTTGGGCGGATGCGTCCACTTATTTACTGCTATGTTCTTTTCCTTTATAAACTCCCCACTCGTCATTCATTTATGGTGTGGGCAGACCCCTTTGTGCCAACCGCGATATTAGGTGAGGACAACCGTCTCCTTTTCACACTTCTTACTCGCGCGAGCCGGACGTAAGCGTGTGTGTCTCCTGTGGCTAATAGCTATCTGTCGGATTGTGAGCGGGCTGGGGGGGTGGGTGGCTTTCTGGTTCAGTTTGGCTGGTTTTGGATGGCTTCTTCACCTCCATACCTGCCTGCTTTTTTCTTTATTTTTTTTCTGTGAGTTTAGGAGTCTACCAAGCGCAGGCTGGCTTCACTCCATCGCATCCACATTTCCGTGTCGACATCACGTATGTCTCTGACCTCTCATGTGCATGGACAGGCGATGTGGACTGGATGATGGGGAGTGATCGAGTGCTGAAGCAGCTTCCCCACTGCTGCCCCCGCCACCCGCCCCCTCTCCC
>JAABNY020000001.1:22361324-22372942 GCA_015164015.2 Brevimyrus niger
CCCCCCCTTCCGCCTGTTTGCATTTTTTGAAAACCAAAAGAACAGAAGCCCCCCCCCCCCCCCCCCCCGCCCCCCCCCCCCCCCCCCCACACACACACACACCAGAAGTGCCACCACCAAATCAGCAGTAAACAGAAACACGTCCGCAGCGAATCATTGCGCTCCCCTTAAACGACTCTGCGCGGTCACATCTAAAATGACAGGCTGGATGTCTCGATTCTCGGAAACCTGGAAAATGAACAGACCAGCGCCTCATCAAATGCCAGCATGGCGGCAGACATCACAGCGTCTAAGCCAAGGCTGCCCCGTTAGCCACATGCGTGTGGGGCCGCTGCCCCCAGAGGTACCTCAGGCTGTGCTACTCATGCAGCTGAATTCATGCCGAGTGTGGCGATTATGTAATATGCTCAGTTTTAATCCTGCTTTTCATATACTAATTTAAAAGTCCTCTCAAGCATCCTGCATCTCCAGCAGCAGACAAACGCTGAAGCGGTGTTTTCCAATCCGGGGGAGCAAAAATGTGTACTGTCTGGCAGGGAGCTCAGAGGGAGCAAAAACATGGCATGACTGTGGGACCCCGAGAACCAGATAAGGAAACATTGCACTAAAGAAATACAGCTAAAATTTAATTGCCTTGCTTGGGAGGTATAATAACATATTGTCTGCGTGTGTCTGTGTGTATTGACATGCTGAGGACGGCTTCTCAGAAGCGAGTGAATGATGCCAGACTAATGAATGCAACCCAGGTGGCTATATCACCTCTCTGCCCCCGCCACTGCCAGCTGTCTTAAATCTGCATCTGCATGCAAGATATCACTCTGAAGAAACAAACCCGGCGTGTTTAAAAAGGACCCTTGCCTTATTCAAGCCTACATCTTTATCAGTGCGGTGTTCTGGATCTCCCTGCTCCTGTAGCCTCCGGGATAGGTTCTGGACTCCCACCTGAACCTGACTAGGACATAAAGGTATAGAAGATGCATAGATAGGAGTTCTGGATCTCAACAATGCCTGTTCTTTTGTAATAAACAAAGTGAGTACTAAAATTATAAATAATTAATATATTTTGCCTCAGCAAGCAAGCGAACAGTTCTCTATTTGCTTTTATGAAAACAAATATTTCAGGGTGATAGTGTATAGATTAAACTAATTCCTTGTAGTGGATTGGTTTAGTTAGCTGTGTATGTTTGAGCAGAAATTTCCAGAAGTTCTGCAACTGAGAACTTCAAATGTAAATCCCATTATATATTTATTTCAATATAGGTGTCCAACTTATACACTATGATTCTGTACAGGAATTAAATATTTATGAATTGCTGGATAGTTCTGGGATTAGTTTTGCTGGGATTTAAAGTGTGCATTAACCGTTAGTGGTCTTAAGCGCAGTTAGTATAAAAATAGGTTAAATTTACTGTAGCTTAATCGGACTAATTCCATCACCCTGCCCTTACTTGGAAAGGGGCTCTTTTTTCCGGCGATGTACCTGGCCCCTTAATGATATGTTTCAAAAATAACACTTGCCGTATCCCACAGGTCTTCATAATAAATTAACCGTCATCTTAGCGCCTGGAGGTAAACCTACTTTCTGGAGCCAGGACAGCACGAGATTCGGCGCGGCTGAGATTTATTTATTTTGCAGGGGCTTTTGTTTAGGCAGCACCGGCGATCAGAACACACGGGCGGGGTCCCGGGGGCTCTCGGGGCAGCCGAACGCGCGACGCGACGCACTGCACATGTCGTATTTAGGAGCCGCATAGCGATCCGAAGTTTGCTGGAGAACCTCTCCTCCTTACTGAGGCCCAGGAAGACCAGTCTGGTCCGAACGTTGTTTATGAACAGAAAGAAGTGGAGTGTTGAGGGAGCCGCTCACGCGGGGCCAGAACTGATTGGCTGTGTGTGTATGTGTGTATGTGTGTGTGTGTGGGGGGGGGGGGTATTTTTGGTTTTCAGGTGCTAAAGTTCTTGGCGTACTAGAAGCTAGGCTTCTGGAACCTGCGGGCTGTGAGCGTTGGGCTGAAGGCCAGGCAGAGAGATGCTCCCTGGAACGACCCCAGCAGAGCAACGGCGCAGAACCTGTATTTATGTTTTATAACTCAGCAGCGATAATAAACACGGACAGGTACATGAAATCAGCATGGGTGGTGTCAGACTCAGATGCTGTTGACACCGACGGGAAATTTACGCTGGTTATAAACGCTCTTGCTGTTGTCAACGCTCCCCCTGGTGGATCGTTATTCTGTAGAAGTGGTCCGTGGTCTGCACATTAACAAATAAACAAATCTTTATGTGGACTGGGCAGATAAAGAAGTCATTAAAAATTAAAAATTATTTCAATGGTTTACAGAGCGCAGAGGAACAGAGCAGGGGGAGCTTTCCTTCATGCACATTCCTTTATTTTGGTTGGGAAACATTAATTACTGTAGAGTTAAATTAAAAAGGGTTAAGATAAGGCAGGGGCGAGACAAATGAGACAATGGGGCAGTTTTGCGTGTGGGAATAGCCATTGAGCTTTAGTGTTGAGTTTCCCCGCACGTAGCTTGCGCTGGGTTGCCGGATGCTTGACAAATAAAATTTGAGGGATCAACATAATCCCAGGGAGATTGAGCCTATCGCAGAGATAAGTGCCTATAAGTCTGTTTTGGGGGAATTACTCACAAAAGCTGAGGGTGTGTGTGTGTATGTGTGTGTGTGTATGCTTTTCCCAGGCAGTGTAAGTCTTAACAATTCGATGCGTTTTTCTGGGACTTCTCAAAACAGTGATGGGAACTATAGCATTCAGAGGGGAAAAGACGACAGCGACCAACAAAGTCTGCAGGTTGAGCCACAGAAAGAAACATTTTGCGATGTTTATCATGTATTTGTTAGTTAACCGTGTTTTTGGTGATTAAATTACCAGCAGAGACCACAAACAAACACCACTCCTTTGTGAAGAGGTTTCACTCGATCTGTCTGTTGATTCAATCATCTATCTTTCACCTCACCATCTGTGTCTCAACTGTATCTTTCAGGGTTACCACAGACCAAACCACTACATCGCTACGCAAGGTAAGATTCCCTTAGCTTGGATCATGTCTGTGAATATAGACACACGTATCTGAGCGAGTTTATATCAGTGTCCCTCCACACTGACTTCTTGTCATATTTTTCTCCTGCTCCTGCCGGATTCTGCTGTCCGCAGCAACCAGACCACCCCCAGATACCTCCCACTCCATTCAATACACTTTTCATGACATAGATTTGATTTTTATCATTTTTCATTTTAACGCTGTAAAGGTTCCAGAGTGCAGGTCATAGGTGTAAATACCACGTCCCCTTCATTGAAGGCTCTGGTTACCAATAGCTCTGGGGTGCAGATGTGTGCTGCAGGTGGGCGTCGTGTTTATGTTGGGAATTGTGTCCACGGATTCTGCCTGGTGTTGTGGCATAAGTCCAGGGGGCTGACCAGCCGGCCCCCACACCTCGCCTCCAGTCCACTCCGCTGAAGCGGCAGGTTAGGTCTGTTAATCAGCTCCACGACCCGGAGTGCAGAGTTGTAAATAAGCGGATTAGCCGGCGTGTCCCGGCGCATTTTGTCACTCGGTTAATCTCGCCGACAGATGCTCGTGTGCGGAGCACTCCCGGAAGCCCCCCGGGTTACGTCTGATTGATGGTTAATTGTGTTGAAATTCACGGCGGCCCTTTTCCCTCACGTCGCTGTGCTGGGCTCGCTGGTAACTCTGTGCAGCTAAAAGGGAGGCAAATGTAATCAGTCAGTAATAGACTCACAATCTGGTTTAGTGGAGCTGGGAGTTGCATAATTACCTGTGTATTAGAGCGACGCCTGCTATAGCTGGAGCCAGTCTGGCAGGAGGCATCCTATGGTTTAAGTGGCTCTGAAGATAAAACGCTGGGAAAAGGACAAACAGGAGAACGGCCCTTTCATCTGATACCACATCAATAGTTGTCTTTGTTTGCTCCCTCCATCCTATCCGCCGCGGACGTAGATATTCCAAGGATTACCCCAGAGTCGACAGTAACCCAGAACCGGCCCGCGCATCCTTGGAGAACCACTTTAGCTAATGTCGGTAGCTAGCGAACGTCTGTTGTGAGCAGCATCCAATTAGGCCTTACCTTTCAAAGAGGCCTGTCTTCGCAGAGGGGGATAGAACATTAAAAGCCCAGAAATGCTGGTAGATCAAAGGGAGACGTCCTGAAGGCATACGGGTGCCTGACAGTGTACCACTTGCGTTTTTTTATCTGTGCGTAATGGCGGCGGGGTCCTTGCTGCGCCAGTGTGCTGTTTACCACCAAAACTGGTGATCACAGGGATTCCCTGGGGAGTAAAAATAAACCTGATATTCTCTGAGAGGGTAGATGGATACTGAGGAGTGACTCAGACCATCGTTCCTACAGAAATACAAAGCCGGAGGCTGTCCCCTCCAATGTCACATGACATCATGTGACCACGGCTAACAGAGCACCAACCGATAAGCTATATATTTTTTTAGCTGCTTTCCACCATGCTACCACCCCAGCCCAGCCCACCCCACCCCAGCCCACCCCACAGCTGCCTATTTCCAGAGAATATTTTATGGGGAAAAAAAAATGTTGGTGCATCTGTGGTTACAAACAGAATCATGAAATATTCACACAGGACGGGAAAACGGCATATATGGTTTGATTACTGTATTGCGGGGAAATCAATTGATCTGCAGCTGTCACATTCAGCCTCGGAAAGAGAAGGGCTCTCCCTCTACAGAGTCGAGCACGCCTCCTGTGTCGATGCTGAGGCTGTCAGCGGCGGGCCACTGCGAATCCGCTGGAGATCACGTCTCAGACAGGCTCGTCTTCTGCGCTGATTTAGAACGCCTGGAATTAAGCTCTCCATTTCTGCAGCTGCTCCAGGTGTTCCCAGTTATTTCGTACGTCATCTCCTGCTGTCCTGTTTCCCCCAAAGACAGAGCACCCCAGGACATTAGGTATTGGCTGCCACCCTGGCCACGTGACACGGAGTCGCTCGGTAACCACTTACACATCACATGGCCTCTCGGGGTATCCGAGATGGTGATTCGCTCACCTGTCAGCCCAACATCCCGATATTTCTCTTATCACGTCGTCTGAATATCTTTACAGTCTACCCTGTAACGTAAAGAAAAAAAAATATCACAGCCCCCAAAACGAATTCGGAAACCCTCCGATTCTGTGATGGAACATACCATGATTGGTGAAAAACTACTAGCATCTGGGGGAGTTGAGAGTCTCTGTGGACGCTCAGATTTGTGTTCGGGTGAGGGGGTTGAGAGTCTCTGTGGACGCTCAGATTTGTGTTTCTGGTGGGGGGGTTGTTTCTGTATCATAACCGCAAGAGACTTTTTGCCAATGACACTGCACCATATGCCATGCAGAGACCAAACACCATGGGCTGGAAAAAAAATAGAGTGCTTACCTAAGGAGTGAACCTGAAAGTGGTGTCATTTCCGAGAAATCTTGGGTTTTTGAAGTGCAGACAGATTGGGGGGGGGGGGGGGGTTTTGTGTGAACATGAATATGTAAGCCTCCGAACGATTTCGCTGGATGTAATTTTCCCCAGCTCTAGGTAATGCACATCGCCTCTCAAGAATGCACTCGGATTTGCATACGTTAATTTGGTTGTCAAGCACAATTTTTGAGTTTGCCTACTGATTAAAAATAATACTCATTTGAATTAATTAAATTTGCAATTTCTTTCCCATCAATGCGCCATTGTTGCTTAGCGCACTCTTAAATATGAGACTTACTTAAGTCCAGGGATGTTAATATGAAAATGTGTACTGACTGACCTGGTTGCTTATCTTATTGGATTTATTAAAAATGCAGTATGTCAAGTTTCTTGCAGCCATAAAATGAGTGTCAACATTCAACATAATAAATCTCAAGTGTTTTTTTTTTATGAACTCCAAGGAGTGCTACAGGAGGAAGGAGCTGGTGTCATGCCATTAATTAATTGATAACTGATTTGAACTGTTCATGTTCAGTTTGTTGATACCAAGACAGCCCATTAAAATGCTTCATCAGCTGTGGAAGTAACGTAAACTAAAGCATAAAAATGACTCAAAAATAGGGAGTAAGCAATGTATTTTAAGATTACTTGAATATGAGAAGCAGAGAAATTTACCTATACTGCTTGCAACTAACCAGATAGCAATTTGTGTACCGTTAGGAAGTCACAGCATGATTTCCTGCGTGTGTTATTAACATCTCACCACCCCTTTCTCGCCAGGCCCCATGCAAGAGACCGTCTATGACTTCTGGAGGATGGTGTGGCAGGAGAACACGGCGATCATCGTCATGGTCACCAACCTGGTGGAAGTTGGAAGGGTAGGTTCGCCATGATCAAAGCCATTACCTTGTAGTACTTTTCACATGCTTGCTTAAGCACAACCTTGTTATTTGCTACCCTTTTTTGTTCTTGAGATTGATATTGATTTAAATTTAGAGCTAGCCTGGTGCTCTTCTCTAGAGCACAAGTTAATGTTACAGTGCAACAAGCCAACATACTTTGGATTTACAGCATAAAAGCCTTTGGAAGTTAGTGATTCCTGCTGGTTACACTGATCTGTTAAGACTAGCAGTCCATTAAGTTTCTTAATTAATGGATTTGGTAGGTTGCTCATCCCAATAAGAAATTAGTGCCTTTATGCTGAGTTCAGAAACTGCTGGTTCTTGCTGAATAACTAAATAATGTAATTTTGGCTGGGAGTGCGGATGATACTGAGCTTGTTAGCCTAACAGGGCTGCCTGGTGTTTGGCACTGTGATTCCCAGCACTGGGAGGTAAAGTGCTGGCCATCCTACAGTACATACCTCTCTCTTTCTCTCAACACAACACCACCATCCGCACCCCTGGAAAAGGTCTTGCTAGCATGGTTGGTTTTGCCAGTGATCCACAGTGGGGCCTGGACCCGACATGGAAGGGACCCATTGGTACTCAATCTAGTTTTTACGTCAAGCAGCATACTTACAAAACGTGTAGCTGATCAGAGCGATAAAACCCTCTGACATTTCTGCAAATTCTGTCTAGATCACAGATCAGGCTTATGAAGTAAGAAAATTTATTCATTACGCATTAAAGTTTAACTGACATTTAGCTATAGTATAATTTATGTCTTATTTATGAAATATTTTTACACTCGAATTGTGTTTTTTTTTTTAGAAACATAGTCATTGATCAAATTTTCAAGGCTTGATGAAGTCGTATACAAAAAAATGATCCACACACTTGAGATTCATGCATTGTATGATGCGTTTTGTTTTTGCTTGCATATCTATCTCAGTTAAATGCATTTCATTATAATACATAAGCATCCTAGTGTGCATTTTACCTTAAATACACAGACACTTGTACGTCTTTCTACTTCGGCACCTAAAAAGCTAATTTCTCTACGTGTTACAAGCCGTTCGAGGAAGCTGAAGAGAGGAAGCTTGGAGAGTCTGTAAAGGTAATTGTCTGACATGTTTGTAATCATGCAGGTCGACAAACAAACACTGTAACTTACCTGAACGAGTAGCTCTTTTTATACCTGAACCCTTGAGCACAGAATCCAGAGCTTGGCTTTTCCGCAGCGGTCTTAAAACTGTCTGTCAGAGGCTTGAGTTTGCATTGTATCAACCTCTTTATTTGTATATGTGTCACCCAGCGCCATTTTCTGCCACGCCTGTCTTCGAGGCTCATGTGACGCAGCCTGTCGAGGGACGATCCATGGCCACTCACAAACCCTTCCACTTTCCGCGCTTCTGATAAGCTACTTAATTCAGCTAGCGGCTTACTCATGAGGCTGGCCTGTTCAACATGAAGATAAAAATCACATGTGGCTCACTGGACGCTTTACTCAAACTTTCTGTGGGAGAATATTCACTGTTTAAAAGGTTAAAATTAGCCGTTAGTAATCAGAAAGCAGCCTGGCACTCACTTAGCATACCGCTAACCTGTGTTAGCACTGTGCAATGAGAAAGATATTAGATACTGGCTTGTTTTCCAAGGCTAGTTTATTACGATTCATACATTGACACTTCCATCAAAATCTCGAATAATATGGTATATACAGTACAGCATATATTGATGGATTCAACCCTAATGAATAACAAATTTTTCCATAAATAAGGTCACAAATGTGAGGAATGAAATATCTGTGTTCCTCTGTATTGCTTTTTTGAAAATGTAGCTAATAAGACTTTTTTTCCCAAGGTGTCAATTTGGCTGATTTAGCTTCTTAAAATACATTCTGCGCCAGAGCCCAAAATGACACGTTCTTTTTTGCCGGCAATGGATTAGACCGTGTGCAGCATCTCATCTGCAGCCAGGAACGGGGCATGCAGACAGGTCGTCAGGCTCCCTTTGCAAAGACCCTTTTTTGCACTAATAGGATTTTTAAGACCCCTGACTTCTCATGCGTTAAGAAGAAAGGAGCAGGGCTGGAGAGATGTGGAATCATTTACGAGTTGCAAATGTGAGAATGAAAAAGAATTAATGTGAGAATTACCTCGAAAGTTATTAAATGAGAAAACTATTTACACTTATTTCTTGAAACGGAGTAGAAAGCAATATTGAAAAAGCTTATCTGAACTTGTGAAAAATTCATCATACATTATTTGCCGCAGGTTCTTTCTTAGAGGTAAAAATAAATAAATAAGTAGATTAAAAAAGGAGGGCTTATAGGTATTGGCCTTGTTTAAGGGTTACCCTCTTGTCCTTTCAGACATTTCTAGAAAATGAAAGCACTTTGACCCATTGTGCAGAAGAATATATTCACATTACAAAAGAACAAAACGTTTTCCTCTGAGCTCATCAGAGCTCTGCTGGGTGATGTTCACAAAGGCTATTATTGGCTGATGACAGCCCATGAATCTCTCTATATGCTATGTGCATAGCATAAAAATGTTGTGCGTTCATATTAACTTTGTTTTAATGCATGTTGGCAGTAAGGGTAAGTATGTATGTTAAATGTAAAGCTCTTCTATTCTAAAAAATGTCCAGTATATAATATTTTTTAAAATGTTACATTTTTAAAAGTGTTCAAATTTATGTTCATGTATAAATGATGTGCTGTTACATCAGTAAGTTAAAAGCTATTACTTGTGATAAATAAATTACTAGAGAGGAAATGGGACAGAGAGAGAAAAATATAAGGAATGGAGAACACAGGAAGACTTGAGATGAACTCCTAAAATGCCAAAAAAAACAGGGGGTCAAAAAAAACGCAAAAAGTACATTTCATCACATATTAAATTTCTAGACTCAGTCGATGTTTCAAAAGTTCACAATATTCCAAAACAAAGTTTCATTGATAAAATGATTAAAAAAACCTGAAAAGTAAGATTATGACTTTAATATTCATTATTTTGTGTATGGTCATATTCATTCATTTGTCTTGTTTGTGCTTTTCTGTCGCTGAAAGACAAAACGTATTAATGAGAAAAGTGTTGTTTGTCGATGCATTGACTCGGGGGTGTTGTTTACATTGATTGGCCTTCCATGACATTCTGCTGGTTAAACAAAGACATGCAGAATTAATGTGTGAAATGCTGTGATGCTATTGTCTTTTGGTGACCCGCATCATTATTGAGGGCACTCCCGGAATGGGACGCCAGCCCAATGCAGGACACAAACAGCAGCTCAAAAACACCAGGTCTAGACGTCTTGCTTTGGACTGTAGGAAGAGAGCAGAGAACCTACAGAAATCCCATGGGGACAGGCAGAGGTCACTGAACTCGCCAGCTGGGAATGACTCTTCTCGAATAAGACTGACGTGTGGGTTAACGCATGAGAATTCTAGAGAAGGGTAGTCAGTATGGATCACATCATTGATCATCCCCTTAAACATTAGTAGCGGTATAACAGATTATGACAGCGACTAAGATTACACACGTCATCCAGCTGAGAATGTGTGTGAGCTTTATAATGCATCCAGGTGCCATAATGGAATACATTTATATTACTAGAATACCAATCGGTAGATACCTCTAACTTATTATAACTGTCCTGGAGTATTTTGATTGGTTTCAGTTGAACAGTTGATGGCTCATTGTAGAACATAGTGATGCTCTTTCTACCAAAGATGGAATCACCTGTGCTTTGTGGCTGGATGAGGTCTTGTGGCCATAGATGGTGCTGTCCCTCTTTTTGAAGGTGAAATGCTGTAAGTACTGGCCTGACGACACTGAGATCTACAGGGACATGAAGGTGACGCTCATCGAGACTCAACTTCTGTCTGAGTATGTTATCCGGACCTTTGCCGTGGAAAAGGTGAGACACCCCATTGTTGTCCACTCTGCAGGAACCACACCTTACCTGTACTTACCTTGTGTGTAATGCTAAAGTTCTTGATTTAGTTTGCCTATTTATTTTACACACTGTAGGGAACCTTTAATATCTCTTTGTTATCATACAGTATTTTGTGTCTGACCCTCCATTTCTCATTCCTGACTTCCTGTAACAAACTGTGGTTGATCACCTCAGCGGTTTGGTAATGGAGTCAAACAGGAACAGGTCCATGTTTGTACATATAATTCTGTGCTGAGCATCTTGCAGAATCCCCTGGGCTCTGTAAGACCTGTATATTTTCCAACAATTTGGGATGTTTGTGTTTTTCACCAAGGTCTCTGACTGATGAATTGCATTACACTAAACTCTATCTTTGACAGTAGTCATGGCCTCAAGTCTGTGAGGTTGATGAGAAGCATCAATAGCCTGACAGCAGAAGCCAGTATCTACATTCTAGTTACACTGCCCCACACTAATGGGTGGAAAATGGAATTGGACCATCTGCCTACTTGTGTGGCCTACAGAGAGGAGCCCATGAGATCAGAGAGATCCGGCAGTTCCACTTCACCGGCTGGCCAGACCATGGCGTCCCGTATCATGCTACAGGGCTGCTCGGCTTTGTGCGGCGGGTGAAGTCGAAGTGCCCCGCCAACGCCGGGCCCATGGTGGTCCACTGCAGGTATGTGTGGAGCCCCTTCCTAGTTCTAGACTCCTGAGTGTCTTCTGTAACCTTGAGTATCTATACATAGTCCCCTGACTACTTGAAATCCGAGGTCTTGTAAAAAATATTGGGTATTTCTCAATATGCGTACTTGATGGTATGTCATCTTCCATTGCCAAAGACCAGTTCAAATACTCAAGAACTGAAGTACAGAAAATAGTAAAAATCCCTGGGTGTCATTCTTGCCCCTCCCTAAATATCAAGGATACATCGGTTGCATCCTCCCCATACAAGACCAGTCCCATGATTCATTGTGCCCCAAGTTCATTCTTGGGAGATAAGGTAGCAAGACCGGTTTTGCCAAGACCACAAGTACGTTCTTCATGTCCTTCATATTGAGAAACACCAAGTGTCTCCTTTGAAAACGCCTTGAGAGGATGTTTCCCTTGTTGACCCATTGTACTGAGCACTTGCTGTCTCTCTGCTTCTTAACCCTCTCAGTGCTGGTGCCGGACGCACAGGCTGCTTCATCGTGATCGACATCATGCTGGACATGGCGGAACGGGAGGGGGTGGTGGACATCTACAACTGCGTCCGGGAGCTGCGCTCCAGAAGAGTCAATATGGCCCAGACAGAGGTAGGACACTGGAAAGTTCCACAAACATAGGGGGGTGGGGTGGGG
>JAABNY020000001.1:22393024-22409038 GCA_015164015.2 Brevimyrus niger
CAAAAGTGAAAAAAGTGAACACCCTAAACCCCTTCCAAAATAATGAACATGAAAAACACCTAGATGGGCTCACGGCACAACCAGGTGGGGGCCCCCCCCCCCCCCCCATCCCCCAGGACTGGGGGTTGGAAGCCTGCCTCTGCTGTGTCTATGGAGATTGTGTTTGTCCAGGTTTCCTACTGTGCTGATAACACATGGGGGCCAAGCCCCTTCAAATTGCCCACCGTGTGATGGTGAGAGACCAGCAGCCCACAAAGAGTAAATCGATGCCTTACACTCCTTTAACTCACAACCTAAGCTGGCATTATTTACAAAAGAGGAAAGGCGTAAACATGATACTACTGATATGAAATCATCGTTTCCACAAAGATGCTTCACTCTAGCTTTTCCTATAATGTTTGAAAGTTGTTTGAAATCACTAAGCATCAAAAACAACCAAGAAAAAGGAAGAAAAAAAACATAGCTGGACATCATCAAGCTGTGCAAAATGTGTAATGATACATCAGCCACTTAAGTTTCAGTTTCAGACAGTCTGTGAACTTGAAAGAAAACCCAGAAAATTTATTGCATTTCAAACATCTGAGATCTGAGGGAAGCACAATCTTTTCCAATGTCACAGAGTAATTTTCCATACTAACCAAAATTATTCCTTTGTAAAAATGCAGAAAAAAATAGTCACCAGCTGTGCCCATATATTAAAATTCTATAAATGTTGTATTTAGTTTTTAAATGAATGAAAGAAGAGAAATACTGAAATCATGGTTTCTTGCTGACGGCACTATGGTGAAGCCAAAAACAAATTGATACAAAAATATACAGATCAACATCTTTTCCTTCATTTGCCAGTTCTTCAGCCTGTGAAAATTAAATCCTCAGATCCAAACCACGTAAAATCTTGGCTAAAGTGCACCAACTTTTCCAGGAATCCCCCAATACTACAACCTCTTGTAATTTGAACAATACAAATTTTTAAATTCCTTATGAATATAGCATTTTCACCAAATTTTCGAACCGACTTTATCAAAAAATTTAAAATAAAACATTCAGAATAAATTGCCATTAAACTGGGAATCCTGCAATAGGTTATTAACGAAAACTAAAAAGAAACCTGTACAACATCCTCATACCTAATCAAACACCCGGCTGCAAAAAGGTTGCTTAGTTGGGTGACATGCCGTCCTCCTGGAGGTATGGCTTGAGATGTTGCTTCATCTGGTTAATCAGCTCCAACTCTTCCTCGAGTGTGAGATCCAAGTAATCTTCCTCGTGGCTGGAGATGTCATCCAAGACCTCGTTGACCAGATCGACATCCATCGGTTCCTCCCCGGAGCTCCCGGGGCCTGCGTGAGGCCGCAACACATCAGTGGGATAGATCAAGATCGGGGCTGTAATTCATACAGAGGGAACAACCTCCTTGTTAGCCAATGATATGTTTTGAGTGTGGTGAG
This sequence comes from Brevimyrus niger, assembly GCA_015164015.2. Taxonomy (NCBI): domain Eukaryota; kingdom Metazoa; phylum Chordata; class Actinopteri; order Osteoglossiformes; family Mormyridae; genus Brevimyrus; species Brevimyrus niger. Next base: position 22,394,473 of record JAABNY020000001.1, read on the forward strand.
TGACGGGAGAGGGCACACTCCAAGGGCCAATCGGTTTTCAGCTGTGACCACTGCCCCTGTGACTCCACCCATGTTTACTCTGGTACAAGCCTGTTCCTCTTAACAGGAATGCAAGTGAACCACATCACTAAAATACATTGACTGTGGATTTTTCAGAGGAGCATGTGTGCATCATTTTAATCTCTTAGTATACGGCCACTGCCCTCCAGTATCTGAAATGCATGATACAGCCCCGAAATCACCACAGGACAGATGACTGGGATGTGCCAAGGTGGGTGTCTCTCCTATCTAAGCAGGCATGATACTCACCAGTCGACTCAGAGGAGGTGCTCGGTTCTTCAGAGAGGGAGGATGGCGTGGAGGGGGACAGCTGACCAGGGGCCACTGCGCCGCTATCAGCCAGCAGGAGCTCGGAGGCCCGCTGGATGTCACCCTGCGCCTGTCTGAGGGCATCCTCCACCTGCTCGCGCTCGAATCCCAGGTATATCAGCTGTAGGGGGGAAGAACACATGAGGTGACCTCTAGTGGCTGGGAGGTGCTGTTGCACATGTTGGACCATTCAGAAATTAAACAAAACTGGGTTGTATTATGACAGTATTCTGGTTTACCTTCTGGACCTTGGCCTCTGAATCCTCCTCTCCAGAGTTATTATTGGCCTCCTCCAGGATCTGCACACAAGATGGAGATGCACTCAAAGCCCAGTTACAGCTGCCCACATCCCTCCACCCAGGTCCGGCTCAGTGTTCACATTAAAAGCCCCGTCCACATCCCTCCACCAAGGTGCGGCCCAGTGCTCACATTAAAAGCCCTGTCCACATCCCTCCACCAAGGTGCGGCCTAGTGCTCACATTAAAAGCCCCGTCAACATCCCTCCACCAAGGTCCGGCTCAGTGTTCACATTAAAAGCCCCGTCCACATCCCTCCACCAAGGTGCGGCCCAGTGCTCACATTAAAAGCCCTGTCCACATCCCCCTCAGCTAGATGGAGCGCCCTGGCCGCCTCCTTCCTGGAGTAGCCCAACTCCTGCAGGGTGTTGATTGCCTCCATGCGACGCCTCCTCTTCTGCCTCTCTTCCGCCTTCATCTTCTGCTTCTCCTGCATGATGAGGTACACCTCAGCATTCCCAGCCCCTCCCCAATTGACCATCACAATGCAACTTCTGCTTACTTAAAAAATCATTTTCTAGAATGCAAAGACACTTATCCACCTATCAAAGTGACACCTAGTGTTTAAACAGATGAAGTTTTGGCTTAAGTTGCATTTTCTGGCTTCGGCTCTGAACTTGTACCTCTAATATAAGTTAAATTTTAAAATCTCGTCCACTGATTGGATGATAATAAATAATGACAGGCAGATGGATAAACTGACTATTTGGGATGTGATTAGTGCGTTTCTACCCGGGTTGTTTAGTGTCCAGGCATGTAAAAGGAGAGGTCAAAGGTCAAACCTCCTTCCTGTCGGTGAGGTAGGTGGCAGCCGCACTGACATCCCCGTTGCAGGCCCTCAGGCCCAGTCGAGCCTCCTGGGTGGTGAAGCCTAGCTCGGTCACCCTCGAGATCTTATTTGGGTCCATGTGCAGCTCCTTGTACAGCTTCTCCACCTGCAACGGGACCGGCTGCCATAAGTAGGGGTCGCGTGAGGGAGGCGGGGGAGGGGAGTCGAGGTTGGCAGGGTTCCAGATGAATCACCTTGTCCAGTTGCTTTGTGGCGTGCCGCTCATTCCCACTCAGCCAAGCCACCAGGCACTGCAGCAGGTACAGCCTCAGGAACAGAACCTCCTCCCGCCCAGTGTTGCCCTGGCAACGACACAGCACCCCTCAAATTAGCGTGCAGAAAGCCAGGTGCTCCGAAAAGCCCCTAAATCCCAGCCCCGCACATTCAACCATCCAATGTGGCATAAAAGACACTGAATATTTCTTTAACTGCTCCTCATGGTGGTGTCACTTTGTCGGTGATAGTTATACTGAAAGTGACATTTAAAAAAAGGTTAAGGACATGAACTCATGACTCCACAGGGGTCTTCCCTTACATTAACCAGCTACACTGCAAAAGCACAACACATTAACTACACTGACACTGCAACAGAAAATGGGCTTCAAATTGATGGCCTGTCCATCATATAGGGTGGGTACCTGAACTTACATGTAAATCTAAACAGAGCTAAGAGAATAAATCTAAAAGCAAATAACAGAGCCTAGGAGACCCAATTTCACTCAAATTCTAAATTTGATAAACTATTCAGTCGTAGTTCATCGTCTTGGTACAGCAGTACAGTAAATTATAAAGCTCTATAAACGGGTAAACTTAGTCACTTCAAATACAGACATGATCTAGCATATCAAACATAAACCATGGCAGGAAGTGCCTAGGCTGTACTAAACTGTAGTAAACAGCCATAAGGGACAAAGAGAGAAGACAGAAAAAAGCCCCCTGTGCGGCAGGTGAGTCGTTCTCAAGCGCACCTTAATCTGGAGGAGCCTCTCCTTCCGCTCCCCGTAGCATTTGAGGAAGTACTCCTCTGCCCTCTCCAGCCTCCTCTTTGCCTCGTCCAGACAGGTGAGCATCTCCAGCATACGGTAGCACCACACAATGTCCAGCTGCAGGACGGCGTAGTTGTCCACAGTGTTCAACAGTGCAGAGCGGCACTTACTTATGGAGGTGGAGCACGAAGACAGAGACAACAGTGAGGTCGTCAGGAGCACAGCGGATTGGCCGTATCTCAGACACCCATCTTCCATAGCCAGATACCCAGTATAGAGTTATTCAGCGGTACAAAGCAGGGTATTACAATCCACCATATTACTTATGCGAACACTCCTGCACTATGGGAATTTCAGACACAGTGATGACACAGAACATGCAAACCCAATATGCTTCTTTTACAATTATAATATAAATAAGATAACGATATATTTACATAGCAGATGTCCAAAGTGACATATGAGTGAGGCAAATGGCATATTTCATGACTAGGCTGAGCTTCCAAACAATGCCCAGGGGCCTGAATCACAAAACAAGATCTGTTGGTTAGCTAAAGTTAGGATACCCAACTTTAAATACACTTTATGTTCGTTAACTCACATTTACCTCAGACTAACTCAGAACCGACAAGTTGACCAGCCAACCCAAAAATCCAGCTTCATGATACAGAACCCAGGTACAAGTGTAAGCAGCATTGGAGCAGGAGCTACGAGATGAGCCGTAACAAAGCAAGACGCCAGTAAGACTTCATTCTCACTTAAAGTTACTGTCGGCCTCCAGCAGATGATACAGCGCCATCTGGTGTTCCTTCTTCTTGCATAATGCCCGACCTTTCTCATGGAAGCCCATAGCCAGGATGAGAGCCTGAATAATCAGTTCAGGGACAAGTGCCATGTCAGTCAGTGATAAGAGTATCTGCCTACAGAGTCCAAGGCTTCCTCCATTACCTTCTTCTCATCGGGTGGAATTTTCAGGGGATTTCCTTTCTGGTCTGCAATCTCTAAATATGGCGTCATCTCTGGGTCCTCGCTGCCATCTAAAGACAAGAAAAACACATCAGACATGCGTGGGATGCCAAGGGGAACATAAAATCCACCATTATTCTCCAAGCGCCAGAGATATAAAGACGTCACATTGTGGGAAAGCTTCCCCAAGTCATACAACGACCCCAAAGGGAAAGGTCTAGGGTCAAATTTATTACCTCTAGCAGACAGAATCTCAAAGCCCTTCTGAGTTCTCTTCAGGCTTTCATCCTGAGACCTGACCTTCTGTTCTTCTTGCACCACTTCTTGCTGCTTCTCCGGCTCACTCTTCTGCAGAATCATGACCTTGGAGTTGTGCTTGATGTTATGCTCATTCAGTTTCTTATCTGTGGTGATGCACAGAGGATAGTGATTCATCACATGTGCCGGATGGCTGAGAATCATTCACAGTATGATCTTATCATTGAGAACACTTTTCTACTGCGCCTGGTACCGTATTTTTGGTATTTTTTTGATGTACCAATTTCTTTGTGTCAGTTTTCCACTGACATATAAACTGGTATCAGCGCTGAATGATACAAAATAAAACAAACCACAATATGAGCACTACCACTACCGTGCTTCCCTACTACATTATATAAAATGTTTTTTATTTCTTGTCGTGCCATCCTAATTTAGTTGTATTTGTTTTAGTGGCCAGATCAAAATTAAATCTTCAATCTCTTCATTTGTCCAAGCATCCAGTATTGTTACTTTGTTCATCATTGTTTTGTGTGTTTGTGACTTTTTTTTAAATGACTGTTTGTATTGCTTCAGAGGCAGGCTATTTGCATAACCAAAAAACAAAGGACCACTGCCCCCAAAGGACCAAATTACCACAAAAGTACCACAGCTGGTTTGGTACTAGAATGTTTGGAACTGGTTCTCACCCAGAGGTCAATGGAAAAGGTAAAGTACCAAAAGTACCCTACCAAAGGTATGGTACTGGTGCAGGGGAAAAGTACCCTCACTCAATAACGGCAAACAGATGCATACCTGGATTCAATATGTTTCCATGAAAAACCAAGGAGATGTACTTGATTTCATACTTTTCAGATATCCTGAGAAATAAAAACCAAAACGTGGACATGATTATGATTTTATCTTTATAGATCATCTTTCTGGTATTCTTATTTTTTCCTGAAACAGGAATCCAACATTTGCTTCCACAGTATCAAACTGACTTAAATTTCTGACTGCAAACTGTACAAAATCCTCACAATACAGGCTTTCACTTACTTATTTATGACATCTTGAGCTGTAACATCCAGTTTTGTTTCAAAAAAAGTCCTTTGCGCAGGCTCCTTGATGTATTTAACAAGAAAACAAACATGCCAATATAGTTATCACTATACAAATAAAAGCAGGAAAATGTAACATCGATTCAGATACCCCTGTATATCAGACCCAGAAATATATCAGTATACTACTTTGACTCGACTAAATGAATCATTTTGTATCATACTAATTTAGTATGAAACCTGTCTTATCACAGTAATTTAGCACAAATCCTGTCCTATTACAGAAATATAGTATGAATCCTGTCTAGGGCTGCCACTAATTTCTATATTTCAATAAATTAATATATTGACTGTTTTACTGATTGGTTGATTAATCTAAACAATTGACCATTTCATTTAAGTAAATTTTATTTGACAACGACAAACTGCATCATCGCAGGGCTTTACATAATAGACTATAGGAACATCATTTTCAACCAACTTTTGATAAGCAGATTAATAGTATGTCTAAAATATTAATGAGATGTGTATTGTGATGCCCAGAAGTTAGTAATGTGTATAAATTTGGCATATCTTTATGCTTATTAAATTTGGTTAGCAGAGCATCACATGCTATTGTTTTTGTAAATCATGGAAGCAATAAGTACTAATCTTGAGGTAAAGAAAGGGATGGCTTGCAACTACAACATCTTTTAAAAGAGGAGATACTGAGGTCAAACTAAGTAAAAAGATGTTGGTGGGGTGGCAGTACTTTTTGCTGATTAAAATCCAATCATTTTTTTTTTCTGGTAAATATAGTTTTCATTTTCATTTCAGTTAACGTTTTTTTAAATTAGTCTGTTTTCCTTTCAGTTTTATTTTAAAGATAACAACACTAGTCCTAGCAAGCCTGCCGTTCACACTGGTACTGTCAATCAATGTAGAATAAGCCCAGATTGTAGCCTAAACATTTTCTCAAACACTTATTCAGTGGAGATTCTAAAGTAGCAGGCAGAAAACATTATGGTTTTAATAATGAGTGTATTTAGCAACTATGAGGACAAAAGTTATTAAAAAGCTGTCCATACTAATGACAATTGAATAAACATGCATAGGTATGTTATGCCTATTCTGGCATCCATCATCCAGGACAGTATCTGTGTGTTTTCTCTTCAGATGCTCGTGTATCACTAGTCCTCCATTTGTTATGTTGGATCAAATCATTTTATAAATCATAAAGGTAATTTAATTAAAATAATTATAAAAAAATAACACACCAATTTAAAATATTGCTGTCTATGCATTTTCTACATCCACATCAGACTACATTGACTAATCGCAGCAGCCACTATTTCAGAAATGTTGTGTGAATCCTAACCTTAATAACATCTCAGTATGAATCCTGTCGTATTATAATAATTTTGTGTGAATCCCGTTTTATCGTAATAACTCAGTACGAATCCTGATCTTTTAGCAAGTTAGTTTGAATCCTGCACTGTATAAATAATTTAGTACGAATCCTGTCCCATCACAGTCATTTAGTACCTTTTTCAGAGTCTTAGGCAGGATAAGCTCCAGCGTAGCGACACAGGTCTCCTTATACGTGCTGTTTCCACTGAGTCTTTTCACCGCTTGGCGTCTGATGGACTCCAGCGCCGCTTCGACCTCAGACTCGGGGAATCCCAAGGCGGAGACGCACTGTGTAGCAAGTTCCTGCAACAAAGTGCCAGACTTCATAATATTTACTGATGAACATAATAACGTTAATATTTCAATCATTTGGTTTACTTTCCAGTGAATTTCCAAGTTAATTCAATGCCTAACAAAAATATACGATCACCATATTTTTTATGTACTGGATCTTTGACATATACTGGACTAGTGGTCCAGCCACCTTACTCGGTACCTTTATTGCCTGAGGTCCGGATTCTTTGTCTATACTTGTATATGGAGACTCCCAAAGCTTAATGTCCTTCTTTTTCAGATAGTCCCTCAGCTTGGACTGCATATATTCTTCTGCCATCTTCGTTGCTGTGGTTGCTGTGGGAAATGGAGAAAGAAATTAAGGAAAAGCGAAACTATCACGCCAGCAAGGGGAAACCCATCTGTCATACAAACAAGCGGGTATCTGACTAGCTGAAGCCACGCCCGTTTCACAGTTGTTAAAATTATATTTTAGGAGAAAAAACAAACAAAGCACACACAAAACAACTTTTGTTAGTGATTTACCTTCAAGTGCTGCCAAACAAATAAATTAATCATAAAGTGGTGACAGTCCCATCTACTGAGGGCTCACGGCTGCGTAGTGCGCTGTTGTTACCTTGCTCGACTTCCTGACTACGGAAAGCCATTAGGGTCAATGTAACCATATGAAGTTAGATCGAATGAGTGGTTTTCTCGAAGTCAATGTTTTAAATCTTGTGTTAAAAATTAAAAAATTATTGGCACTAGTGTGAGGCAGGTTACGACGTCAAGTCTCAGTGGACAAGCCGATTGTACCAGGAATTATAACTACGTCTATGCTTTTTGTACGTTTTTTTAAATGGCATATTAACAGTACGTTTTATATGTAGTTACGTTTAAAGGAGATCAGTAAATAGTTGGATCCCTACCTATTGGCATTTGCCGACAGTTTTGATGTCATTGGACTATATGACATTGCTTACAACATATGAAATCAGTGGTACAGAAATGATTGGTTAATCTATTAAGGAACACACCCAAAGTTAAATATGAGTAGTGTTCAATAATATAACAACTAAGTTGGCCGGACCTTGGGCTATGACTTCCTGATAGAAAAACACAAGCCTTGCAATGAACTGGCATCCTGCCCAAGTATTACAGTACCTGTTTGTGCTTCCAGGGATAGGCTCTATGCACATTATAACCCTGCACTAAACAAGCAGCTGGAAGATGGATGGATATTTCTACAATGAAGAACACGATGACAATGAAGGCATTGTAACTGCATTACTTTATTACAGGATGGGAATGTTTGACACAAGCTGATAAATATGATCATATTCATCTTATGAGGAATTATTACCAAAAATACAAATCTATTAAAAGTAAAGTGACCTACAGCCTATTCTTACATGAATAGATTTTTTTCAGCTAAAGGCTAGCAATAGTATAACAAACCTAATTAATTTTGGTATTTTCCTCATCAGTTAATTCTCATAACAGCAGATTTTCATAATTCTTCTGTAGCATCTGGAAATAGTTCTATGAAGAAGAAGTTGCCATTTTTCAGTGTTTGCCAACATCAATGGTATTCTCAAAAGTTACATGAACAGTGCAAACTGTCAATATGAACTACTAAATAATGTGTACTTCCTATCATATTTCTATTGTACTTTGCAAGGTGATTTACTGGATACAGATACTTTTTGTTGGCTTCTTAGGTAGAGTTATCTTGGGCTGTCCTCCATGTCCATTTAGAAGGAGGAATACATCCCAAGTCTCCTGGCCGCCTCAGACTTTCTCGGACATTTACGCTGAGGGAAGGGGTAGTAATGGGAGCTCTGGGAAGCCATGGAAGGTTGGTAGACAGCCACACTTAGCTGTCGTGACAGGACCGCCGGGGCAGAGAACTTTCTGAGACTCTCTTTTATAGCCTCTCCACCACTGAACTCAACGTCGAGGATCGCAGGTGACGCTTTGGCCACCATTTCCGAAGAAATGGATTCAGAGTGCGTTTCAATAGGAGCAGGCTTCCTGGGATATTCCGAGTGGTCCATTCTGACCTCACCCGTGGCTTTGGTTCCGTTTTGCACATGTGTCATCCGGTGCATTCCCAGGTGGGCGTGCCACGGGGTTTTGTCGCTGTCTAGGTCACCGGGCAAATTAAACTGTATCTCCCGAACGGTCATCTGCTCATCAAAAGCTTTGGAGCTGTTCACTTCCTGGCTGATTGGAACCACACTGATGAGGGATTTACCACAGATCTCTCTGTCATTTGCTACAGGGAATAAAAAAAGAAAACAACTTTTAAAGACCATCTTAAATGTCCAATGTGCCTTCAAGAACAATATTTAACTACTGCTAAGAACAATTATTGAAGTTGCCAAGTAACTATCAAATACATGGGTGGTTCAGTGGGCTTTGGACGTGGGGTTCAAAAACATTCCGAGCTGTGTGGAGTTTGCAAATTTGGATCTCATTATCCTCCAATTACTCTGCATTGCTCCCTAGTCCAAAAAAAATACATTTATATGAAATGCCATCTTTAAATACCCAGAATGGTAAGTATATTGGCCTTGCAACGGATAGACTCTAAGATCAGATGACTAGGCACTAAATACGTGGTTTAGGACAGTGGCGCTGGAAAGAGGGGTGCTGAGGGAGCTTTAGCACCCCCTCCGGCTGTTGGTGGTAATGAAGTGTCAGAAAACTATGGCAGGTTTCATCAAACAAAAACAAACCCTTCTGTTAATTATCTGGGAATGGCTTAGAGGCGACTTTACTATTATTTCTCCAGAAAGACTACCGTTGTTAGCTGTTGATGGCTAACGATGATACAGGAGAACTTCAGCAAGATCTCTGGGTCGTTCCTTCGTTTAGCAACCTGAGCACAAAACGTCATCCCGTATCAATGATTAGGGAATATGTACGAGTATAATTAATAAAGTTTAGGAAATTACAAATTACCTATTTGATTTGTTGAGAGTTTGCGTTTTATTATTTAAGGGTTCCAGTATGAAAAAATTATTTAAAAATACGAAGGAACTACATCAAAGTTCTAAATGGGAAATAACATTTAGGAAATCATTGTCTATGAGACTGCTTACTATAATAAATTATATACGATTTCATATAAGAAGGTAAATTAACGAAGTGTCAAAGCTGGGCTTCACATGAAGGAACACTTGTCATTATGATCCAAATTAAAAACTGTTCATCTGCAAAGCTCAGATAAAATTAAGATCACAACAATCAGCTTCTGCCCACCATGGCAACGTAATGTTCAATCAAAATAACGATTTTTAAATTAAAGTAAATACTAACTACATCATCCAAACATATATCCTAAAACGTCTTATTACAATTACAATGAAATGATTGTTAGTTGGCTGTAACGGCCTGCTTTACTTATACTAAACTGTCCCAGCTACGTACAGAAGTAGCTAAATCGGCGCTGTTTCAATACCAAAACCAAAATCCTTCCTGTGGCCAGTTTAAAAACGAAGGCATCGAGGAAAATAACATCTAGGCCAAACATTTTAAAATCCGTACCAGATTAAAACCAAGTAACAAAAAAAATCAAACACTTTTCTTCGCAGATAAAAAAAGACACGATCGAATTATAGTAATAGGAAACCATTAATAACGTCATGCACGTTCCCTCTACGTGCAATATACTTACCTTTTCTGAATAAGACAACATGAGTTTGTAGCTTTTGCTTCTCTTTAATCCAGTTATATTGCTTTTCTAAAACCGCGATGTCCGTCATGGTCAGGTAGGCAATGACCTCCGTTTGTGGACTGCGATCTGCTGTTTCCTCATTTAATTTCCAAGATGTTATCACCTGTTCACGCAGACACGTCACACTTAAACAGCAGCCTTTAAACATCCTGCTCGCTCTGATGGCTGTTATATTGCTAGAACAAGCGGGAAAATTACAAGATGCGATTTACTGATTCCTTAAAGTTGACTGACTGCGACTCTGCAGTTTTGCAATCCTGTGCAAACAGACTCACAGACTTTCTGGACGCTTGAAGCCTGTGGTTTTCGTGGCCATTAACCAAACATGATATTGACAAGGTATTATGTTCACTGTTTTTGAAGGGAAATTAATTACCAGTAGGCCTAACAACTGATGTAGGGACGATTCTAGGATCTGACTCTTACGGACTTTTCAGCCCATTGAAGAAATGCGGTCCCGGGTCCCCCACGCTGAAACGGGCGAGCTTTGTTTTGGGGGGGTCCGTACGATAAAATTTGCCGAACGGGTTACGAAATGTATACAAACAAGCAGGACAAATCACTAAATCGTTTTAGAATAATTAGAATAATTGTTTTTCAGGTATTAATCAAACCATCATAATAGGGTTTCGAACCGAATATGTTCCGATGCAGTAAAAACTGGAAATATATTAAACACCGGCAGATTACGATATACCGAGAAGGTGTATATAATTTAGTGCACGTCGTTTAATAAGATTTACCTGAATTAGATATTTTGCATTTTCGCGCTTAACAGTAGAGACTAGACCCAATTTCCTGGACTGTAATATATTGACTAGAAAATCAGCCAAGAGTAACACTGCACTCACATCACCTTTTTGTTCATTGTGTTTAAGATGTAGATTATTGACACAGTGCTGTTGGTGAAATGGGCGAGTCACGGCTTATGGTCAGTTAATGACGTCACCCAGGAATAGAACAGTGCCGTACGGACTGAGCTGCACTGCACCGATTTAAACATCGACCTTTGTTTCTATAACAGTCGCAGCTTCAGTGCGGCTAACGTTAAGTTTGCCGTGCCATGGAAAAGTTTTTTTTTTTCTCGCTGAACAGGAAACCCTTTCTGAAATACGAATAGATATTTGGGGTGGCGCTGTGGGCTCGATCGTTCCCGCTGCCCCTGGCTCTGTGTATGGATCGTCTGTTTTCCCAGTTTATACAAGTTTGATTCAGGTATATTGGTTTGCTCCAACAGTCCAAAACACACATCTAGGTGAATCGGTGTCTCTGAATGGCCCTTTGTTTGACCTGAATCCCACCCAGGGTGTCCTCTTAATTACCTTGTTCCTTGTGCTTCTTGGGATCGGCTCTCCAAATTTAACATAACTTTCAGGTGGATATATGCAGTTATAGGCCGGATGACAGATATAGAAATTTTCCATGTGATGATTTAAAACAACATACTCTCGGTGTCATGGTAGTTTTTATTAACTTACATACTGGTCTTGTCGTGCTGGTTGGTTGCATAATTGCAGAAAAATAAATGTTTTACATGGGTAGAACTTGTTACCTTGGTAGCACCGTAGCTAAATAGGTAGAGCTCACATAACCATAATCGTATTTCTTTGTCTTTTCACCAGATTATTACACTTTCAAATTACGGGAATGTTTCGTGATACACAGAATATATTGTCCCGGATGCTTGTTATTCCTGGGCTTCAGCATTGCTGCTTCCTGTCTTTCATTAGTATTTACCTTTCCTTGACAATTAGAACAGGCACTGAGAATTTTACCCGAGCAGAGAGTGTAATGTAACCTTTGAAATCATGGCTGCGATTTATCTTATTTGTTACATTATATATAAAGCAAGTGGAAAACATCAGATCACGTGCGTTCAGCTAAAGTTGAGAGTGAGTGCGAAAGCGAGAGAGAGAGGAGAATGAGAGAGATTTCCTGACATACGGGTCCTTCCTCCCTCCCGGAGCAGTGGCCAGGAGCAGCGCGTTTGACCAAAGACCCGGGTGAAGATGTCCGCGTCGGGTCGGCCTTTTTACCTGGGGCTAGATTTCAGCACCCAGCAGGTAGGGCTCAGCTGGCGTGCACGCTGCGCGCTCCCGTGTAAACTAAGCGCGCTGCGAGGAAAAAGCTGAGCGCGCAATCAATGCGACGGAAACTTTATGGCGCTCGATCGCGGATTTGGCAATGTTTTTAAATCCCTATAAAATGTAATGTGACCCACAATATATACATATTAAACGTATTATTAGACGCCTTAAATGCGTGAAAGCAGCACCGTGGGCGTCGCTGGACGCTTAATAAAGATATTTAATGACATAACACACAATTGCATAAACTGCAAACTACCCAGCGCGGAGACGTTACTTTATTACGTAAACGAGATATAAAGTAAAAGTGCATGAATACCGTGGTAATGATCCCTTTAATTACCCGGTGCACTTAAGTCCTGTAGCAAGTGGGGCGTATTGTAATGCTTAAACCGAAGTGTAACTTATCTCTTTGTGCTACCGGCTGACCAATTTAAGTCAAAGCCTGACCAAGCTACACTCTTATGTAAATAAAGTAATAAAAACACCCCACACTCCATAAACATTCGGCACCCCCTTTTCCCATGTTAGCTCCTCTATCGCTTTCGAGCTGCTTCTATATTCTTTGCTGATCACGCATGGTATTAATTTGAAGTTTTCCCATTTAAGCTTAAGGTGGTAGCAGTGGACGAGACCTTGACCCCGGTCCACGAGAGCAATGTACACTTTGACAGTGAACTTCCAGAGTATGGGTAAGGAGGTGCAATCCATTTTACGCTGTAACCTTGTACATGTAATTAATTTTTTTTGGGCATATAACTAATATCACTTAAAACTGATACTCACTGAACATGTAGTTTCCATTCACATGGTGAACAGTGAATTCATAATTATCTAGGACTAAGGATGGCGTCCACATTCACAGTGACGGCCTGAGAGTTACATCCCCAGTGCTGATGTGGGTCAAGGTAGTCATGAACATTTTTTTCCAATTAAATTTTGCCATCAAACACATTCTTATTACTGTTACTTGATTAATGGCTGGAAGATGGATTGACGGATGGATGGATGGATGGATGGATGAATATAATGCATCCGTATACTGTGATCACATAAGGCGTGTAGAAGATTGGTCCTTTATAATTATATAGCAATGAAAATTAATGAGAGCCTAATGATATTGGCCAATGATGTATATAGATAAACTTTTATTCATCTCTGAGGGGAAATTAAGGGGCGAACAGTAGCATCACCAAACATGCAGCGGTGCAATAACAAGATGAATAGTGTAATTATGAGGTGGAGGACAAGCAACACAGAGTCAGAGAGGGAAAATTACATAAAATGTACATATGAGAATGTATGACTCAGTAATTCTGGGGAGTGTCGCAGGACACAGAATACATGAGTATGGATGGTACATACCCTCCTGAGACCCCCCCCCCCCATTCATTTATGTCCATTGGAGTGAATATTTTGTTTTTGCATCCATTTTTTCACTGATGTAAGGAAACATATTTATTCCGGTTTTACACTAAAGAGGACATGCTGTGAAATTAAAAATAAAGATAAATTTGAAAAAAATCCAAATTGTAAGATGTCTTATTTCCTCTAAAGACGGAAAAAAAAACTAAAATTGAAGGACACTTTCTTCCATTGGGTCTCAGGAGGATATAGTGCATGGATGTGAAAGAGGTGCAGTCACTGTGCTCAGAGTCATTGCTGATGGCTGGGGACATGACAGGTGCACTGGGAGGATGAGACAATGCAGGATGAGTATAGGTGTTGTGTAGTCTGTTGTGTTAATGTGGAAATTGATGTGATCGCTGTCAGAGTTGAAAATATCCACTTATCTCCATCTTCCAGCAGCTTATCCAGGACAGGTCTGTGAGAAGGCTTATACAGTTTATAAAATGTATCCTTTTTTGTCTGCTAGGCCTTGGACATTGTCCTTGAGAAGATGAGAAGCAGTGGATTTGATTTTTCTTGTGTGAAAGCTCTATCGGGAAGTGGACAGGTAGAGGATCAGAAGCGGGCTGGCACAAATCATCAATTTAAGGAAAGAGAAATCCAGCAATCGGGAATTTGAACTCTGTCCCTGTTTTCCAGCAACATGGCAGTGTGTACTGGAAGAGGGGAGCCAGTCTGGTTCTGGAAGATCTTGATGGAGGAATGCCCTTACACAAGCTTCTGGAGGTGAGGCTCACAAACACATGTGGAGCAATGGGGGGCTTTGGGGTCAACAGGGTGTACCTATGGCAAACCTATAATGAACCGTGTTTCATACTACAAGTATGGTCAATTCCACTCAATAGTAAACTAAGTCAGACACTCCAGGTCAAGGTTTAGACTCAGTAGGCATAACGGTATAGTTCAAATCATATGGTCAGT
>JAABNY020000001.1:22409741-22422902 GCA_015164015.2 Brevimyrus niger
ATCTGTGTGCCATTTCCAAAGGAATGCGAATCCACAAATCGACAGTGTCATAATCATTTTGTAATATTCTAGGGACACGTCAGTGGTATAATCATGTAATGTTAAAGTGACTTGTTCGTGTTATAGGCATGTTGTACTATTCCAGGGACTCCCAAGCAAACCAGCTCATAAGCGAGTGGTGTCCCGATTCCTTGGTAAAGATTTCAAGCCCTACCCCTTGTAGCTACGACCTGTGAAGTCAACTTCGGAAGGGAGAGCCCTGGAAATCTAGTGGTAGGGCTAAGTGAGGAGAAATGGGATTGGGCCTTAGTCATCCAGTCATGTTTACAAACATTTGGGATAGAATGGGTTGTTTTGAAGACGCTTGACCTTAAATTCAAGCACAGTACTGTCGCAGGATGTGGGGAGGGAACCTGGTATGGGATTGTTTTTCAGGGTTTGGGCTTGGCTCCTTAGTTCCAATGAAGGGAACACTTAATGCTTCAGTATACCAAGACATTTTGGACAATTCTATGCCTCAAACTTTGTCCCCCAGTGCACAAAGCAAGGTCCATAAAACAAACAACAAACAAACAAATTTGTTTTTGTATAGCGCATTATCACAACATTACATTGTCTCAAAGCTCTTTACGGTATCCCCACCCAAAGCCCCCAGTGAGTAAGCCATAGGCGACAGTGACAAGGAAAAACTCCCTAGCAGGAAGAAACCTTGGGAGGGACCAGACTCAAAGGGGCCCATCCTCCAGGGGCCGGCAGGGAGAGTCAAATATAGTAAAACTTGACACACAAACGGAGAGCAGGGGGCAGATGACAAGCCGCTGCCAACGCTCCCTTCAATCACCAGGCCACCAGAAGGCAAGGAGTGGGTCATACAAGGAAGATGACGTAGGAAGAACGGCGAGCTGGATGCCCGGACGTCTATGGTAGAGGCGACGTCACAGCGAGCGTGCTGGACATCTTGATAGATTGAGGTCTCCAGGCAGCACCCCCCAGGAGGAGTAGGGGAAATAAAATATGCAATTATTCAAAGTAGGGGAGACTATAGGCAGTGCTAACAGTTAGGTGAGTGCAATATGAAGTGCAATGGTCCGGCCGATATGGCTATGGCAGCATAAGTAGGAGGGAGAGACTGGTGGGAATGCAGGCATGGGGAGTCCCTGAAATGTCAGCACTCCAATCCCACAAGCGATTGTGAAGCTGGAGTGACCACTGTCAATTCAGTTTATCCAAAGCCAATGGCACCGATCCCCACCCAGCTCTACACCTCACACTATAGGTTTAACTGGGAGTGAGGAGTTAGCTAGAGCTAGAACTAGTGTCCCTATAAGCTAAACTAAACAGGTGTGTTTTTAGTCTAGACTTAAATATTGAGAGTGAGCCTGAAACCCGCACATCTGGTGGAAGACCATTCCACAGCTGAGGAGCTCTATAGGAGAAAGCTCTGCAGCCTGCCATAGCTCTGTCTACCCTAGGTACTAACAGATATCCCGCACCTTGAGAACAAAACCAAGCGTGGGGGGTTGTATGAGGTCGGCAGATTACTAAGGTATAAGGTAAAAACATGTTTGGGTGAGTTTGGCGTGGAAGAACTTGAATGGCCTGCACAGAGCCCAGACCTCAACCCCATCAAACACCTTTTGGATGAGCTAGAATGGAGATGTGAGCCAGACCTTCATGTTCAATATCAGTGCCTGACCTCACATATGCTCTTCTGTAAAAATGGGCAAAAATTCCCGGAGACAGACTCCAAGCTTTCTCAGAAGAGTGGTGCCAATTATACCTGCAAAGGGAGCCCAACTCTATACCGATGCCTGTTTATTTAGAATTAAATATTGTAGAAGTTCCTGTAGGTGTAATGGATAGACATCCCAATACTTATAGTGTATACATATAGGGTGTGTTACAAATCGGTGTTTTTCAGGAGTACAGCTCAACTACCTGGGAAATCCAGCTATCTGGCAGTGCTTCAGTCCGACATTGCCATATATGAGAACGTTTACTGTATGAAGTTTATTAGGTACTGTCTGATGTTGTAACATGATAGGTTGTCTTCAGAACATCTCTGGAAGATGTTTCTGCTTAAAGTTATTCTAAAGATGTAAACCACACCTTGCTTTGATGGCACGCGTTGGTCTCTGTGCCACAGGGCTGCTTTGCGGTGCCCGATAGCCCCGTCTGGATGGACTCCAGCACTGCTGAGCAGTGTCGGAGGCTGGAGGAGGCCGTGGGCGGGGCTCAGAGACTGGCCGACATCACCGGCTCACGGGCCTATGAAGTAAGAGCCCGGTCGCCATGGTGGGAGATTGTTTATAGCTGATTACTGCTGCTCTACACTTCCTTTGTTCTTTATACTTCTTTCAGCGTTTTACTGGGAATCAAATAGCCAAGATGTACCAGACAAGCCCAGTGAAATACAGTGAAACAGAGGTGATAATCTGATTTAATTTTGCCATTAGCACTCCCTTTTACCATAGCTACAAAGAACATTTTCCACATAGCTGGACATATTATAATGCCAGTAATTGTGTTTTAGGTTGCATTTTTCCTTTTTTTGGAGTTGATGGAGAAAAACTTTGAATTACAAATTGATTATTCTAGGTTGCTGCTTGACTAATAAAATTTAATTTCTTGTAATGCAATAAGTGCATTAAACAATGTGTTTGAGTCCGAGACTGTCAGTGTCCGACACCCATAAACCCACAAATTTCAGCTTTTCCAGCTTCAGTCCTCCTATTCAGTATTGATTGGTTTAAGAATGACATAGACAGAACTGCTGTGGACTGGTGGCTTGTGCAATTGGATTATTGTTCTTGCAATGTCCAATTTTCAGAGAATCTCATTGGTCAGCAGCTTTGCTGCATCACTCTTTCTGGGGAGGTATGCTGAAGTTGACTACAGTGATGGTAAGCCAACAATATATGAGCTTAATAATCCATGGTATTAATAAATATAAATATATATTTTATACTCTATGAATCATAAGTGGTGTGAGGCAACCTGGCGGTGTCTCTGATACCTTTAAATGTTTGCCTGTGGGTTCAAACACAGGCTCTGGTCCATGTGAGTCTGGCTTCCAGGAGATAAGCTGCTCCGTCTCTTTTGTTCAGTTGGTTTTCAGTTGCTGGGTCACATTTGCTTTACACTTTTCTTCCCCTTAATAAAATGTGTACTTTTTGAGTGTCTCACTGTGTGAGTTAAATACATACATTTTTAACTAAGGAAATGTGAATAGTTTATTTTTTTGTAAACAATGCTTTGTTGGTATTGATGATAAAATACTAAATATAATACTGGGTCACTGTGAGTACTGTGGTAAAGTACAATAGATGCAGTGCTAAATGGTTTGAGATTTCACATGAAAGTGAGGTTAAGCACCCCTTTCCAGCATCACCATGGAGACTATAAGCCCCGCCCTCTCCCCCCCATCTCACCGGTGTAGGCTCAGGGATGAACCTGATGGATATCCAGATGAAGAACTGGGCCCCACCCTGCCTGACTGCCACAGCCCCCTATCTGCAGGCCAAGCTTGGGAGCCCTGTGCCTTCTACGACTGTGCTGGTGCGTGATTCTGTGTTTGCGGTGTAACGACAGGTCACCACGTCAGAAACTCACGTGGGGCCATTAGTGCAAAGAAAAGCACCAGAGATGCTGACTGTTACGGGAAAAAATCCAGCACAGCTTGAATGTCTTTTGATTGCCACTTTGACCTGCTTCAACTGCATAAAAACAGATTTGTGTTGCGTATTGTTAAATACATCCTCTTAATCTTTTATCTTTTTTAGTAAGGGTGTATCATATCTGTGACCAATAATCCGTAAAGTATTTCAGTAAATTTCAGGTACCTCTTTATGCATACATAAAAAGGTACCATGTGTGTGTGTGTGTGTGTGTGTGTGTGTGTGTGTGTGTATCTGAGGATTCATTTGCCTGTGTTCTCTCATCTACTTCTGTGCAATTCAGAAAGGTATACTTTGAATCCACCTGGCCAGACAAAGATACAGTGTATGCAGTGCAGGTGATTCCTTTATCTAATCATGAAGCAAAGAAAATATTGAGATACTAGAGTAAACAGGTTCTTGAGAAACTGGACTGTTATTGCCTGCCAAGTTTTAAAATGGCCCTGTGAGCTCAGAGCCACTTCTAAGTGATTTTACCTCCCTCATCCTGTAGGGTCTCGTGTCCCCATACTTTGTCAGTCGTTACGGGTTCTCGGCGGACTGCAAAGTGGTGGCCTTCACGGGGGATAACCCAGGTGAGCTACCTTTCTAGTCACAAGATGGCGCCAATGTTACGCAGCCAGGCGATTCTTCCTCCTTCATCTGGCAATTCGCAAATGATTAGTTAACACCGTGGATTAACGGTTACCATTTCAAGGATGGGAAATGATGCAGGTAACATGACGTTGGCTTTGTTCCAGACTGTTGCTGTGCAACAGATGGGACCGAACCGTTTTGTTGTTAATTAGAGGGAAAAACGGGCAATTATGAGAGAAATATAATAAAGTGTTCTTGACCATAGCTCGTGATGTCACACCTTTGTGGTGTCAGGTGCTGTTGCACTTAATAAATCATTTCAAAAAGTACAGAATTCAAGGGTATTAAGCACGTTTCTATAATTTGGAGATGGAAAAGCGTCTTTATTGCATTACGGGGAAAAAAATTCTCATTTGATGCAAAGGTTTGTGTAGATCAATAGGCATGCCGGGTATTTGCAATGAAAAATGTTTCTTGTTTCTAGGTAATCAAGTTCACCTCGCAAGCACCATGCTGTGAATTGTCAAATCTCAAGATTTTAACTCTGCATTAGGAATGGTCTCAGATCTGATGATTCAGAGGGTGATAAATTAAAATCGCACCAATGTCAGGGAGAGATTTGACTGGATTGCTTAAACAAGGGCAGTTGATCACCAGCATGAGATTTTAACATTTGCAACGTATCAGCAAAAACACATGCTGCTAATTGTCAGAAAAACTCTTCTGATATCACACAACTGGTGCAATTATTCCATCTGATCTGGTGTAATATTTCACAGTTTATTGTTTTATTATTATTCTTTTGTGTGAGCTGATATTCAAAAGCTTTGGTAAGGATTCAGTTTACCTACTTGATTCCTAAACTGTTTTTCATTTTTTTCAATCACTTTAGATCCTGCCTCTATGTTGCAACCATAAAAAAAGTACTTTTGCCTAGTCAATAAACCAACAGAGATGAAGACTTCTCTAGAAGCGTTTTCTAAGAGCCTGTCGCACATGAAACAACACCTGATGTCCGTGGCCTGTTAAACGCGACACGCAGTGAAGGGTATTTGTCTGACAACTCGAATATGTTCTTTTCGGTAATCAAATTTTCTGCCGGTCATCAGCTCCCTGAACATACTACCATTAGGCCGATCAATCAAGCGGGTCGATTGGTCTCAGTGGGTCACCGAGGGCATCTCTTACATCCTTCTAGAGTTTTGTGAGATTGCTTGGCTGAGAGTGAATTTAATTTACCTTTGTTGTTGGCAGGATTTGGGGGAAACAGAGGTGCATTCGTGTACTTCATATTGCATGCTCGGTAAAGTGATTTCGCCACTGGGCCCTTGAGCAAAGGCAATAAACCCGATTGCTTCAAAGACTGACTGAACCTTGCAGTCTCAAAAATGCACATCACTTTAGATGTGTAAATATTAAGCAGCCATAGGTTGGTGTGTGGATTAAAAGCATAGAACACTCTGCCTGGTTCTAGGCCACTGTGCCTGGTTCAAGGCCAATGATTCTAATCCCACGGTCAACAGAATGATTTGAGCAAGTACCCTAAAACCAGAATTGCTTCAGTACACGGCTTTGTAAAAGTGTGATTGTTATTGAGTGTTTTTTGAATCATAGGTTCTTTGGCAGGAATGAGGCTTCAAGAAGGAGACATAGCTGTAAGTATTCAGTTATTACGTCAGCCTGATCTGCACATATGGCCCCAGCAGTCCAGAGAGGGCGCCACAAGTCTTTGCCCTAAAAATAGGAGGGGTCTGCTATCAAAGAATCCAAGGGGAGCTTAAATCAGCACTTTGGGGGGTCGCCTTGGGATACGTGCTAATTAGCTCTAGTTAGTAATGGGAATAAGTGAGGAGTGTTATGTAATGTTAAGTTAAAGCCAACATTAAGTGTTCCTGAGAGGTCAGTTTATAATTGGCTGCTCGGCATCATCTTTTTTCCCTTACGTGTACTTTTTCCTCAGAAGAAACAGTGAATGTGTTATATCTGTAATAGGGAAGTGAGTGACTCAGAGGGTAATGCTGTGGTCTCATATCGCTAGGGTTTGGGGTTTGGTTCTGGACCCCACAGTGACCTTGTGTGTGTGTGTGTGTGTGTGTGTGTGTGTGTGTGTGTGTGCGTGCTCCCATGGGAAAAGCTGTCTGTTCCTGGGTTTGTTTTTTCTCTCTTGGGCATGAAGCCTTTTTCCTTCTTGTGAAGGTCAGCCTGGGCACAAGTGACACGCTCTTCCTGTGGATCAAGGAACCCAAACCCACAGTTGAAGGCCACGTCTTCTGCAACCCGGTGGAAAGCTGCGCCTTCATGGCCTTGATATGGTAAATGGTGCCAGTGTGTCAGATCGGAGAGCAGTATCCCCCAGCAGGACGCTTTTGTGGTCTTAGGTCACCATTCTGTTTCTGGAAACAAACCGCTGTGAAGATGGCTGGTAACGTTCACCCGCATCACCAATTCTGCGTTTCTGAATTAGAAATAGATCTGATTAGAATGTTGCTGTAAATCACCTTACTTATGCAGGTGTAATCTGGCTTGTTCCCAGTATACCGAGAAAAAAATAGACGAGGGTGATGGCCAAAATGTAGCTTTTGTGATTCGAAGGAACTGAATAAATGGAACGAACAAAATGGCCGAATTGCGCTCTGCGTAACACTTACTGTTGCAGATGAATGTGTGTGATAGCCTAGCGGGGAGTTTTTTTCCCCAGGTGTCACAAGGTTTGTTTGGCCTCTGTCAGTACAAGTTCTGCTCCATCTCTGATACCTTAAAAGGAATAAAATCCAATGGCACATTCTTTCCCACCCCACGCTCCTCTCCAACGTTGTCTACCATCATGTGCCTTCGCACTGCAGGAACCTTTTTTTTCAGGAACTAGGACCTTTCTCCAGATCCAGGAACTTTGGTTGCATTCATGTTGCAGGAACTTGGCCTGATTGTAGTTCCTCAGAGGCAGCTCCAGAACCCTTTTTAAGTACCTGCTTCATACTAGGTACTTTTCGTTGGAACACAAACTGCTGGGAAGGCACTTACAGTGATAGCTTACTGATTAGTTGACCCCAAGCATCACAAGTGCAGAAAGAGATGTAGTAGGCAAAAATTGGGTAGATGGAATTATTTTTGTATTATATTATGTTTAATGAATACATTTTACTCGGCCTCGTGCGTTGGGCAGGAAGCCGTGTATGTAGCCATGTCCCCTCTGAACCCCCCATGCCTTTACTACCCCTCAGCTTCAAGAATGGGTCCCTGACCAGACAGAGGGTCCGAGATGAAAGTGCCGGTGGCTCGTGGGATGCTTTCAGCGAGGCCCTTAGATCTACCAGCATGGGCAATGATGGAAATATAGGTGACAGGGATACTTCAAATTAAATATTTTCACTTGATTAATCTATAAAATGACTTATCTGTAGTATGCAGTAATTACCATTCTGTGCAAATGTGTCTTCAGCTGGGATGAGACGTGTCTATGAAGCCCACAGTGGGCGGGATTTCTGTGTGCTGCCAATCACCAGCCAATGGGAAGGCCAAAGCATATGATTGACAGTGCATGATAGCTCCACCTACCATGGATTCTTACCTTCATCTTTGTTCTAACAATGTTGCAGTTTTGTTAACGGAAATTCTTTCTGTTCAAGGCATCTATTTTGATGTGATGGAAATAACGCCACCGGCTGTTGGGGTCCACAGATTCAACAAAGAGATGAGTAGGGTAGGTATGTGGTCGCTGATATGCAGGCTTGTGGGATCACTGTGGATTTCCTCAGCACTGGTAACCCCCTATGTGTGGAATGCAGGTTTCAAGCTTCTCGAGGCAGGTGGAAATCCGGGCCCTGGTGGAGGGCCAGTTTATGGCGAAGAGGGTGCATGCTGAGAAGTTGGGCTATAAAATCGGTAAGCTTCACGCTTCTGGACTCAAAACTCAGAACACTTCATGTAAACATACTAGAATTGCCTGTGATTCAGTGCCAAGCATGAAGTACAAGACAATATTACACAACACATAGGAGATACACTTCACTGTGCAGTGTACACAAACAGCGCGGACAGTGGTCAACACCATGACGCGTTATGACGGAAATTCTGATGAAAATAAAATTTGTACCTCTGACGTGCTTTTTAAATGTGTAGCCTGCATAGTTTTTTTTCTTGCTCAAAGCATTTTGCTGTGGACATGTTCATCCATGTAGGCATGCACAGTTTCTAGTAAAGATCACAACAGGAATGACGAATAGTGGAAAGAAACAAAAACAAATTAGTTTACATGAGTACCAAATACACACGACTGCAAAGTGCAATGGAAAAAATATGGCAAGAAAATGCAGAAGAGACCAACAACCAGAGGCTGTGCAAAAACGGAAACAATTTTCCCCCAAAGGCAAGTTTTTTTTCACCCAGGTCTCAGTTTTATGGTTTTATTTTCAAGTTGAGCAGAAGAAGCCACTGGTCTCGGATCAGCAAAAAACCCAATTGACACGGAATGTAAATCTTCTCTCCTCTAGCTTCTAATCTCTTCAAGTCTGAAAAGCCAACGTATGGCTCAATAAAATTAGATTTTCCAGTAAACAATTGACCCATCCTCCTGCTCGAAGGGCTTGTGATACAGTTTCCTTTTGGATGTTCATGAATCCACAAACTGAGCTTAATATAATTTTTTATTATGAGTGAAATTGTTCTTTTAGGATGTACACACGCATATAAGGGAAAATGGAACCCAGACTGGGAGATATTGTTTGCAGCTCTATGTTTTCGGCAGTCGAGCCGGATTGAATTCAGAAAATTCACACACCCCCACATTTTAAAAAGCGAGTGAGCGTCACCCTTGAGGGGAATTGTCTGATGAGGAGGAGACATGCTTACCATTCGAACCATCGGCTTTATTGCATAGATACGCTGTTCCCCCCAGAGACCAACCAGCTCATCCGATCTGCCGGAAGTTTCACTTCTCCACCTTTTCCATTAGGAGCATCCCATCATAACCGTGTCCCTGTAACCTAGCGGGTTGCTAGGCTACGATAATCTAGGGCAGGTGAGGCGCTCTGTTGTCCCATGGCGGAACCCCGCGACACCTGTTGAGGTGCTGTTGAACGGCGATGCCTTTGTGAAGCTGGTCACATGACCAACAGAGAGGTTCGTGACCCAGTTCTGAAAATACAGGCGAGCATGAAAGCGAAAAAGCTCCCTGCTTTATGCCTTATTACTGATGATTTTTTTACAGAATCGAGGAAGCTTTCTGCTCACATGATTCACGCACTGGCTTTCCACTAAACTATTTCGAGTGTGAACTGTACCGATTTATCCTTTAACCGCATTTCATCTACTGGAGAACGGGGGTGATAAATTAAAGGTATTAAATATTTATTGTTTTCATTAATAATATTAGTTGTGTGTATTCCCCACAGTTCTAAGATAGAGATGTACCAAAAGCAAAACGCAAAATGAAGTGGCTCTAAATTAATTTTGGGTCCAGTTTAAAACATGGGACCAGTAACTGGAGTCCATCGTGCTGAAAATGTGTTCTCTGTAATATCTACGTCAGCAGTCATATGTTCTGAGCTTCCAGCTTCAAAGAAAAGGCCCAACTTGTCGTAACGTTGCAACAATGTGTGTCGTTCTTAGGGTGGGGGCTTATTTAGCTATGCGCTGGCCGTCTGAATCACCCCATATCCCCAAGAGCACCATCGATCACCTCAAAACGTTACCGTTTTTGCCATAAATTATTCACGCCGTCCTTTGATCTCTCCTGGAAGGAGACTGTCTGCACAGAGGTTGCCTACGGTACCCAGGAGCGACCGGGAGCTCAGCCCCGCTGTTCGAGAGCAGCACTTAACCTTCCCTGGTGCAGATGGGTTGATGTGAGGCTGAGGGAAATGGTACAGAAACGTGGCCAGCGTAGGTAACTGGACCCTTGGCACCGGCGTCTTTGCAGATGTGCTGCGGCTGGAGGACATCAGCCGTCAGACAGACACAGTAACACCAGCATCCCACCGGCTGATAGAAACTCCCCTCACATGTCACAATGACCAAAATCGCTAAGATTCAGAGCAGTGCTGTGAGAGTTATGGGATATTAAAACACTTATGACAGCTGGAAGGAGTGATACTTTACTCTGCGTGTGATCCCTTTTACCGCGACAACCAATTAATACCTGTTCATATGCAATAAAGACTGTCTGGCAGTCTATTCTTCCATTTTCTAGATTTTTGTACTGGGATGATGGGTAGGAATATCTGCTTAATTACCAGGTACTTCTGCTATCCGTGATCTGTAAACTATGCAGTGCATTGATTAAACACTAATATATTGCATAAATAAATTAAACCTTATTTGGAAAGTGTTCTGTCACTTTTTCTTTTATATGCATGTACACGTCAGAAGGTGAGGTGAGAGCGAAACTTAGGGTTTGAGCACAGGGTCAACCCACTGATGCCTTTAAAGTGGAGGCAAAGCTTAAAGTTTTGTTGTGCTTCATGGCTTTTGAACCCATGGTCTTTATATTGTGAGCAGATTGGTCTACTTTCTGAACTACAGGATTTAAGCAGCACTGATATCTAACAGCCATGTTCCCTACAAGGGTCTAATCCATCTAATGCACTGTACATCCCGATACCAAGAAGTTACCCACACTATATATTTCAAATGGCTGCAAATTATGTATTGCCCGATGTAATGGGATGTTTACAGAGGCTCAGTGG
This sequence comes from Brevimyrus niger, assembly GCA_015164015.2. Lineage (NCBI taxonomy): Eukaryota > Metazoa > Chordata > Actinopteri > Osteoglossiformes > Mormyridae > Brevimyrus > Brevimyrus niger. The sequence continues at coordinate 22,420,678 of JAABNY020000001.1, forward strand.
TTAGCATTGTAGCCTCACGTGACCAGGCTTGCTCTTAGGGGAATTGGTGACTATTGCCCATAATGTGTGTGCGCTGTGATGGGCTATCATCACATCCAGGTTGTCCCTCATCTCAGGCCTTGTGCTTCCTTGATGCTGTTTGTGATTGTCTCCTGAATAAGCTGTTATGGGGAGTTATAGAGCATGGGTGGATGGTCATGTTTTAAATTTGTATATTTAAATATGCTTCTGTCGCATGACCAAAATGGCGAGAATCAGAGGAATTTCCTGACTCGGCTCACTCGCATGGTGATGTTTCCCCCGAGCCACTCATAAACGCAGTTTAATTCGTTGTGAAATCCTCCACGGTTATTTCATATGTATATGAGCGTGAGGGCTCCCGCTAGTGCCATTAATATTTAGCAAATGCAAATGACAAAGGTCTTATTCATAACTGTCGCCCTCCCCCATTTCCGAGAGTTTTATTGATGTGCAAAATGGGAACGTTCTTGAATACACAATGACCTTAAACAGAAGGCGTAATTAGCATGGAAAGCGTCAGTGATTTACTGTGTGGGCTGGATATTAATGAAAAGCACTGAGATCTGCGCTCTATGTAGGTGAAGAATGTGAGGAAGTGAAGAAACTTTAAGCTGTAGAATCAAAACACACATCAGTATATTGCTCTATCACAGAATAGAAACACTATACATCATGGATATTAGAAGTGCCTGACGATTGAACTGCCATTGCTGCCCAACATACCAATACAAAAATCTAAAATCTGAAAGAGTACACTGCTAGGTTGTGTGTTGGGTCTTTGCAGCACGTGAGTGAGTATTAATCGCTTGCAATCACGAGGTCAGGTGACATGAGCTGCTGCTTCTTGGCTGTAACTGCGGTGAGAGTGATCCCACTTTCATGGTAAATGCTCGAGGTGCAAGGGAGTCTGTTGATAATATACCTGGTTTCTAGAAATCCATGTCAGTATCGTATGGGGGGTGTCCTTTGGGGTGTTATAAGGGTATTTTCTTAATTAAAATGGTGTACCTAAAAATAACAATACATTTCCAAAGTACAGTACCCAAGTGTTACATTACTATGTTTCCATGTATTTTAATGTTAAAGTTCCAAAGATTTTTTGTTAATAATTCTGAATTGCGTGAAGGAAAAATACAGTGTTTTGTGTCTCTTATTGTCCTACGGTGTTGCAGAGCAGTTTGATTAATGAATGACATGCCTTAAGACCGTAGTTCTCTATCCGGTCCTTGGAGACCCTCAGACAGTCCACATTTGTGGTCCCTCCCAGCTCCCAGCCAAACAAGAAGCCTGAATACATGGTACAGGTGTGCTGAGACCTGGGGGGAGCAAAAATGTGGACTGTCTGGGGTCCCTGAGGACTGGGTTGGGAATAATTGCATCCAGATTCTCCTGTATTTTGCCACTTGCTGTCATAAAATTACTCATTCATTTTTTTTTCTTCCAGTTCCTGGAACTAAAGTCCTGGCCACCGGGGGGGCTTCTTCCAACAGTGATATTGTGCAGGTTAGTTGACCTTGGCACTTAAAACATGGCTTTCATTTGTTTTTGTTTTAATTGTTGTTTGGTAGATACAAGGAAATACTTTCATAGTGGTATTGTACAAATATATGCAAATGACAGTGTTGCATAATCCTAAGTATAATCATAAATCACTTTTCTGTAAACATCTGTTCCTGTCAGTTTAACTCTCATGCATGCCATTTATAAAATATGTGTCTTCTGGTATTTTAGTGTATGTGTGAGCGAGCGGGTGTGTGAGCGTGCATATGTGCATGTGTGCGTGTGCGCGTGTGTGTGTGTGCGTGTGTGTGCGTGCGTGTGTGTGCGTGCGTGTGTGTATCCATTACCTAATGTGCTGCCATCTCATACAAGGTCTCTCCTGCCCAACAGTCTCCAGGCTGCCCACAATCCGTGTATTTTTTTTTTTTTTTTAAATGAGTGGATGGACATTTCACTTTCACATGAAGTCAAAGTGATTGAACTCTCTGCTCCTGGAAGCCTTGAAACAGATGTGTGTGGAGAGAGTTGTAATTATTATGTGTTTCCTTATAATGGCTAATATGCATTACAAAGGTTCTGTATGCATTAGCATGTTCTGAAAAGAAGCCCCCCTCGCGCCCCCCCCCCCCCCCCCCCCCTCCCCCCTCCCCCCCCCCCCCCCCCCCCCCCCCCTTCTTCCCCCGTTTCCCCCCCCCCCTCTCCCC
>JAABNY020000001.1:22423002-22450880 GCA_015164015.2 Brevimyrus niger
TCATTCCAGCTTCCCTACCCACCCACCTCACAGGTCCTTTCTGACGTGTTCTGCGCTCCCGTGTACACCATCGACACGGCCAACTCTGCCTGCCTGGGCTCTGCCTACAGAGCAAAGCACGGTAAGCCCCGGTATTCCAGCCCTTGGGGGGCGGCGTGCGGCTCAGCGTGTGAATACTCTGTACCTGTGATCAGAAGGTCGCCAGTTTAAATCCTACGGTTGGTAAAGTGATCTTACCATTGGGCCCTTGAGACAGGCCCTTAACCCCCAAATGCTCCAGGGATTGGCTGACCCTGCTTTCTCAACTGTACGTTGCTTTGCATTAGACCGTCCATCATATTCTTAGCTATTACTGAATGGGACCCAAGAGGTGAAATCTAAACATGAAATGAATTTAATAAGCTAGCAGAATTGTATTATGGTCACAAGAAATGATCAGAATGCAGTTTTCAGGAGGTGTGTACTGATTCATTTGTTTAGCACATTTTACATTACATTACATTGTTACATTACATTACATTGTTTATTGCAACAATTCATTTTAATTTAGCTAATTTATTAAACATACAATAGCTAGTCCATTTTCTATTCCTGTATTTTGAGTAGCAGAAATATTAGAAATGATCAGAAGGTTAAAAAGGTTGTCTGTTTTTTTTTTTTTTGTTTTGTGGTTTCGACAAAGTATACGTCGAACAAACCAAGCAAACGGGTTCCCCCCCGACAGTTTCACGCACACTGGGTTCAATTGTACAATAATCTTCAAATGTGTCTTTGGCAGTCGGTGGGAGGTGTCAAAACGGCAGATGTGTGCTGTAAGTGTTTCTTCAGGCAACAGAGGTCTCCCTATGAAGTCAGCGAGCGGTTTCAAAAGCACAGCCAATTAAGCTGGCAGGCAAGAGCTGAAACCGGTGACCAACCAGTGTTGTTAAATCGCAGTGTAATTCAGTGACCTTGCGACTGGCTTGCTGGTTGTGATTTCTATATTATGTAGTTCCTTTTTCAAGTAAAATACAGAATGTATAGGGCCGTCAGAGTGTTTTTTTATAACAACCTTTTTCTGAAAATGCCTCAAGTAACATGCTTTCCATATAGCCAACAGCAAGTTACCTGACCAGCCAAAATAGATAAAGTGAGCTTGGGTCAAATACACATTACATTGTGGGAACCAAATGTCCCCACAAGGTGATAAAAACCTGCTATTTTGAGGTTGTGGGGACCATTTTTTTTCACTCCCCACCGGAAGAAATTCAGTTTTATAAATATCTGTGACTGCAATCAAAAAACTAAAAACCAAAAGACTTTGTTTACTTATGATTCATGTTAGGGTTAGGGTTGTCATTGTTGTGATTAGGGTATTGCCAATAGAGTCTCCACAAAGATATGAGTGTATGTGTGCACCCTGGATGGATTGCCATCCCATCCACAGGTTGGGGGCTGCCTGTTGGTCACAAGCATTCACTACATTAGGAGGGGCAGGGGGGCCAAAAGTGACCTTCTGAGCAGGGCCCCTGAAACAACAACACCTGGCCCATACTTATAGCCGACCCGAAGCAGTGCTTCATAGACCTGAGGTCAACTTCAGTGGAAATCAGCCGCCCACCTGCAACTTTTATCTTTTTTCAGAACTGATTTTAGCTGTCAATAAATGTTAATAATTGCTAATTTTATCAAAAGATTTTTTACAATATAAATACTGTGAGTAGTATTTATTCACCTGTTTGGTTCTTTTAAATTCACCTGATAAATTAGCAATAAATGTGCTTTCTGAGTATCCTTAAACCTGATTCAATACAAAAGTATTGTGCTTAAACAGAGATTTTATGTGAAATTAGGGTTTCTTTGCAAGGCTATTCTAAATCCATTTATGGTAAAATACCATTACTCGTATTTTGCTTCATTAGTATGGCATCCTAAATCAAATTTAAATAAATCTTAGGGTTTTTTTTTCCCTTGCATATCCAATTGTCAGATGCAGGCAATAAAAGCGAGGTGATTGTGATGTGTCGTTTCGTTAAGGCTTTCAGGAGTAGGTTATTGCGCTCTATGGTATCACTATGGCAACAGGAGCGGCCGCAGTGCCCATAGGCAGTGAGTGGAGGTCCACAGAGTGGGATTGGGTGGCAGCCTGTGAGGCGCATTGGGGAGGGAGGGACTGGCTTTTACAGGCACCCTCACCCCACTGATCCTGTTTAGCATGTACCGGTGTGATCGTAGAAAAGGCGTTTGAAGGTGATGCCACGGCCCTGGCATTAATACACGCCTGCTCATTCCTTCGTGCGAGGATGCTTACACATGTACAGGGCTAGTGTGACATCCTGGGTGAGGGGACGTGCCTAGTCAGTGATGGGTGTTGGTGACAGTGTGTGGCTCAGCAGGTTAGGACATTCACTAGTGTTGGTTCAAATCCCGAGGTTTCATTATTGGGCACTTGGGTACGGCTCTTCACCCCTAATTGCAACAGTGACTGGATGACCCTGCATTCTCCATTGTGTGTTGCTTTGGGTAAACATTCCAGCTGAATAATTATATTACAGCTGTTTTCTGTGTTTGTGTTGTTATGTTACGAGAAACAGAAATTTTATGAGAAAGTTGCGTTGTGTTGTGTCTGTTTTTGTTAATAGATTTTTTTTTGTGAATGAAATGGCGTCTCTGTCATGCCCTCCTTGTAGTAAACATGATTATATCAAATGGTTGGCCAAATGATTAGACCTGCATGGCCTTCAAACCACACATCCAAGCTGAGAAAAGCCTTATTTTCGATACAAATGATAAAACAACAAAGAGAAACTTAAATCCGACTGCGTGCATTTGGCGATGTTTCCAGGCCAGGCCATAGTGGAAGCCTTACGTTTTGGATGCTACTAGCCACTATATTCATGTAATGAAATAGGGTTCTGCTTTGTCTCTGTTGCTGCTTTGTGGAGTCCATGCTTGGAGTTCCCCCTTATGTCTGCATGTCATGATCAGTTCTCAGATTTACCTGGAACGCACACGCCACACTTACAGGTGTGTGCATTTGACCTGGTCCCAAATCTGTGCCTGCTTGTTTTTCAGTTTCTTATTGGTAAATGATCCAGTTTCCTCACCTATATGAACTCATGCTTCTCGTGAATCTGTGACTCGACTCTGATTTGCCCTCTTAGATGGATAGGTGGATAGATGTATGGATCAATAGCAGCGAACAGCCTTGGGTGCGCAGGTGTAATTTCTTACTAATAGTGGAATTCTGGATTATTATTATTTTTTTTGGCAAAAAAAAAATAAGTCTGACCTTTAGATGCACTGCCCTCCCCCACTGCCCGTTTTGGTTGAGCTAGCTAGCACTTATAATCAAACACCAATGTAACGATCCATCCTGCCTCTGAAAACACCGCTAAACAAATTGGAAATGCAATTAGTGAACGAGTGCAGCTCTGCCCAATGAAACGACCCAGTGGAAACGGCTATAATTACGTCCTTTATAATGATTTGACATTAAATCTCAGACAACAATTTAGGAATTAACTGGCTGCCGATCTCACTTGCTATACGAACCGAATATAAAGTTATGCAAGTAAAACCATACTTCTTTAGGGGCCGAATGTTGGACTTTGTTCGCCATGTCATTATTGAGCTTTCTGATAAACTGTTAAGCAAAATGAAAATGTTGATGTTATTAATGAGACCCTCAGACTGTGAGACAATTGCAGCCTGAATTATTAATGCAAATCCTTGGATGTTTGGCATGTGTCATATTGATCATTGTTTTGCTCTTCCTTGGTGCTCATTACGCCTCTTTGGATCTTGTCCTAAGTCCTTGGGAAAAGGCCGCACTGGGGGGATGTTGCCAAGAGCCCATTTAATCCCGTAAATGAGAAAGTAAGCCACCGTTTCGTCTTGCAGCAGAAGGCCCGCGCACAGCTAACTCATTGAGACGGCGTGCTTGAGCGTCGCCGTCTCCGTTTTCATTACATTTTATCGTTTGGTTTTAATTGCTAGTCAAAATATAAAGTAATCCGCTGAGGGATTTGGGAGCTGAAACCAAAGGCCCTCAGCCTGTTGCATGGCCACCCTTGTCCGCTGCATCCGGCGCAAATGTGATATTGATGCATTTTATTGTCAAAGGAATGAAGATTTTAGTCGCGTCCCAGTTGATTAAATAGGACAAGCCCAGCCAGAACTGATGGACAGTTTCCGGAATCCTGTTGGCCTCAATTTCTGGAACCTGCAAAGCAGCATGGTCCCTCTTTGCAGTGGAAAGACAAAAACAAAACAAAAGAATCAAAAGGGCGTCACCTCAGGTCCTGATTTTTAGATGGAATCGGACTTTGTTTATTGTAAAGAGGCTGTAAAAAGGACTCGCCGTCTGTACAAATGATGACTACCGCTTAAACAAACACACAGAAATGGTTTGGTTGTTTGTCTGCGGGAATTATTTATTTTGAGTAAATTAAGTACCAGGCTAAGGAATCAGCGCCATGCCCTTTTGAAATTGCTTCAGAATGAAGGATTTAGCATCTGTGCATGATCTGTGATGCAGTATGCCTAAGAACTAGGTCTCTGTTGAATTTGTTTCTGTTAAGATTTAGGTGCTTTGGATCGGCGTGTTCCAGAATATAAGCTCTTATGTGTCATAAGATAAAGAGCCTGTCTGCAGTCTTGTAAAAGTATGTTATGTTCATGTGTGTAAGCAATTACTCTTTTTATATATTTTTGGGCATTATCTTGTAATCAGGATTATGGGAGTTTGCATGTTCTCCTCATGTGCACAAGCATTGTAGGTGAGTGTGTGTGTGTGTGTGTGAGAGAGAGAGAGAGAGAGAGAGAGAGAGAGAGAAAGAGAGAGAAAGAGAGCAGGAAATATTAGCAGAGTAAATTATTATTAGTGCTCAATAAAAACAGTTTAATGTAAACACTTCATTGTATCATATCAGCCTGGATGAAGCATATGTATGTAAGACTTGCTCTGAGAAGGGATGGCACCTGGTCATGTGACTGGGGGGTTTAAAATCAAGTCATGTGACCTGGGCATGAGAGGGAGGAATGAGGTTTTTAAGGAATGTGAACAGGTGGAATGGTTGGGGGAAGCACACAGGTACCCTGGTACATGTGTAGAGTCTGGTATGGGCTAGAAGTGTGTCCAGGGTTGGGCTTTGGGACCTGAGTGCATCTACTGACATGCAAAGGAGGGTCACCCGACTTCCAAGATGAATGGATTGTATTGCATGCATGCAGTAGCATGCATTGGGGGTCATGAGGTCGCTGTAAAGGGGTGTGTGGCGTTCCCAATATCTTTGCCACAGGATGAAAGTCTAAACCTTTAAAGTCCTGGTGCTCCCTGTCTTGCTGTATTGCTGTGAGACATGGACACTATCCAGTGAGCTGAGACAAAGACTGGACTCCTTCGGTAATGTGTCTCTTTGGAAAATCCTTGGGTAATGCTGCTTCGACTTTGTGTTGAATGAGAAGGGGTTGCTAGAGGGGTCTTGAATGAGGCACATTACCTGCATTGTGAGGGAGTGTCAGTTACGGCACTACGGCCATGTGGTGCGTTTCCCTGAGGGTGATCCGACTCACAGGATCCTCATTGCTGAGGACCCAAGAGACTGGACCAGGCCAAGGGGACGACCACGTAACACCTGGCTGTGGCAGATGGATGGCCATTTCCAGAGGGTGGGATTGGACCGTGTATCTGCCTGAGGGATTGCCGGCTGGGATCCCGAGGAGTTTCGCTGTGTGGTGGGTGCATCAGTGCATCCTCCCCAACCTGACCTGACCTGGGGTACATAAGAGGGAGCATAATTCATACAGACAGGACTTGGGTCCTGCTGGTTTGAATTTATGTCAAATAAGCAGTTGCTAGATGAGTCCCAAATGAGGCACATTACCTGCATTGTGAGGAAGCATCGTGATATATTTATGATATATTTAGAATTGGTGAGTGACAGGAGATGGGAACTTCAGGGGCCAATCAGCTTTCAGCTGAGGTCAGTGCCTCTGTGATCCCGCCCCCATATACGTCCCTGACATACAGCTTACACTACTGTTGCATTTATAAAATGACTGAATGTCACCTGTTTGTTTTCTGCACAAAGCCTCCCCAAGGAGTCTCTTGGGGTCCTATTTACCCTCCCGGCCCAGAGGCAGCCAGTTCTGCCATGCCAGGTGTGATCTGAGCCACCAACGTGGATACCTGCACTTCTCAATGAGCACAATACCCGCTAAACGACAGGCTCGCAGTGGCAGGCCATCACCCAGGTTCCTGTGTTGGAAAGTGACCTGCTGCTTGGTTGTTGGGACGTTCCATTATCGGCAGAATGTGGGGGGAGATATCGGCCTTAGCGTTTGGATGCTTTGATGCAGGAGGAGATCTCTGTGATCTCAAAGCATTCTCTGTCCAATAAAAACGTAGTTTATTAACCCAGTGTCAAAACCAGTTGTTTTTTTTCCATGGTATATCTATTTTCTTTCATGGTTTAGCCTAAAGTAGAAGTAAATGCTGAGGAGAAATCCCAGTTCTTTGTGATGCTGGCTGGCAGGTTGGGTCGCACATTTCCAGTCCTGCTGTGTTTAAATGCCAGGTGCATTCCTACGAAGACTAATCTGACAGCCTGGCCAACTCAAAGGTCAATGTCTCTGTAATATGTTATGTAAGCAATGCTGTGGCCCCCAGGAATCATTCCAGGTGAAGTGTTTTTCATCTGTTTATTGGATCATCATTTTTATTTCATATATCTCAGCACTGCATGCTTTAGCACTGTGGTCCTGGCTTTTGTGTAATTAATGTGAACCATAGTATATATATTTAATAGTATTCCACCTCTTTGCATTTCTGGCTGCATGCCAGTTATTTCTAGGTATGTCTTATTTTTTATGCATTTGGGGTTGGGCTATTGGTCAATGATATTTTATGATTATTATTTTTTTTAATTAACAGTCAATTAAAGTGGTACCTCCCTGACTCTACAGTTGACTGACTCTGTAACCTTATTGGCTCTCCTGCTGACACATAATAGGGCGCTGCAGTTGGTTATTAGAGAATGGTTTGTTAATTTCGCTTGTGTGTTTGGCAGGAGTTGATGCTGAATGGGGTGTATCTTTTGCCGATGCTGTTCGACATGCACAAGAACCGAAGCTGGTTGCAACACCTGGCCCGGGAGCAGAACAGGTTTGAATTTCGATTTTACTTTCACATTTGTTCCGCAAATCGTAAGCAATTGTTCCTGTCCATCTAGAAGTGGGTAATGTAGACGCAAGTCATGTGGTGTGCCGATGAAGGTGTGGGAGCGTGTGGGAGGAGCAGTGAGCTTGCCAACCTGTTGTGAAGGGCTGTACTTCTGCACAAAGCTGCTTAGAAGAGCTGAGGTTAACAGTTCCTCCGTTGACGTTTCTTTTTCCCTGATAAGTCGTGGCTTGCCAACGCTGCAGCACAGCAGTGAATAGCCACCTATATAAGAACGTCTATAGAGTTGAACAGAAAGCTATCTGAAGTATAATTAGTCTGGCCTTTACTGAGCTATAGGCACAAGTCACATGTCCACATGGATGATGCAGTTCTGCTCCTTCCCCCTCCTCCCATCTCACACACGCACATAAAGGCCTCTTTAGTGGTTCAGCAACTTGAATCTTCAGATCGAGGCTGACTCTAAATAAAACAGGCTACTTTACCGAGTAGACGGCCCTTTGCTAAGCACTCCGCCCTTGCCAGGGTGAACTCGAGCCTCTCTCCAACTCTTGGACTATTTACAGGAGAGGGACATGCAGTCAGAAAGCAGAATTAATGCTGCCATTTGGAGAAGGGGGTTGGAGGGTGGTCATGTGATCAAAGGGAATCGGCCGTGTGGTTGCCATATCCTGATAGGATGCTGCGGTTAGGGTTTTGTGTGCAATTGCCTTATTGGTAGGTTGCTGGTGATTGGTTTAGAAGGTTGCTCAGAAACGTGGTGCGTAATTGCATTTCTTATGTGGGAATCAGTGTTCTCTGTTGGATATTACTTTAGGTAAATTGGCACTAGTGGATAAGTGCATGTCCTGCGACAGACTAGCATCCCATTCATTGTGCCCCCTGACCTTACGATTCAGGCTTCCCATGCCCCTGTGTGGGATAAAGATTTTTCCGCTGGGTGAGTTGACCAAGACATGGCTGAGACTGAGCCAAATCAGAGCCAGGCGTTTGAAGGATTTTAGCTTCTTATGAAGTTTACTGTCCCTGGCTCACTACATCATTAATCTCTTGTCAGAGAAGTGTGTTATATTTTGCTACAAACTGACAGGTTTATATATAGTCAATAAGGAGACCAGGACACTACTGTCTGAGAACAGACCTGACTGTTAGGCCAGTTTCCTACCAAGTGAGAGTCACTCTTCCGAACCAAGAGAGGTGAATGCGGTTAAAATATGCTCCTCTGGTTTTTGGTGGCTTGAGGACAAATTTTCCATTCTTTAAGGACGATTGTGCTCAGGCCATTGATCCTGTGCACTCATGTGGCCTTTCGATGGACTGCCATCCTGTCCCAGGCACCCCCTCCATTGGGCTTTGTGATTCCTGCCACCCTGTCTCGCAAAAGGACATGAATAACGCAGCTGTCGCTCTTTAACTCTTAGAGATGGAAAAAGTAACTAATATCTCTTATTTAGTCTTACTATTAAACTGGAACTGTAACATAAAATTGATGTAGTGCATACTTGGTTTCATATATAAAATTTAATTAACTTGAACAAAACTGCAGGTGTGAGTAATTTGAATGTGCAGTTGAAATGTGTTTTTACTGCTCTATTCAGTGAGGTCTTTTTGTCTTCCTTCTCAGATTTTTAGGCCTCTGCTGAAGAGATATGCGGAATTGGAGGAAAAGATACTCGAAGAAGCAAGAAAAAAAGTAGATTTGTCCAGTGAATTAATATGAATTTCACAAATTAAAACATGAATATGACCCACCTCCTCTGGTATTAATACTGAGGTGAAACCGTTCACAAAAGAAATAAATGCTACCAATTATTAATAAGTGTTTACCATGTTGAAGGTGGGAAAATGATCCTTAGGGAAAAATGTGAATAAATGATCTTTGCAATAATTATAAAATCCTGTATATGTAGTCCTCTTTCTGCTGTCCCATGTATGTTAACATGCAAATAATCTGCTGTTTGCTGTTGTGTGAATTGCTGTTTAATTTTGGGTTTGTATTGATTCTGGAACCCCTTACCAGCATTTTATGACTGGTCATAGTGTTCACACAAAAATCTGCTAGAAACACTTTCCTGGAAAGAAACAACAATGTCCAATGAACTGGTTACCCCAGGAGGAAAAGGGATATGCAATGTTTATTTAATCATTTGGCATATTTATAAACTCAGCCAATTAGGATTCAGTGGGCGGGACATCCTGTATAATTGACTTCATTTAGGAAACCAGATAACAATGAGGTTGTACTGTAAGCTTTAAAATGATGATGAAATCTGGTTTTCTCCTCTTTTGGAACATGGGTTTTGTCCTTCAAAAATGACTAATTCCGTTTGTCATCACAGTGTCCACACATGTGAAACTGGAGGCGTGATACTTAATACAGTCACATTCCTACTGAATTTAAACATGATGGATCTCATCAGTGTGTTCCAAGTGAGACATTTTACATAATCGTATTTGCCGGGTAACGTTTTGCCATTTTTAAATTTAATTTGACACATCTGTGTCTATTATGTATGCCGTTTTAACAAGATTAGAACTGGCAAAGCGATAGATGTCTGGCATAGCGTTAAGCGCTGGCAGTGTATCACATTACCTCAGGCTCCCAGGTTGGCGTTTGGTATACACTGCACCCAATGCCATGCAACAACATGCAAATAAAACACCTGCAGTGCTGACTACAGAGAAATCTGCACCCAACCTGATGGGGATTGCAGTGTGTTCATTAGCCTGGGTGTGTAGCTACATAAGAGCGGTGCGCTAATCTCAGTCAGCAAGTGGATCCGTGCCATGTCATGGAGTTTGCCTGAGTTTCTGTGGTGGGATTTTTACAAAAAAGTAGAAGACACTAGAAATCCGTGTCGGTCATCCCATTAAGTGAGTAAGCGACATAAGCAGCCACCTACGCTGCCTCCCTGTGAGGGCCGACGGCTCAGTAAGCCAGTCTCACTCTGCTTCGGACACGGGGCACCCCATGGGCGTCATATGACCTTCGACTGGCACTGCCAGAGAGAGAGTATGAAATGCAACAAACCATCTTTTGTGGCCAGTTTTACAATGTTCAGTTAGCTTTAAATGTTTGCTATAAGAGTTAAAACTATATATGACCGCAGTATTCTGTCCCTAAAAAGCACATTTTGCCAAAAAAAAAACCATCCCAAACATTTTGCTGGATGTGTTTTATGTGTTTACAGGAGTAAGGTACTTTTCTGGAGTAGCAGCTGTGCAGGATCATTTTGTACTTTATACACAAAATCCTACTGCTGTTGGTTGATGTGCTGAACATGATGATTTTTTAAGAATATAGATGTTTACACAGTGTTATCATAGTATACTAGAGCAAAGGATTAGTGTCAAAAGACAGTGAGTCATTCTTCAAAGAATCCACGTTTGTTACAAATATTGGTCCAGCCTATCTTGCTTCTTTCTATATTTAATTTGATAAAATTTTATCAAGAGACGACTTGACTCTAAGGACTGAACTTCCGCTACACTTACAAGTAGGTTATCCTAGACTTCCCACCTCTCTTGGAGGAATCTCCTGCAAATTGACAGCAGCTCTCTGACACCCGCAAATGATATGCAATGTCTCAGAAATCTGTCGGTCCGCTATTCAGGGGAGGTAAAAATAGCCAGCAGGAGGTCTTACCGCTGCAGCTTTGCCCCAGATTTTACCACCATTCTCAGGTCCAGGTCAACAAATTTTACCCCCCTCCCCCACCTCAGATGGAAATATATATGCGCTATTACTGTAATACCAGCCAAGCATTGGCCAGAACCCCCTCCCTCCCAGATGGCCCTCATCTGCCTCCATGAAATCAATAGGGGATACTTGGAATCCTAATCCAGAATTTCTCAACCAAGTGCAGACAGTCCACATTTTTGTTGCCTCCCACCTCTCAGTACACCTGTACTTAGGGTTGCCGACCGTCCCGAATTGTCTGGGACATCCAAAAATATGGGTGATTTTGATTGGGGCAGCTCCAGTCCCGTATTCCAATCACAGCCTCGTCGGCCAATAATAGAGTATACTGTAAGCATGGCAAAACTCATGCAAACGTTGCTATGAGACACGGTTGTTGGTGTGCGTGTGTGCACTGGCCAGTAGTGGCTTGTCCTTTTAGACTGTGAAATGTGTAGATTTATAGTATGAAACCTTGTGATTTCCATTATTCTTGGTCAGCTGCTCTGTGCGCGCACCTGCAAGAAAGTATCCCTCATTTGGGGTTGAGAAAGTTGGCAACCCTACCTGTACTAGGTATTCAGTGTTTTGATTGTCAACGGCATAGATTTGTGTTAGGGTTGCCAACCCTCCCGAATTGTCTGGGACATCCCGAAATATGGGTGGTTTTGATTGGTCCCCTCAGTGAATGGACGAATCAAAATCACCCATATTTCGGGATATCCCGGACAATTCTGGACAGTAGGCAACCCTAATTTGTGTATAGATTGTAGGAACAGTGCGGAACTACCATGTGAAACTAGGGGATTGGGGGGACTGGGGCTGATTTGGTCCCTACCAATGTTTAAACCAAACATACACCCTTGGGCAGAGTCCTGCAAGGGTCCTGTGGCAAGCGTGAAAGAGAGAACACAACAACACGCTTCAGCAAGGATGCAGACATGTATATGAAATATAAATCTAACACGTGCGGTTACATTTATAACTATTAATACATTTAAGAAAATAAACATTTTTAAAGATTTACAAAATAGAATTACTGTTGAGCTTGTAAGCCACCATGTTGAAATTACGTCACGGGCAACTCGGACAACAAAATGTTGTCCCACATCAACGTCATAAAAGAGGCGTGTTTCCGACGGGAAGTGACATTTTTCGTAACGTTTTCATCCGAGTTCCAACTTGGAGAGAAATATTAGAAAGCACTATAAGGTATCCCCAACATACTGAACACACTGTGATGATGACAATTTGTTCATGATAGTCTAATACAGGGCGGTTAGCACTGTTGCCTCACACCTCTGGGACCTGGGTTCGAGTCTCCGCCTGGGTTACATGTGTGTGGAGTTTGCATGTTCTCCCTGTGTTGTCGTGGGGTTTCCTCCGGGTACTCCGGTTTCCCCCCACAGTCCAAAGACATGCTGAGGCTGGAGTCACTAAATTGCCCATAGGTGTGTATGTGTGAGTGATTGGTGTGTGAGTGTGCCCTGTGATAGGCTGGCCCCCTGTCCAGGGTTGTTCCCTGCCCGATGTTTCCGAGATCCAGACCCCCCGCGACCCAGTAGGATAAGTGGTTTGGAAAATGGATCGATGGATGTATAGTCTAATATATAGATATTTTCGCTTATATGTTATTTTTATACTAATATTATACTTTTATACTATATTAATACTATTTTGATTGACCTGCTACCCGCCCGTGTGTAATGAATTACCCGGTCGTAAAATTCCAAAACATTTAAAATCCGCCCATTTCAGCAACTATCTACAGGTACTCGACCTGGTGCAGGACTCTGCCCTTGGGTTCAGGTGTATTGGATGCTGGAAGGGAGTAACACTGTAGACTGTCTGGGGCTCCCTGAGGACTAGGTAGACAAATACTGTCCTAACACATAGGTAATTCATACACCAGTCAACTGTGCCTGTTTTCACATTTAAGTCAAGCTAGGGGGACATTACCAAGCCAAGATTGCCCTGAATTACTGGAAGTAACAGAATTGTGAGGCATATACAGATTCCTGCAGCATACTGACACAGATTGTCCCTACATGTCAATGGTGAGAGTCTCATGCAGAATAAGATCCATTTTCTAACAGGCAATAAGAACTGGTATCTTTCCTGAAATGAACCTTCTGATACTGAATTTCTTACGACTTTCTCGGGTCGGGGAAATTGGCGATCAAGTTAAATAATTCCCCTATAAAAATACGTGGTTCCCTGTTATTTCTCGCAATACTGTGGCCTTTGTTTACCTTGTCACAAGGGTGACTAATTTTTCATTGCGGTAAGTGGAGTTCCGTGCCTTCGTGGCTATGTCGGTCAAGCACGACTATTGGAGCCACCTGCAGATGTATTTTTCTAAGGTATATTTTTTCATGCATGATGTATTAAGGATGTATTCTAAGGAGCCGTGGTTGGCGCTGGATGCCTGAGGTGTTGTTCTTGTTGCACCATGCTGCAGTGGTCAGCGACTCAAAGCACTATTTTCCTTTATACCTCTCAGCAGAAATTTTTTGCCACAACCAGACTTTTTGGAGTCGAGTTTAAAGGTGACTATTTTAATGCAGAGCATTTGTGAAACTGTTTAAACTCGGTATGCAGCTGGTCACTCATGGGAGTTTTACTTACATAAGAATTTTTTGAGGGCACAACGAATAATAATTGGTGCACAAGGATAACCAATCAGATTGTAGATGAGATGGATCCAAGCAACTTCTAGTTGCTTGGGCCCATCTCCTTTACAATCTGATTGGTTATCTCTCTGAATCAATCATTTTTTCATTATGCCCTCAGAACATTTACATGCAAGTAAAACTCCTACAAGCATGTTTGTCCCTTTACCATTCCTCATTATCATTACTAAATGTTGATCACCAGTACTGGTTGAAACCTATGTGAAGCTTCATACAAACTTCACTGGCAACATGCTATGCCCCTTCCAAGACAAAGTGAAATTGGCTAAAGTAGTCATCCCTCTCAGATGATGGCACCCTAGGCAGCTGTCGATGTCATCTAATGGGTTGACCAGCCCTGCTGAAAACTCATTTTAGCTCCATGGTGTATTTTATGTTTGTACACAGCTACAATAACACATTGTGAAAGCAGATATCATCAATTTCATTGTGTCAGTTGTACTGAAGGATTTCCAATGAAGTACCCGGCGAGTGACATGGGTTTGTGTGACTCAATTACACTTAATTAACTTAATTTTGGATAATTGATGTCCATGTGAATGTTGATCATTACATTTTAACTAAACATTTCTAGTGTGGTCTCATCGACATTTTGATTTGACTTTAACCTACACAAAATTGCTGCACTGAGTTTTTGTCCACACCAGCACCAAAAGAATCATGAATGAATGTTATCCACACAAATTTTGGTCACGCTAGCTTTTACTGTGCAAAAAATCAGAAATCGCTGAGGGAAGCTATACAAACATATCTACAGAAAGACGACATAAACAGATCCTGGACCAATTTATTTTTTGTAGAATGACAAGATAAAACAGCTTTAGGGCTATCAAGGGTGGTAGGATATTTTTTATGACAAGTGGATACATTTCAGACAGGGATACCTTGGAGACTATATGGACAGTATGGAGACATTCACCTCACTGCTCATTTTTCCAAGAGTTTGTTTATTTACTGCAGCCTTGACGTGTTATTGTCTCACAGAGGTACACCGTGTAAGGTACACCTTGTGCTTCATGTTAGGCTTTGTTCTCTTCTAAATGACAATCAATTTTTTTTAAAAGTACCTTGGTGATACTGGACTTCGGGTGTAATTTATTACTCAGTAAAATTCCGGAATTAATGCGCAATTGCACATCCAAGGTTAAGTCACATGATTTGAAGGTCACTGTGGATTGGAGCATATTTTGCTGTGTTCAGTTCTGCTGCTTTGTGGGAGAGTCTCCCATTAGAAATATATGAAAAACAAGTATTGTTACTGAACCTACATGAAACTACAATTGTAAGCACTTAATTCTTTATTTACTTATAACAGTTCTCTCCAAATAGTACAGAAAACTCAAAAACAATATTTATTCATTCCTGTTTTCTGTTTCTTGGACATTTATTCAAACCAAAACATTTATAAAAAGACAAAAAGGGCGTGAAGGTAAAAATGACAACCAACAATCTCCTGTGCGTGATGATTTACTGCTCCTCTTTCCATGAGATGCCGAGACAGTTAGCAAGACTTAAGAAATGCTAAAGCCTGACTGCCTTTATATGCCTAATAAATCACATCATATATTTGGCCTTCCATGAGAGAACTAGAGGTGCCTCATAGTGTTCACCTAGTAGAGGTTTTGGAAATGTGGGCATTGTGAAAAAGGCTGGTTGCAAAGTGTGATTCATTCATTGGACACCTCTGAATATTCAGCATAGTGTTATTAATGTTGGGCTCACCTGGAATATACAAGAGCAACAGTATAGACTTATGCAAAAGACTTCCAGAACTCACTCAGTTTCTTATGGTTTGTCATATGAGACCACCAGTCATGTACCCACATAGTGCAATGATGTGTGCTGCCCC
Organism: Brevimyrus niger; assembly: GCA_015164015.2. NCBI lineage: Eukaryota > Metazoa > Chordata > Actinopteri > Osteoglossiformes > Mormyridae > Brevimyrus > Brevimyrus niger. Next base: position 22,438,386 of record JAABNY020000001.1, read on the forward strand.
CCCCCCCCAAAAAAAAATTGAAATTTTGATCAGGCACGTAGCCTTTTAGTAAAATTACTATTTTGAACCCAAAATTTGCTTCAATCCCCCCTGGCCAAAAAAATCCACCAGATGTACCAGGCCCCCACCAAATTTATTCCTGGCTGCAGACCTGGAGACCAGCAATAACTTGTGATATGTTATGGTATTGGGAACCAAAATTCACTCTGTTCTCATGTAATCCAATGAAAATTTCAAAACCTTACTAACTCCACAGAACCTCTAAAATGTATCTCATAGACTGACTGAATTTGCTCTTCGTTTATCAGTTTGGTGGTATCAGCTGAGGAAGGATCTACATCCATGCGAATCTCTAATGTTTTGTTTTTTTTTAACTCTCATCCAGAAACAGCTGAATGTGCATTTATGTTCTGTATGGCTTGCAGATTGTTTGATGGTACAAATGCAGTTTTAATGACACATGGGCCAAACACAGAATGTCAACAATGGAGGCTCTGTCGGGGTGATTTACCTTCGAATGCATCGGGATTGTGTCAGATAATCCGTGGTCTGTTGCAGGGATGGTGTGCAGTTTGGTGGGTTGGGATGCTATGCCAGTGATCAGAAGATCATCAGTTTAGACAAGGCTTCTATATATATATATATATATATATATATATATATATGCGCTGTCAAAATTAACGGGTGAACGTGGATTAATGTATCATAATGAGTAATCTGATGATCTGTCAACCAGCAGTTTTACTGCGTTCCATTTGCCCTGGGAACTCGTATTCCGAGTTTTAAAGCCGGAAGTGACAACATGCGCGCTCCAGTTTCTAGGAGATCCGAAAAATATCTCGGAGCAGCACAGGGGATCCCGAGTTCAGAATCTGAGGTGGCTGCGTCTTTCATCAACAGAAGGGAAAGTTGCAGTTTTATACTGTTTAAACACTACTTCTCATTTGTGGCTCATTAAATCGGTCGCGCACACTATACCATCCAACTTATTTGTGGACGTGTTGCTACGAAGTTTTATACATAAAGTACGGCGCGTAATGTGTTATCAACTGATATTGCTAACAATGGCAATTAACCGGGCTAGAATTGGATTTCACGATTACTCGGATTATTTGTCGTATTTACGGTAGTTCGGGCTAATTGTAAGTGAACGCATATATAAAGACCATTTATAACCGAGGTACCTTAAATACGACAAGTTGTCCGGCTAAGCAAAAAATTCTTGCTTTTTGATATGGGTCCATGGTATTGCACTTCTGTGGCAGATGAAATGCATCCGACTCGTGTTCAAGATGTTCAGTAAAAATGTTAAGTGCCATTATATTGTCAAGACCTGCTCGTTAGATCCTCCTGTGTGCCACGTTCCCCTCGTTACCTCGTGTTAATTCCCGATTGTGATCACCTGATGCCTGTTGTTCTCGGCGTGTCCTGCGTATTTTAGTTTGCGTTTGAGATAGTTTCCCCAGATCCGTCATTAATGTGAGGGAGTCGCTGTTCTGTGTTTACCCGCAATAAATCCTGTCCTTGGATCTCCGCCTGTCTGCCTTGTCTGTGCCAACTGCCTGCCTGCTTGGCGGACCGCGATCGTTGCATATATTCCCTTTTCTCTTGAGTCTGTTTGCTCGTGCAAAATGAATGATATTAAATCGTGATTAATCTAAATGATTAATTCTCAGCAACCCTGTGAATAATCTGATAATTTTTTCATTGTTTAACAGCACTAATACATATAGAGAGAATATATATATATATGCACACACACATTTTTTTTTGTTTAATGCATCCCATGTACCCCATGTTTTATTATCTTGAAAAAGACTGTCCTCTCAAGTTATGATTTGCCACGAAACCATGTCAATGGATATATGTAACATCCCTTTGAAAGAACGTCATTTTCGTTTAAGAAATGCGTAATTTATTTAAATGAACTTGGGAGACTCTCAGGAATGTTTGAAGCAGCTCTGAGAAGCACAGGTTACCTCAGGAAGCTTTCTGCCCCCCATGACCTTTCCTTGTGGTTCCCCTGGATTTGTTTATTAAGACAAACACTGTGAATCGATGATATAAATCTGCAGATAGCCCGCGGGGTCCTTGCGCATCAGCAGAAATGCTGCCTGGGCGAGCGAAGGCTGCAGGTCGTCGATCACAAGCCTCCCAGGGGCAGGTCGAGAGTAGCTGAATCTCTGGAAAATTCCATATGATGTCAGATTGCTGCCCCAAGTTAGTGTGTGGGGTGAGGGGAGAGGTGGGATTTTTCATCTTAATTAGAGGTAGACGTTGGCGTATCTCAGGGTTAAAAATTTAATGTCCAAAACGCTGTTAGCGTCCATTTTTGAAAAACAAGTTACCTTTACTGGCTTCTGTACCGAGTAACCTCTTTTTGGAATGTGTCGATATATTTTCTTAAGGTCAGGTCAAGAGCTACTGAACATTTAAGAAAAGGAAATTATCAGTCATTGCCTTTCACTTTGAGTCAAAGGCGGGTAAGCAAGGAAATATAGTGGATTAGTTTTGTCTGCAGTGAAAGCTTTCGTGCTGCTAAGAATTTCTGACGGAATTTGGCACATCTGGTATCCAGGTTGAAATCGGCCACCATCTAAGCCAGCATCCCAGCGCCGTCAAGCAGATCCCACGCCCAATGATAAATCTCTGTCCTCATGCTCTTGTTGTCCTTGTCCCTGATGTCACAATGTGATTTGCCTGCCTCTCCTGCACTCCTAATGTTGAGCGCATCCTCTAAATTATTACCACAACCTCTAACAGATATTGCTGACTGCCTGTGGTCCCACGGCGCCCTTTGAGGGACACATTCCTATACGTTGCCCTCTTCAGTTTCTTCAGCAAGCCCTGTTCTAATGGACTGTTAACTGGGGACTAAAGGGAGGGATTTATCTACAGCTTGTGAAGCACTCATTCCAATATTTGTTTAACAGCATGAAACTGTTGTCTTAATCCCCATAATGACCTTTCTCCTATTGACCTTTGACCTCTTTGCTGATTCATACTTGACATAGGTTACAGAGGGGACAGGTTGCAAGACCACACTGATAACCCGTGAAACTTTACTCTGCCTTGAAGGGAAGGGCTACTGTAGCTATATATCTTTGTCTTTCAGCTCGATGTCTTTAGGGTAGTGCCGAATCACCCCTGAGCTCGCTGTCCCCGTCACTCAAAATTTATTTCACATTTTCTGGTCCGCAGGAAATAACTTCCTCCCCACAAACAGGCAAAATTCAGCTCAAAAATCCTTGCACCTATCTCTAGAACAACATCAGGGTGAATACTGATTTTGTATGAATATGGTTTAGGTATCAGCTTAAAGTGAGTCAATACATTTCTCCATTGTTTTCATTTACAGGCTACTGACTGAAATCAGATGTGGTTTGTAGTGTACTTTAGTATATGATGAGCGTAGCTTAATTCTGTCTGTAATTTGAAAAATTTAACACACAGTTTTTATAGGGGTCCTGCTTTCTGTATGTCAAGTTTGTGTCTGTTAGACAGCTGGCTTCTATCCACTCTAGCCTGTTTGCTCATATACCCATAAGGCCATGGGACTCAGTCACCTGACATCAATCAACCCAGGAAACATTCTGTTACTAATAAGTAGCTCTTCACCGCGTGACATTCGTATTCATTTCGCTGAACGCGGGGAGCTAACGACGAATAGTCAAAGATTGTGGCGTGAATAGCTTAGCCATCTGTCTGAAACACTTAATGAGCTGCCGCGTTAATTTTATACTGATTTACTTTCTTGTTTTTTGTATGCTTGTTCTGCCTCGTCTGGCTGATAGTTATGTTGCCCAGACAGACGGCAGCACAGAGGGTCTGTAGTTAGAATGGTTGCTGCCCACCTGCTGGGTCAGGAGTTTGAATCCTGTCCCCCTCCCCTGTTTGTGGGAGGTTTGCATGTTTACCCCTGATAGTGAGGATTCTTCCAGGTACTTTGGTTGCAGTCTGTATGCGGTTCAGGGTGTTAGGGCAGTGTTTCTCAATCCTGTCCATGTTTTTTTCAGCAGCTATATATAGCTGTGGTTTAGACTAGGTAATCCACCTGAAGCTAAGCAGGTTTGGACCTGGCTCACTTGGATGGCAGACCAACTAGGAAAGCTGGGTTACTGCTGGAAGAGGTGTTGCTGTGGCTAGTGGGTTGTCCCATCCTGTGGTCTCTGTGGATCCCATAGCCCTGGCGCAGTGATGGGGACACTGTGGCCAACAGGTTGGCCCATCCTGTGGTCACTGTGGATCTCAATGTCCCAGTGCAATGACTGGGACACGGTGCTATAAAAATGGTGCCGGCCTTCAGATGTAAAACCCTGGTCCTGCCTCTCTGAGGTCATAGAACATCCCTGGGCATCCATCAAAAGAGTATGGATGGTATACTGATGTCCTGGCTAAAATTGCCTACTTTGACCCTTTCAAATCTGGGCTCCTAATCATCCCCTATATCTAACTGGTGAATTCTCTCCTGCCCCTTAGCCACCTTAGCTACCGGTAAGCATACTGGTGCAGGAGGACTGCTGTTGCCTCATCCAGGTGGGGGCTGCACAGTGGTGGTAGTTGAAGTTGCTCCGCATTGCTTCTGTAAAACACCTGGGTGTCTCGAAAAATGCTACAAAAATGTAACTTTCATTCGTTCATTCATTTTGCTGTGTCCCAACTCCCAGGGAAAACACGGCCTGTCTAGGGGTCCTTAAGGACTGGTTTGAGAAACATTGAGTTACCGTGCTATGCCTGTTAGTGGAAGGTCACTGGTGCAAATCCAGGGGTTGGCAGAGTGATTTTACCATTTGGCCATTGAACAAGACCCTTAACTCCTGAACAAATCTGACCCAAATCCTCAATTGCTCCAGGGACTGCCTGACCCATCTTTCAATTGTATGTTGCTTTGGGTAAAAGCATCTGTTAAATAAATTGTCATTTCCACCCACTGACATGCAGGCAGGTGAATCAGTGTCTCCAAATTGCCCATGGGCTGTGCACATCTCTCCCCCCCCATGCTGCTGATATACAGACTCTAGCCCCACCCCCAACAGCAACCCTATACAGCATAAGCAGTCGAAATATAGATAAATGAGAGTGCTTCAGTCAAACAGCTGAATTGTCCAAAAGTTCCTCTATTGCTCCCTTGCTCTATTAACTTACTACCTGCTTGGACAATTTATTCATAAGCTGATCATATCCGTCTCGCTTGGTCTCCTTCCTGCCTGCTGTGCAGGGTCCTCTTCCGTGCCCGGTAAACTTGTTCCTCGCTAATCTCTTAGCTGTTATGAGGGCAACGCTAGCTACGGTTCGCTGATCTCTAGGCAAAAAGCTGGAGAAAACATAAGCAATATTCCAGGTTTCCACTAAACTCGGTGCTCGGATTCCCAGTAGCAGACAGAGGCTGCATGGAAGAGGATCTCAGTGTTGTCACTGGTAGCTCTCCTCAACTGTGTAAATGCTACATGACGCCCATGGAAATTTCTAGCATTTCAAAGGCCAGGATAATGTTTTGGTGTAAAGGGACTTATGTACAGGGTTTTTACTGCAATGCATGCCATCATCTTAAAGTCAAACAAACAAGGCATTCATCTCATCCATTACCTTACATCCCTTCTAATTTAGAATGCTAATTATGTTAATTATTGCACCGGGGGGATTAGCATACAGCTGTGAGCGAGGTCCAGCAGATGGGAGAGATTTGCTTTGCTGAAGAAAGAGCTGCTTGCTAATTGGCTTAATTACTCAATTAACCCAGCGCAATTTTACTTAGAACGGGTGATTTAGAGCAGGCGTCCTTTATATTAGGTAAGACGCAGAAATTTTCACCCATGTCCAAACGACATATCTGTCGAAACTGGTGCAACTGTCCAGACTGAAGATACCACACATGGGGGGTGCAGGAGGGGCCCACAGCCCCAAATGGGGAACATAAAGGCTGGGGAGGGGAGGAGCTTGAGGTTTGTAATATGTCCACACCCCTGCTCCCATATCCAGCAATAAAGGTCTGGAAAGAGCAAAGCATGCGGATTGTGGTAAAGCAGAGCTGAATGTTTTCGTGAGCTTGACATATTTAGTATCACATAGATATCTTATGGTCGAGGATGTGCTTGGGGTTTATATAATTTTTTTTATATGTATCTTTATCTCAGATGTCATCAGCTGGGGAGAAGCTAATGAACTATTTCTCCTTAATTAGAACTAAAAAAAAAAAGTGGAACAGATGGAGGGCAAATATAATGGAGGGAAAAAAAACGGAGAATATGGGTTTTACAGTTTCCTACTCACGATTGTAGTTTCAGGCGCTAAAGTCCTTGAGCACTAGATTATGGGGAAAAAAATGACTTCATTTCTACTGGGTAATTGGTTCCCAGGTGTAGAGTGTGATATTTAAAGTGAAACATTATAGTAGGTAAGAATATATGACAGTATATAAGGCTCCAGTAGCAGGTGAGCACACTGCTGTTTTTGTCTTCTGCATTTTGCACATGGACGCTTTTGAATTTCAAGGCCTTCTCTAGACAGCTAGGCGTCTCAAAAGTGATTCCCACTAAAATAGGAAGTCCCCCCCCCACCCCCACCCCCCCCCCCGAGGTTTGGCACTACCGCGATGTGTCCTTAACGCCGTCCTGGAGAGCTTCCTTATCCGCGATATGTCGCTATGGACTGCTCCTGTCTCCAGAGACGCCTCCCAATACGGCAGGGGAAATGAGGACACAGGCGGGCGGCAGGCGGGTTACGATATATCACCGTGGGGCATTGCCAAGTGTCGCCAAGGCACCGCCTTGATTTATCAGATGGCGAAGCACCCGCATGCTAATTAGGTGCATTAGCATGTCTGGCATCAGGGGGACGCTCTGGCACGGACGTGAGCCAATGACAGGCGGCCTTGTTGCTGTTTCTAGGGCGGTGTGTGGCCTGGCCAGTCAGGATGCTGTAGCTGTGTACAAATCCCCTGACTGGCATCATAGTGATACCACCTTTAGGCCCTCAAGCAAGGTCCTTAACCCCTAATTGTGCCACAGACCGCCTGACCCTGCCGTCTCAATTGTACATTGTTTTGGATAAAAGCCTCAGTTAAATAGACTGCCAGCAGGGGCAGCTGAAAGCCAGAAGTGATGCACGTCACTCTGACAGGATTTGCAATGCTGGATGGGTTTTATAAAAATACTATAAATTCTCCTAAATTACCCTCTAGCTAAATTTCTTGGTACAATTCTATCATTATATTAATTATGCTGCATGGTGGTGCTTTTCTTTTTTCTTTTTCTTTCTTTCTTTCTTTCTTTCTTTCTTTCTTTTTCAAACTAATCATTCTTTTCACCTAATTTCGGATTGTTTTTAAGATTCAGTCAGCAATAACTATTCTGCCAGTGAATTCAGTTTACGGTTCTTGTTCCTTTTCTTTTCGTTTAATAGCTAGAAAATGTTTCAGATTAAAGCATCACTCTGCTCTGCTGTGCGCCAAGACCAGTTAACAAATATTACATCACCCTTAGCAAAATGAAATCCCTACATCGCACCCCTGTTACTATGCTTTCAGCTTCTGTAGGGAGGAGCACTGAATTTTAATCATATTCTGTCTGTCCTTTCATTCTGCACCCAGCTTATCCAGTGTGAGATCCCACCAGGTCTGGCTCACAAACTCCTGTCATCTTATGTTTTCATTTATTGAGCCCAGTGTCAAGTGCACGACATTAATACCAATAAATGTTGCTAAAGCAGTATCCTTGTTTTTTGGAAATAATCTTCTTAGACTGTTTAGATATAGTACCAGTCAAAAGCCTGGACACAGCTGTTTTTATTACATTCGTCTCTATTTTAGTTATCTTATTCACCTAAGAATAAAAGGCTTCGAGACAATGAAGTAATAGATATTGGTTACTGCAATGACCAAGAAAAGTCTTCAACATGTCAGATTTTAGACTCTTCAAAATAACCCCCTTTTGCTTCAAAGACAGCATTGCTAACTTGTGGTGCTCCAGATGTGGCCACCTGGAATGCTTTTCCAACTGTCCTGAAGGCGTTTCCAGACATTCTGGGCACAAATTGCCTACTTTGCTCTTTACTCTTTGATCCAAGTCATCCCAAACCAGAGTGTTGGTCGGGGGATTAAGGGAGCCAGGTCACCTGTCACAGCACTCCATCCCTTTCCTCAGTCTCAAGATGATGCAGTAATTGCATAATCTTGGTGTGTTTAGGGTCATTCATGTGGTGAAAAACAAATAATTTTCAGTAGGTGTGCCCAGACTTTTAAGTGGTGCTGTACCAGCAGGCTGCATTAAAGGAGTGTGTGTGTGTGTGTGTGTGTGTGTGTGTGCCCTCCATCCCCCATGTCCTAATATAGATTTGCTAATTACCTCAATCCTCAGAGGTTCCTCCCCAATACACAAAGAGCAGCCCAGCTCAGACGGGGGTCATGGCTACTACTCACTCCAGCTTTGCACACTTACTGTTAGCATCCAGTTTCATTTCTACCCTACGAGGCGTAAGTGGTGTCAAACAACATGGTGCCTCTTGAGGAGAATGATATCTGGTCGATTCCGGCTGAGCAGCTTCAAAGTGACAGATCGTTTTGCTTCCGTTGTGTGATGAATGGCCAGATGTTCAAGATTCTTGTACATTACCAGATTGGAATTTTGTCAAGTGAGTCATAGTAAGTACATGGAGGATGTGTATAGCGGAATACATTTACAGTGATTATTTTTGTTTTTTTTTACTTTATAAAAATAGCTTAGAGTTCTAGGGGTGCTATATAGCTTAGTGGGTTAGGAATCTGTGCCAGAATGTCATAAGTTCACATCCCACTGTTGGCAGAGAAATCATATCGTGTTGAACCCTTGAGCAAGAACCTTATTGTCATCTGCTGTAAGGGTGCAGGACACCCTCATTCTGCTCTCTGACCCCAGACCTTCCTCACTTGTATGTCTCTTAGGGCAAAAGTTGTCCGTTAAATAAATGTAAACGTTCTAGTCTATAATATTGAAGGGTTTTGAAGTGACCCTTTTTATTTCTGGGAATAGATCGTTAGGGGTATAATTTATGTTTTGTGAGGCCATTATAATCACTGTTTTATCAATTTGCTCTCTGTGAATTATGTCTTATTTTTGGCAGACTACTCTGTGGAAATTATATGATCCATTCAACCCACTCTCTGGAAAATTATCCACTGAAATTGACGTGGAAGATTATGGTTATTTTACACCTATCAGTTTCAGTTAACAGTATTTTTTCATTACAAGGCTGACATGATCACTGCTGATAATGTTAGCACAGCAAATCGCTGCAATTACAGTAATAAAAGAGAGCTCCTCCCTACTGCCTTTTTGTGCTATGGCTTAAATCAGAAAGTCTCCTTGGCGCAAATAGTTTTACAATTTTGCAGAATTGGTTGTTTTGCTGAAACTCTCCATTTCAGCTCACATGACCATATTGAGTTTTGGAAACGCCTTAACCTAGAAATGTTTGTCATTCACGTGAAGATGACACAATTCACAAATGGGCATGGAAACATAAATGTCAACTAATATAGACACTTGTCACAGGTCTCCAGGCCACTTTGTATAAATATATCATAAAGAATTGTATGTTTGGGCCTTGCAATGGATTGACATCCCATGCACGGTGATAATGTTTGCCAGCACTCAAGCCCCCTATTGGCCACAAACAGTCACTACATTTGGAGGGCAAAAACAATGAACCAACTCCTCCCCATCTAGGATCTACCCCAGCCAGCCAAGATGTGCCCTGTGCTGGCGGGATTGGCTCCAAGCCCCACTGTGGCCCCATCTAAGAAAAGCAGTAGGAGATGGATCATATTTTTCTGTTTTTTTTTCATTTACTGATGTTCCCAATCCCCATCTGTACTGCTCATGCCTTGTAACATAACAAAAGGCTTTTCCCTCTTAGTTCTTCTCATTTCTATAAATTAATATAAAAATGCAGAAACTAATTTTCATTTCATTTAAATGGCAAAAATGAGATAACAAAATGAGGACTAGTAGGAATTATTCTTTTGTCAGAAGGGACCTTCTTAAGCATATGGTCTTGATTGTTAAAAATAATTATGTGCTTGTATTTTCCTTATTAATCCATTTTCCTTGCAATTTATCAAAGATATGAATGCACTTGGAGGCCACTGTAATCTGTCACATTGTGAATGGAGTGGCCCTTCAGATTTTTTGATGAATGAACATCCATTTATCCACTTAAGGAGCGTGTGCCTCAAACCCCAGTACAACAGCAATGCTGCTGCAGCATTTTTGGTTTGTCGTTTTCCTGATGGGTGGTGATGGACACATGGGTGACACATGTATCAGAACCCAAATGCTGGTAGTCGGGTGGAAGGCCATTTCAGGAGAACCATCAAGACAAATCTTTATCTCCTGTTTCAAATGCTCTTTGTCGTTTGTCTGTTAACGTTGCTATATAGATACATTTTACTTACTAAATGTACAAGACAGGGTTAGTTTCATGTTTTTATTGATTTAATATATTTTTTTAATTGCCTGGGATAGACTTCAGGTCACTACAATGTATTATGGACCATTTTAGTATGTCTGGGCATCGTCAGCCCCAAGTATTTTAAGTCTAGCCCTGAGTATTTTAAGTATACCCCTGAGTATTTTAAGTCTAGCCCTGAGTATTTTAAGTATACCCCTGAGTATTTTAAGTCTAGCCCCAAGTATTTTATGCCTGATGCCAGTCCTCCTTCAAAAAAAAGGCAAGCCCTAGGTACACTTAGCCTTTGACTTTTTTCAATAATTAGAAATGCCCCTGGAACTGAGTATTAAGCAGTAGGTGATTTGTTCATTTTTAACAGGGGGGTGGCCAAACGGGGCCACAGTCCTGACTGCATACAAACAATCAAGAGACACACAGATGAGTAAAACGTGCACCTTTCAAAGGACGGTGTTGCAATGCATCTTAAGCATAACTGTGAAATATCTACTTGCTTTAGGGAGAAACGAAACATAGAACAATTTGATTTGGTTCCTTAATCCCATTCATATATCAACATTTTTTCAAATTTTCCAAATTCCAATCAATGAATTGCATGTTTTGTTAATTGTTTCATATACAACAAATCATTATAAAGACACCTGAGAAAAAGACTTGGGAGCAGAAGAGCTATGAACTGAAAGTTCTCTGTTCAAGAAATACTTGTCACAGACTAATTTAAAAAATTGCGCAGACTCCACAATTTAGTTAAATAAATTGATAAAAAAATAAATAAATTTGGACACTGCAAAATACAAAGATTAGAGTTTCTGATTGAATCTGTAATACAATTGAAATGGTTAAACTTGTTTTCTCAGACACACTGCCTGTGATGCGAGATTAAGGATGTCGGCTGACTGTTGTAAGTCATAGAGAGAACATCTCACCTGCCAGAGAAACGATATTTAGGTCTTTATCTCTCATTGTGGGTTTTATATGTTGCTTAAGTCGCACACAATGAAAAACGACGTGTGGTATGTTTCGTTTTACAGTATGAAATTTTTGAAGGTTAAGATCGCATTGCAGTGGTCAACACTGCTCTCTGTCGCGTGTGGGACCTCGGTTCGGATCTGCACCACGGCTCTCTGTCACGTGTGGGACCTCGGTTCGGATCTGCACCACGGCTCTCTGTCGCGTGTGGGACCTCGGTTCGGATCTGCACCATGGCTCTCTGTCACGTGTGGGACCTCGGTTCGGATCTGCACCATGGCTCTCTCTGCGTGTGGGACCTTGGTTCAGATCTGCACCATGGCTTTCTCTGCGTGGAGTTTGTGTGGCCTTCCTGTGGCCTTCCTGTGTCTTTCTTAGGTTTTCTCCAGGTGCTCCAGCTCGCCCCCTGCAGTCCATGCAGAGGTTAACTGGACTTACCAAACTGCCTGTACTGTGTGAGCGTGCCCTGCGATGGCCAGCACCCCATCCTGGGTTCTTCCCTGGCTTGCATCCCCCCCGAATGGGATAAACAGTAACAGAAAGAAGAGAGTGGGGGTAAGTTAATATTGTTTCATATTCATTAGATAAAATATACCTTCTTAAAACAACTGTGCAAATATTACAAATATTTCAAGATATATTAATGATTGAATGTATTCAGTCACGTGTTTTTAATTTGTTTTTAACATTACTGAACATGACCTAAGGCTGTAGAGAATAGATTAACAAAAATGAAGATAATGCTGTTGTGTAAATATGTCTAAATGTAGGCAGTTAAATTTTTGATGAAGTGAGCCCGACATGAAGGCTCATGTAATTAATATTGAATAAACGCTGAATACTCCAAATCCCAGTTGATTGCTCAACTCTGTAGTATGAAAGAAGATGGATCTGTCCTGGTCTTTTTGATGCTATTTTCTCTTCACACATTCCGAGTATGAGCATAGCTGCTTGTAGTAACATGTGCCTCTCTTCCCATCTTGTGCTCGGTCTCACCAGTGCCAGTGTCACAGAAGCAGGCGGGAGGGGGGGGGGGGGGGGGCGGGGGAAAAAAAAAAAACCAGGACACACCTAGTGAACTCA
>JAABNY020000001.1:22450980-22472214 GCA_015164015.2 Brevimyrus niger
GGGGGCGGATGGAAAAAAATCAACATCGGACACAGTTATTTATCTAGTGCTAACTACAAGGATACTCAGAGTATTCTCTCTGCTGAGGGCTGGAGGGGGGTGCCATGTTAACCCCCGCCCCCCCCAACACTCCGGGAAGAACTTCATCTACTACTTAATGACCGAAATGGCTAAAAGAATGACCTGCCACATGATGTTAACCTTAGGAAGACGGTCAGGAACCTGGAGCTGAAATAGGGCCAGACTAACTGAAATTACACAAGGCTGGTCTGGTCACTTCTTATTACCGTTTAGATTTACCTCATTCTGAGTCTCATAGACAGCAGATTAATGAATTATACTGTATTCTGTGGTTTTATATCTATACAAAGTCTTGTAGACAGCAGATTAATGAATGACTCTGTATACTGGGGGTTTATGTCCATACCCAGTCTTCTAGATTAATGATTTACATTGTTTTCTGGGGGATTACATCATCACAGCAGGCTTTTCAGGGGGTGTGTGCCTCAGTGGGTTAGGACTATGTGCCTGGGATCGGACGCTCACTGGCTCAAAACCAGGGCCTTCAGAATGAGGCTGCTGTTCAGCCCTTTGAGCAACACCCTTAACCCCCAGCTCCAGGGGTGCATCACGTCGGCGGCCCCCATGATAGCACCCCAAGCCTCATGCTCATCTGCGTGTGAGGAAGTCTTGAAGGAGAGCAGGATGGGGTGTTTCATCTCCAAATGGACAAGCACGCGTTCCTGCCGAGGCAGGTTCTGTGGAACACTGTCGGTAAATAAGACACAAACTTCACTTTTCCAAACCTTGAGCCATTTGACAATTATGTCCTAAACAAAGGAAAAATGTAAGTGTCTGTACAGGTACATTAGAATGCTTCCTATGACACATCATGCTGTGCTGTGAGACATACCCACACATGTATATACACAGATGAGTGTGGGTCAGAGCACAGGATCAGCCATTTTTCCAGCAGCTCTGGATTATTTCTGTGGTATAGGGCCTTACTCAACGGCCCAACAGACATGTGACTATTTTTCTGAGGATGGAAACTGACCCAACAACCTACCGACCACAATCACAGAGGCCTAACCCCCTGAGCCACACCCCACCCCCTCTCACCCCCTAAGCAAGCTCTATAAAATGGTACACCCCTTTCCCCACTGGGGAGTCCAACCCCAGTATCCTGCTTAACAGGCAGGGACTCTTGTTACTATGCAAACTTGCTTGTAATCTGTGACCCTCCATCCTTTTGGCCACTAGCAACGTTAAGCACTCAGTAGAACTAAGTCTTAATTATGGTGCAGTAGATACCATCTCAAGCAAGAGGAACCTTAAACAAAACAGAAGAAGCCCTTCAGTTTACTTTGTGCAAGAAGCCATTTTATCATTTAATTTCTGAAGGGCTTTTTTTCTTTTTTTATTGAGATACTTCAATTAGATCATTGTTGCTGGGGAGGCATTATTTATTGTGAATAAGATTACATCATTTTAATTAGCTCATCTTCAGCAAAATTCTTTGCTCTAAAACCCCAGGGAGACTTACATTTATAATTAATATTTATACATTAATGTTCAAATTAATCAAGTATGCGAATTATTTTGGCGGCTATATGAGGCCCCTCCATTCATGCATGCAAAAGGCATGCATCTGAAGTGTATGCCAATACAGGCAAGGCTGCATCCTTTACGACTTTATCTCATCTTCTGGGAGAAAAGCACCATTCTTGAAACTTACTTCCGGATGGTGGCTGCTCCACCATCTAGAAATTAGGCTATCATCCATGCTTATGAGACACAGAGTCACATGAGGATCCTGGAGCCTATCCCAGGCAGCACAGAGTCACCTGAGGGTCCTGGAGCCTATCCCAGGCAGCACAGAGTCACATGAGGGTCCTGGAGCCAATCCCAGGCAGCACAGAGTCACATGAGGGTCCTGAAGCCAATCCCAGGCAGCACAGAGTCACCTGAGGGTCCTGGAGCCTATCCCAGGCAGCACAGAGTCACATGAGGGTCCTGGAGCCTACTCCACGATACATGGATACCAGCACACCTGGTATGGGATGCCAGTCCCTCACAGGATATATACAGTGTAGCCAATTTAGTAACAAAAACTTTCCCAATTCTATATTCCATATTCATTCTGATATACAGGCACAGTAACCAAACCCGCTGATCCACACACCACTCCTCCAATTGCAAAAAAATGTGGGACAGCATCGTAAAAGTGACATGAATTATATCAACTTCAGTAAACATCATTTTAAAAAGAAGGGTGAGACTGACAAGCCCGTGTCCAATCACATGACAGTATCACAGCCATATGAGATTGGCAAACCCGTGCCCAATCACATGACAGTATCACAGCCATATGAGATTGGCAAACCCGTGCCCAATCACATGACAGTATCACAGCCATATGAGATTGGCAGACCCGTGTCCAATCACATGACTATCATACCCATATGAAATCCAGCTTCTCATTGTTTCTCTACAAAAACTTTAAGAGAAAAACACTTGGCTGATATCTGTGACACCCTGGTGGATGAAAAGGCAGTGATTAGGGGGATCTATAGCCCAGATTCCTCTGTGAAACATCACCCATTCAGCTTTTTTTGCAGACGTGACTGTGAATGAACATAGTCAGCACATTCTCGGGCCACAAAAACGTTGGCTTTGCCTCCAGGGCCTGTTCATTTGCAAAATAGCACAATATGATATAATATATGCAGTATATATGTGTCTGTATGGGTAATTGTGTATGTATACAGTAGCGACCCACCGGCTGAAACAATGGTGCAGAGAAAGAACCAATGAAAAAAACAGAAACTTAACTTGGCCTCCGTCTGTTTTTAATCATTCCGCTTCCCAGCGTCCTATTTCTAACTGCAGATTTTCCCCCAGAATTTCTCCACATCTTCGATGCACAGAGTGGTTGGAGTCCTTTCACGCCTCAACATCAATTAAAGTGTTGATGTATTGTTATTGGAATAAATCACAGTAGTCTCTCCGTTCCTTTATGGCAGTTTTGACAATAAGTATAAATCATGGATATTTCAATAGCTGAATGCAGATTGTTGTGGTGTCACATTCCGGAATGAAGGAGTGCAGGAATCCATTTTACCCCCATTCTGTTGGAGAGAGCTTGAAGTGTACAGATTTAATGAAAGCGGGTTCAGCCATCTGAAACTGTAGACAGAACTCAAAGACAGAACTTTGGATTCTAGGAAACAGATTTGTTAGATATAGCTATTGGTTTGTGCAGTGTTTTCTAAAAGGGGTTGTGGTGGCTCAGTGGATCGTGCTGTAACCTCACACCTGCAGGTTGTGGATTCAATCATCGCCTCGCCTATGCATGTGTCAAGCTTGCATATTCTGCTGACATTTGCATGGGTGGTCTTGTGGTAGATGGACTTGTGTGTTTGTGACTGTGGTATTCTGTCTAGCGAAAACAAAATTATTTACAACTGACAGGGGTAACTATTTAAAGTGAGGCTAAACAGGAAATCAGTAACAACAAAAGACAGTGAGCGCGTAAAACCCAAAAACAGCTAAGCAGCCCTCTAGCCTTTATTCACTTGTACCTTGTTAACGAAATGCAGGCCAGCAGGCCCACCTTTCTGCAAGCCCTCCATTCTGATATACAAGGCATATAATATGCAAACAGCAGGATGCTCAATACATGTTCTGTTGCTTTGGGTTACAAGGTTAAAAATTCACCATTCAAAAGGTGAATGATACATATTGCATTATAATGAACATTGTAAAAAAACAATTATAAAAAAGCAACAATTATAGTGTCATTGAATGCTATGACTACTTACTGTGAAGTGGTACTTCATTATCTTCAGATTACCTTTGTTCATTTTCAGTTTATCCATCTTACAACCACTTATCAAGTACATGGTTACAGGAGGGGTGGAGTCTATTGCAGACAGCACAAGGAAACACCCTGAATTGGATATACGTCCCCTTCATGGTGTACACACACAGACTATGGGCAATCTACAGACACTGGTTTATATATTAGCTATCAGTATGTTTCTTTAATGCAAGGGTACCCAATACAGCACAGGGAGATATGAATGTCACACACAAGCCTGGGGACAGGAATCAAACCCCCAGCCCTCCCAGAATCCCCAGTACTGCCCTCTGAAGCAATTTGCCACTCCTATATTGCAGTATCCACTAGCCCACCTCACCCAGCACATGCTGTCTCTTTAGTCATCTGGCATTGACTTTCCAAACCCCCTTCTTTACATTAGATTCAACTTCAACACTTCAAATTAGCCTGCAAATTTCAAGACATGCACTAATTGCTTAAATAAGAATACCGATTACATTGGCTTGGGATCATTTTCAACTTGTGAGGGGCTCTGGGTTCGAGTGTCTATATGATGCCTAAATAAAATGGTAATGTAAAAAGATAAAATATATCAGGTTTGCCTTTTTAGACGTGATCTGTTCCCCGAGTTTCCATCTATCCATAAATTTATGTGTGGTGCTCAATTCCTGGGAGGGTTGTGCATATGCCGGTATTTTATACCAACATCCTCGAAAAGGACAGAAAACACGCGTTCCATTGGACGAGCAGCAGATGTAGTGTTAGCGGGTGATTCGCCAAAGGTAATTATGCAAATGACACCGGCGGTAAACAACTTAACATATGGGCTGATTTGTTGAAGAAAGATCTCGTTCGGGGGCCCTGCGATTGCTCAGCTATGGAGGATGCCCGGGACCAGGCGGTGGCACTCCAGTGATCCGGGGGGGATAGTCATCCGTTCCCGCATGATTCCCATCTGCTGTTCCATATCGGGTGAGAATTACCAGCTGTGGATGGAGAAGGCCTCATATTTTATTTTGTATCAGCCTCTGCATTTCTCCTGTAAGGGATTTTTAATGTCAACAGCTGGCTCACATGCTTGATGTGTTTTCATTTTTTTTCCATATTAGGAAATTTACTTGTAGATTGTACAACACTAGAGTCAGTATGTTAGTTGAGTAGGCAGACACAATTTCATGGATCACAAATGACCTCAATAGCCAGCCACAGTTTATCAGTAATTGCATACCTGATGTGGTACAGGGACACCCCATGGGACAGCATTGTCACCATTCCTGTTTACCTTCTACATGACAGGCTTCAGGTATAAAGTGATGCTTTATTTATTATGTGCCAAAATGCAGGTACATTGGAATTCTTTTGCATATCCCATCATGCTCACCTTTCAGGCATAAACACACATGTATACAGTTGACATGGAAGCTCAGGGCTGGAGCACAGAGTCAGGCCAGGCTCAGAGTCTGGAGCCCCTCAAGCATTTCAGGCCCAATGGAGATGTGGCTACACTACCAAGGATGGGATTTAAACCAGCAACCTTCCAGTCAGTGATACAAAGGTCTAACCCACTGAGCCAGACACCGGCCCTCAGTGCTGGCTCATGTTCTTCTGCAATAGTGAGATCTGTGGGTGAAGGAGGAGAAGACAAAAGAGTAGTGGTGTTTAGTTGGGAAGCAAAAGAACTACCTGCAGCTCAATGTCAAACAGACAAAGAAGCTGGTTTTGGACTTAAGGTGGACCAGAGGGAAGTAAATAAGAGCTGTCTGCATCAGGAGAGCGAGCAGAAACGGCACAGTGCAGGAAGTACCTCCACCGCTGACAGTCTAAGAGGGAGACTACAGGAAAGCGGCAAGTAGGCTGCTTTTCTAGAGGAGAATGGAGAAGGCTGGTAGACTGAACAAACTTCTGAGGAAAGCTATGAATGTCAGAGACCTGAGTCTCCTTGGAGGTGGTGGTAGAGGGAGGAAGGGTGTTCAAACTGTACCTCATTCCATAGAAGGAGACTCATCCTGTCAACGAAGAGCTGGTACAGTAGAGGGGGCTCCGTCAGTCACACACTTTTGTGGCTGAAGCGATTCGATCGCTCAGTGCTTTCAGTCTCCAGGTCGCCGTCCAAGTCAGAGGACACCAACCCAACTCTCCTTGACCAATCACCATACTCTTTCACCTGCACTAAATAACATATGTTTACAAGGCATGCTTCTGCTTCACTTGTACTACCTGCACTGTACTGTAAAATATACACGTTGTCATTTATTTGTTTATTTGGGGTGATGGGGGCGCTGTTGTGCTGAATGCTATTTTTGCAACGCGGCAGCACAGCAAAAAAAAATCCCCCTTGGGGGCTCAGCAGAGTCCTGTCTCATCACCTTCAGTGTTGTGGGGTAAATCTCTTCCCAGGCTCCTTCTGTTTATGTGACTTTCCCCATGTGGGTTACCACCAAAATCATTTCGGTGAATCAATGTCTCTGAATTGCCCATAGTATGTGTGTGTGTGTGTGTGTGTGTGTGTGTGTGTGTGTGTGTGTGTGTGTGTGTGTGTGTGTGTGTGTGTCGGGACATGGACTGGTATTTCATCGAGAGTTTCCTGGGATAACCACCAGACCTGTCTAGACCCTGTATTGGGAATGCAACTATAGAAACTGGGTAGATTTTAACATGGTTATGCTTGTTTTTTGGAACACATCACCTGAGATTATAATTGTAGGTTACGCCAAAGAAGTCCCATTGTTAAAAATGTATGTTCCTCTGTAATCACTTTTCCTCCCAGGCATTAAATGTCACATGTGCTACATTTGTTAATTACCTCAATAAACTGGGCTGTTGTTCCCAAAATCATCTCCCTGGACTCCCTCTGACAATCAAGGCGCACGTTTTAATGAAGGTACCCATTTTGTTGAATGGTGAGTTCTCTATTTGCCATTTTATTCCTGCATTTGAATATTTTTCGCTTCTTGGGTAATAGGTTGCTTGTCTCTCCTGTTCAAAGTAAATCAGCGTCTCCCCCATGAAAATTCCATTGTTGCTGTTTCTATGTTCAGCGCATATATTTGCATACAGTAACCGTGGAACTTCTCTGGTCCTCTTGGGAACAGCTCGATTTGCATATTCATTAATCTGGATGCAGAAGCGAAGCACACCTCTCACATTTCATGATTGCAAATTCAATTATGCCATGTTAAGTCAATCAGAATGCTAACCGTATTGTACGTTCTGCCAGTCTTACACGTTCGAAGCCTGCAGGAGGTAGAGTAATGACCTGGGTCTAGTTTTCTGATCTGTTGTTGCTATTGACGGGGTGTTTGATCACCAGACCCCTGTGCTCACAGGTCTGCCCTTTGATAAAAACTGGCTGGTCTAATTGTCTTTTTGGGATGTTTTTTGTAGGGTTACTGGTGGAGCTTTTTCATTAGATGCAATCCGTGAAAGGCTGGCTGTACGTGGTGTAGTGTTAGCTTGTTTGTTTTGTATTACTTTGTGTTTCTATAGTCACATTAAAGCTCTTATATCAAACACATCCACTTGATGGGGGGGGAGTTAGAGCCGTTCTCAAACCCACCAACCCACACACCATCCCCTATGTGCTTAATATGTATAATTAATTTTGAATTTTAAAAAAATTTCATTTACAGCTCCATTTACTTTTCTCATATGTAGTATCTGTCTTAATACTCCTGAGAAGTGAAATGGTCAACTAATAAGCTAATTATGCCATTTATGGGGAGGCTGAAACAGTGTGTGCTAAGCTTCACATGTATGTATAGAGATTCATAAAAAGCCAGTCTGCAGTGCTATAGTTACACGCCTAATAATTTGGGAAGTAGTGTGTTCAGGTGCATCGTAATATGGGTATTAGTTAAGCTCATGCAAGAAGAGTTACTTTGGCCCAACAGTTTGTGACTATTGATTTGTTTAATAGTACAATATTGAAACAAGACTCCATACAAGTGTGAGACAATAAAACTGTTAAAGATATTTTTGATCTTTTCTTGTTCACCTTCCATGATGATGCCATACAGTTTTCATACCAGAAGCTCGTTGTGCTGACTCAGACCACCAGATGCATCTTAGACATTTATCATCGCTGTTTGATATTTTTGAAGCTTTTCGGGGATGTATGAGGGTAGGATTGAATTCCCCACTCAGCAAGCTGTCAGTGGAAATGCACATTAATTGTTTTTTAAGAGTGCTTTCCTTGACAGGCCATTTGATGGCCCGTAGGGGGAATTGCACCATTGGTTCCATGGTTGTGGGTTCGATTCCTGCCCTCAGTCCCAGTGTACATGGTTTCCACATGTTTTTTTGTTGTTGTTGTGGTTTTCTTGCAATGATTATGATTTCCCCACAAGGACTTCAGATGCTGAAAGCTGTTTGATATATTCTAAGTAACCCAAGTAGTAAAATCAAAACGTTTTAAGTTAACATTGCCTCATTCGCAAGAGACTGTGAGACTGATGCATCAATCATAGCACAAATCACACTCTCATGTTCTCTCACACGCCAAGGTCATAAAATCTCACACCATTCAGCAGAATCTCCTGGGAGACAGCTTCCTGTGGTTGAAATGATTTACGACAGCTCTGGTACCTGTTCATAATAACTTATCAACCCCTCTGCCCCTTATTCCTCATACTGGATTGAGATGTCCACCAGCATCTTTCTGTCATGATGGTGGCATCTAATTTTGATGGCAGACCCTTGTCTGCTGAGGCACTGTATATTCAGGGTATATAACTACTCAGATGAATGCGGATTGTGTGGAACTGGCTACCGTCTCAGACACAGATCCAGGTTATGTTTGGTGTGCTGATCTGCTGTTGAAATGGATGGTGCTGATCATGTTGGAAGCAGCTGACCTGTGGATATTAAAGTAGATACACTGAGGAATTGGAGCAGAGTCATTGTGATCCATCCATCTGTCCATCCATCTCTTTATCCATCGTCCAGCTGCATCTCCTGGTCAGGCTCGCGTCGCGGCCTGGAGCCGATCCCAGGCAGCAGACGGGGCACAAAGGAAGGGTATGCCCTGGGTGGCATTCAGAAAATTTAGATTGAAATTCTGTTTTCACATTCTCTAAATAATGGTCCCTTTCTTCACTCTGTAAGGCGTCAGTCATTTACACACAGGATGGGAATTATCCTGCACACTTAAATATTGCATGCGAGGGTTGGTGCCTAGTTTTGGGTTATGACCTGCCTTGCACCGATAGCTTCTGGGATAGGGTCCCCCTTTAAGAAAACAAATCTTTGGTGCACCGAGAGGATCGCTCTCCCTGAACAGGGCCATCAGTCAGCCCCCGGTGCCCTGACATCCCCCCGGGAGAATTTCACCACTTCCTGTAATGCTTCCCTGGAAAAGAGCCCCAATACGATTCTAAACATGGGAGTCCATTCACATTCTTGACAAACAGCGCTGCTGGCCAGCAACAGTTTTATTGCCCAGCTTTAAAAGAATACACTTGCTGTAATAACGCTTTTCCATCACCCACGAAATGGCCGTGCATCTCGGGACACTACACAGAACTGCACGTGTAAATCTCTCCAGTTCCCACTGAGCCGGTTTCATTAGAAAGGCTTTTCGGTAGAAAGCGGCGCTCTGGCTGTGCAACATGAAGGTGGGCTGAAGTCGGGCCGCAGGACACATATTTCCTTACCTTTTAAGCATGCAAGATTTCAAAGGTCCCCCTTATTCTTACACAAACTGCACAGGCTGCCTGAAATCCAATGACTGTGAATAGGCAAAATACATTATACAGAGCCGGGATTAAATCATCCTGACAATATAGAAGTGAGCACCCATAATATTGACTACAGGTAGATATAGGGAGCAATTTTTTTAAGTCTCTATTGGATTTCATGTTATGTACTAAGCAATATTTAATCTTTAAGTAGCTAAACATTCTAGTACACTGATCAAACATTTGAAAATGTCAGCTTAAGGAAATGCAAAGATGGACTTCAACTATATATCTATATAGTACTACATATATTGAACTACATGTCTTTATATGAAATCACTGGTATATTAACAGAAAAGGCCACCTTTTCCTGAAAAGTTTGGGAATTCATTACTGTCACCTAAATGCGGAATGAATATGAGGGAATCTTTGAGATTTACATCGGAATGGGAACCTTGCAGCCTGTTGCCTCGGCAACCATGTTGCCTAATTCAATTAGAATCTTTGCATTCATGGCGAATGCTAGCCATCACCAGCCCGCTGTTCTGTGAAATCCCAATATGGCGTCACATGAACTTCCCGCCGAGGTATTTAAGCCCTGGCAGCCTAATCATTAGCCGGCTTGACAGCTCGCCAATGCATCTTCCGATGAAAATATAACCCCAGCAGTGAAACGGGCTGCAGTTTTACTGAGGGACACTTGCCGGGTTCATCTCCCCGAAGCTTCAGGGGAAAAATCCCATTTAAATGTTCCTTTTTGCATTTTTCAAGGGTAGCTACTCCAAGAGGTCTGTATGAGGCATAGGATCTACAACACAGAGGCCATCAAGTGAATGCTCATAAAGGAGGTCTTTGTCTAGCAATGCTACACCTATGGGAGGGCCCAATCAAACACCTCTTCAATCATCCACAGTCAAGTGTTGCACGTGTTGCGTCCTTGAGAAAAGTGGCTAATATAGCAACTGTGTACTTGATCATGAAGGGTTCTGGGTTCAAGACCCAACAGGTGCTTGTTGTTGTTTATTATTTATAGAATTATAGAATTTTCCAGCTTTGGTCTGTGGATTCTAGGGGTGAACAAGCCAACTCCTTTAACAAGGAAAACACAGGAAACTCTGGACCCCAGGCTGGGTGGCATTACCATGTTCTCTCAGTTGCTGTTTGGCTAAAGTTGCCAGTTGTTAATTAATCAGTTAGAGCAAGTGATTTACAAGTCTTGACTCTCCCATCACATGTGAGGCTGAAACCATTTCATATGTAAAATTTTAGGTATTTTTTTTGGTAAATTGGTAAATGGCACCATTGAAAACAACATTTGACATTGGCATGAATGACCAAAGATATGACTATGGCATCCTCAACAAAGGTGTAAATTATAAGTCCAGAAAGTACAATTCCAGACCAAGATTTGGTTTCAGCCAAGCAGTTGAGTACTCTGTGACTGTGACTCTTTATGCTCAACTGCTTGGTTGAAAGTAAATCATGGTCTGGATCTTTACTTTCTGGACCTGAAATGGCCACCTCTGATCCCCACCAATAATACTGACCCTGTGGAGCATCTCACAAACAGTTTTGGTGGAAGCGGTAAAGTCGAGCTTCACATTTAATTCTGCAGTGAGTTAGCAGCTGTAGTTTTATGTTTTTTGGATACAATCTGGGTTAGTACCTGGACATCCCTTTCAAACAGCTTCCTCTTGCATGCGCAGATACTCCTGTTGCATGTGGTCCTGCCGACGTTACCCTGGATACCGTGACTCTCGATACACCACAAAGACTTGCTGTCCTGGCCACAGTGAGATGTGCACCAACAACTTTTCTTCTTTTGAACTCTGTCTCCCGTTATGCTGCGTGGATCACAATATTTCATGACAGCTGTACTACTGCTCTGCTAATTCAACGTTCACACCCAGCTCTTATTATATATTAAAGTTGACAATTCTAGCTGACTTGTGAAGGTAACTAAATAAGTTTCACTTTTAGTTAAACGATATTAATAAATTCTTACCACAAATGAAGACATCTTATTGGAAATAAATATTTATATTTTCAACAACTCATGTGGAGTATGCCACCTCATAAACCGAATTGCGACCTTTATTATTTGGAAAGTTTTCCCGGCTGCGTGAGGTGAAGGTAGTTTCGTATCCATCCCTGACTTTTAATGGCATGGCAGACACATGGTAATGAGCGGCTCTAAATCCTGCAGCGGCGCAGCCTCTTAATGCGGCCACAATTTAGAATGCATGACAGATCGCTCCGTCATGATATCAGCCATAATAGCCCAGTAGGAAGAGATGCATTCCACTCTCACGTAACCTCACATCGGCACACTTAATTAAACACCTCCCTTGACCTCATAGTCCGTTTCCCAGTCGGCATTCAATCGTTCCTGTCATTGTCAGAACATGGTTGGGAGGTGGGAAGCTCGCAGGGAAGAGTGGGGCTCCTACTGCGGTATGGAATCTATACGGCGTGCGGAACATTCTTCTGCTGCGCTCGGATCGGGAAGCAGAACCCTCGATCTGTCTGCTGGCGAAGAAGAGAAAATGGGATTCCTTCCTCTGACTTTTTAGCACCAATTTAGAGTCTTATGGATGATATAACGGGTGAGATAAGGCAAAGAGTTTAAAAATTTTCATTTGAATGTGTAAAACCTGAGGAGATTATATGACTTTTTTAAGGTGGGTGTGGGGCATAAGAGGTTAATTCACACAGAAGGGCCAACTTTACCATTAGCCAATATTATATTTGGAATTGAGTGACAGGGGAGGGGCAGCCAGGTGCCAATCAGCTTTCAGCTGGGGCCTGTGTCCTTGTGGGCCCAACCCTGTTTACTGTATGCCCCTGATTTAATCCCTATACTACATTACAATTTAGGAGAAAATGCTGTTTGAATTGTTCACAGTTCCTGGTGGGCACTTGTGTGTCAGAGTGCTGCCTGATTTAATGAATGCGGCCTTAGACTCACAGATGATTCTTTTCCTGCCATTGTCTTCTGGATTCTATACTGTGTAGGTACAGGGAGGCCGTGGATCTTTTAAGGGGTGGGGGGTGAACTTGAAGGATATGCCCCCCTGTTCACCCGTATTCACTTGTTAGAGGTATTAAGTAAATCTTTGTCTAGAAGGGGAGAGAGAGAGAGACAAAGGGAGGGGAATGGAGGGATAGAGGTGGGAGTCACCAGCATAATTTCATTTTTCATTTTTTCATTTCATTTTATTTTATTCAATCATATCATTTCGTGTAATCATTTTGGTATTTACCAGCACTCAAACCAAGTATTTGTATGGGGGCCCCAAAGTATGGGAGCCCCCTGTTGGCCACAAACAGTCACTACACTAGAAAAGGCAAGTCAGGGGGCCCACAGGTAACCTTTTGAGCAGGACCCCAGAAACCATAATGCCGCCCTTGCGAGCAACATCCTTGCTCTCTAGGGGGGTCCAGTTTGTTTGTAATTAGGAAAAGAGCAAAATAGCTATTCTAGCTTAGATCACCTACCAGTTCTCCAAAGACAACCAATATAGTCCCCCGATTGTTTCATCATAAATTGCCCATGTCTTTTGACTGTGTTATCCATCGCTAAGAATGAGTTTTCCATAAGCAGATTAAACAGTAACATTGACTCACTCAAATGCACTGCTGTTGTTAGCTTCAGATCCACTTGTAACGTTGTCTTGCCAAATTGGTGCAAAGTGCTTTCAAGAGGCGTTTGGGGCTCCACATAAAGATTAATCGAACTGAACTCAGCATGTGAATTGATCAAAGAAGCATGTGGAATGTGTCTTTTTTTGTACCGCCTGCGGCATGTGAGAGCTCTACTCTCTCGCCTTGCGAGTCCTACACCTGTTCATAATGATGGCAAATAACGGAGCTCCGATGGGACTGGCCCTGTTGCGTTTGGCCGTAAACGGCTTCCCAGAATTCCAGAGCTTCTTACATGCATCTCATTATTGACCATCATTTTAGTGCCTGTGTTTGAAATGTGATTGGCTGACCATGGCTGTTAGCATGTGTCTCTTGGGAATCATGCAATCCTGACTGTAATTTTCCCAGGTTCTTGGAGAAAAAAAGCAATACATATTTGTAATAGGTCTGTGTTAGTAATTATACAGTATGCTATTCACTTTCGTACATCTACATTAGTGGGTGGTTCAAATCTCTGTCCTGGCTCTTTGTGTGGACTTGTTCTCCCAGTGTTTCCTCTACATTCTTCAGTCCAAAAACATGCTAAGGTGAATTGGGGTTGCCAAACTGTCCATAGGATCCTATGTGTGTGAAGGGTGTGTGTTCTCAGCGATTGGTTGGTGCCCCATCATGGGTGGTATAGATTCAAAGATGGGAAGCAGTTATAGAAGGATTTCTTTTAGCTTTAATTATATATTAGTGGAATGAAAAACAAAGGAGTATGACTATGAAAGAGACCCAGAGGGTTAAGCATAAAAACAACGGACAAAGGCAAGTTTGGAGTGATGCGTTAAATGTTGTTGCGGAGACTCTGTCATGTAGGCTAGGAGATTGCATGTTCCAGAGTGACGCTCCAGAGTCTCCCAAGCCAGGAGTGATGCCTAAAGGGAGGGATGTACAGCAGATGATTAGCAGCAAAACTAATAGAGGGAAAAGCTAAGAGCATCTGGAGGGGTGATTATGATGGTGAGCTAAAGCTGAACCTAACAGGCATTTGGAATAAAATAAACCTCGACCAAGACCAAACCCATGTAAATATTGAAGGATTTAGGTGATGTGTTATCGACATTTAGCTAGCGGAGAACTCCAGAAGTATGGTTTAGAAGTGCTGTAATCTGTTTGACCCCTGAGCAGACTCTGCTAAAAGAGTCTCATTACTGTACCCCAATATGAATTCAGCAAAGACTATATTATGCTTATTTATTGAGCAGAAGCTTTTGTCCAAATGACATAGACATAAGGCAAATAGCACTTTGTGAACATGCATGCCGTCTAGAACAATGCGTAATTGCAGCTAGGATGAGCTTCCAGTGAATGCTAAGTTGTAAGTATAAGAAGTATTTGAAAATGAGCTACATAATACATTTCAAATATAGTAGGAACTTAATGGGTATCTTCAATCAACAGATAAAGTGCAATACTAAGAGCATTCAGGGAGCATAAGAGACCAACAAGGGAACGCGGAGTGGTGTAGGATAGTCGAGGTGTTTCCGAAAGAGATGGGTCTTGTACAAGGTGCCCTGTAAATGTGTTCATCAACAAGCACAACATCCTGCCTCGTTTTCCCTTGAATGAATGTTGCCCCTGTGGCATGTTTCATGTGTGATGCATCTGAGGAAAATCAAGGACAACACCAAGAGTACGTTAGCAGTGAGAGCTCTGATGAAACCAGTATGGATCTCAGATTTATTGGCCCAATTATGGCTGCCCCAGTTTTGTCACCATTAGAGTGATTGGTAGCCATCCTGGGCTATGAAAGATGTCGGCTGTCATTCTACCATAAGTCTTGGAATATTAAATATTACATTTTTAAATTTGATGTTGCCATGTGCAGATTTTGCTATTTTTTCGTTTATCGTGAACTTCTACCCTTCAAGCTGCTCTCACACTTAGACACTGAGATAGCAGCCGCTTAGTCCTCCTGACTCCATAACCATGGATGAGGAGCTTTTAATAACGTGATAGATTCATGTTCCTTAGCGAATTGTACCTAAGATAATTATCCTTAAGCTGTGCAGTGCTATGAATTAATAATAAAGGAAAGATATTGAACTGTGGGCTATGAAAGAGCATGTGACCCCCCTCTCCCTCATCTCTTTGGAAATTATCCTTGCTGGACGTCAGAGGACAGTGGAATGAAAATTCTTTTCCAAATGGTCCCACCCACATACACATAAAGCTTCATCTCTATCCCGCACGTACCTGCACTACACGTGAGGTAGAGGCCTGTGGTTGATTTTACATTTCTATGGCAATTAATCACCCGCCCAGTGTCAATACCTGCTTCAGTTAATGGAGCCCAGCTGGCACTAATGAGAGTAATTGCCTGTTAAGGATAAAGAAGAGTCAGCTGGACTGACTCAAGGGAGACTTGGGCAGTCTGGGGTGTTCTGCTGTTTGTGGGCTTTTAAATTGCTGCCCTTCTTCTCAGTGAAGGTTTGCAGGTTTAATAGCTGTTCCTTTTCGGGTGCCGCCTTTAATCTCATTTTAAAGGGGCCCTGACCTCATTTTTGAGTTATGGTTAATATCTTTTAGGATTTTTTTTTTTTTTGGGGGGGGGCATTATTTCCTGATCATGTGGAAAACCTGCTCTGAACTAAATCCTACATCACAATACTGATGTGCTGCTTACAGAGTCCCGACTCCTATCCTGTACCCATTTGAGTCCCACCATTAAGCCAAATATGTCACTGGAAATTCTGGGCCCCTTGACAAAATTTCATGATGACAATGACAGTGCCTTTATAAACACCATATAAAATAATGGTTTGATTTTCCATTGACTGAAGCCTGAAAAACTGTTCTTCAGATGCATTAAGTTCCCCTGGAGGTTTGTTTATCGACAGCCTGGTATTGAGTATCAGTTAATGGACACTGAATCCTTTTGTATGTGATTCAGACAAAAGGACACGGATTAGGAATGATTTAGGAGGGGCTTAGCACTAGCTGTTTGCAAAAGTGTTCTCACAGCCCTACATTCATATTCTATAATATACTGTAAGTTTGTGTAAGTATCATTCTTTAACGCACACAAAATGTTTGTGTCATTTAGGGAATTATTTGTTTTTTTTCCCAAATTATATAGTAGTGGCTCTGAATTGCATATATTTCAGTTGTAAAATGTATACTGCTGACTCTCATTTGTGATGTCATACTGAAAAAAGCATAATTTGCGCTGGTTGCAAGATTTTAAGGGCAGTCACGCGCCAACCCTGTGACTGATTTTGCACAAGGTGCGTACGTAAATTTAACTACCCGTGAGACGCATCACAGCAGAACGCAGGAGCTGCTCATAAACTGTAAGGCTGTAAATGCTGTGGCGAGTGTCGCTTCAAGGGCAATGCAGTCACAGGACTGGAATGCATGCTAGTCTTCTGCCGATACACATATAATACAGATATTAATGTTTTAGCCTTAAACGACCTACATTAGTGGATTCGATAACACTGTACCTGAGGGCTTACAAATAACATGGTAGTACACTCTTAATGTACTAATTAACAAAAACTAAGCTAGTTATGTATTAGTCCCATGTTCATTCATCATTAATCAATCATAACAGTTCTTCATGTACTTCATGCAGTTTATGAGTAGTACTTGAGTATTAACTGAATAACCTGGGTACTTGTGCTGCCTCTGGTACAGTGGTACCATGTATTCTATAGAGGAGTGCTGTTTCATGCTACTGCTCACCTGTATATGGATGGCATGAAAAAACAGTCCACTTGACTTGACTTGATTTCTACTGCTGATCATGATTACTGATCACAGAAACGGAGCTGCCTGGTGATTGGAGGGAGCGTCAGCACTGGCTTGTCATCTCCCCCTTGCTCCCTGGTTGTGTCTCAAATTTTATGACTTGGACAGTATGACATGGCACTTAGCCATCACTCCAATTTGACTCTCCCTGTCGGCCCCTGGAGGATGGGCTTCCCCTTTGAATCTGGTCCCTCCCAAGTTTTCTTCCTTCTCGGGAGTTTTTCCTTGCCACTGTCACCTCTGGCTTACTTACTGAGGGCTTTTGTGGGGATGCTGTAATGCACTTTGAGATGATGTAATGTTATGATAACGCGCTATACAAAAATAAATTTATAGTTGGTCTCAGGGCTTCATGCATACAGTTAATATTTCTAAATCCCCCATAAGTTTGGGTTATTTGTTCCCTGCACTGTGTCCTGAGCTTGCTGGAACAGGCTCCAGGCTCTCCACAACCCTGTTGGTTCATAAAATGAATCAATGTATGGTGGATATTTTGATCACAATATTGCTTATAGTAAAACGTTTGTAAGATATGAGGTTTTACCTGAAATGAACTGTTTAAAAAGCCTCCAATGACAGTCATAAGTGGAAGTAAGTACTAGTTAGCATTGTAGGTATTAGCATAGCCCTTGGCAGCTGAAAAGTGAGGTTTATGCTTTTTTTTTCCGATGGCTGCTTACGGCACAATTGTAAACTGCATGTTCGCAAACTATATTTACCTTGACGGCACACCTCGCGGCAGAGTTCAGCAGAGTTCACGTTCGATAATAACAATAAAAAGCGTTTTAATATTCTTCCCGAGGCAGCAAAGAGCATAGCAGAGAGTGGCAGAGTAAGGGGAATAGAACAAACACATAATGAAGGTGAAAGTTTCCACCCTGTTTAAAAAGAACTGAGTTTCTATGTATAGCTGATGCTTTGAATGTTATATTTTTATCTGTCCATGATTTTCTCCTGAACTGCTACAATCGTCATGTATAAAACAAGTATATTTATTATAATCCTACAAACTCAACAACTGGTACTTTTAACCAGCTATGCTTTATGTTAAATATCCTGCTTAACAAATGAACATCAGGCTTTCTCTGCCAGTCAGTCGTGCAGCATCACCTGAAATCATGAGAATATGTTTCCTCATCTTCCCAGACTGCAGAAGACATTACCTGCCAGGTAAATACAGCTCATATTTACCTTGTTTAAGGTGAGTAAACACCTTTCACTATTTTACAAAGATGCTAAACATTGGAAATTATTAGGAATATCCAGTCACTCCTGGGCAGCATGGTGGCGCAGTGGTTAGTGCTGCTGCTTCACAACAAGAAGGTCCCAGGTTTGGTCCTGGGTCCCCTCTATATGAAGTTTGCATGGTCACCCAGTTTTTTCCAGGGCCACTTTTTCCTGGCATTGTTTCCTCCCACAGTCCAAAAGTGTGCAGGGTAGGTTGATTGGTGAGTCTAAATTGGCCCTGCAGTTATGTGAGTGTGAGTGTGTGCGCCCTGTGGTGTGCTGGCATCTGCCCAGGGTTGGTCCCGGCCTATGCCCATTGTTCCCAAGATAGGCTCTGGTCTCCCTGCGACCCCAGTTGGGATTAAGTGGTTTCAGAAAAATGGCTGAATGAGTCACAGCCATCATACCCCTCCATGAATCTCCACTATATCATTGGAGGAGGGGTTTGCATGCATCTGTGATTTTACGCTACATGGACAAAAGTACTGGGACACACTAAATTCAGGTATTTCATTCAGACCCTTTGGCACGGGTATATAAAATCAAGCACCTAGCCATGCAGTCAGGTTTACAAATATTTCTAATGGGTCGTTCTGAAGCGCTAAGTGGTACTGTCATACAATACATCTTTGCAATAAGTCAGTTTGTGAAAGGTCTTACCTGCTAGACATTCCACAGTTGGCTGGCAATGGTATGATTGCAAATTGGTAGCGTCAGGAACAGAAACTCAGCCACAAAGTAGCAGGCCATGTAAAGTAACAGAGGGGGGTTGCCAGATGCTGAGGTGCATAATGTGTAAAAGTCACCAATGCTCTGTTGACTCAATAACTGCAGAGTTCCAGACTTCCTTTGGCATTAACCCCAACACAAAAACTGTGCACTTGGAGGGGCTTCCATGGCCGAGAGGCTGCATGAAGGCTCAGATCACCAAGCACAATGCCAAGAGTCAGATGGAGTGGTGTAAAGCACACCGTCACTGGATACTGGAGCAGTGGAAACGTGTTCTGTTGAGTGATGAATCAGGCTTCTCTGTCTGGCAGTCTGATGGGTGAATCTGGGTTTGGTGAATATCAGGAGAATGTTACCTGTCTGACTGTATTGTGCCAACTGTAAAGTTTGGTGGAGGAGGGATAATGGTGTGGGGCTGTTTTTCAGGGGCCTAACCCTTAGTTTCAGTGAAGGGAACTCTTAATGCTTCAGCACACCGAGGTGTTTTGGACAATTCTATGCTGCCAACTTGGTAGGAACAGTTTGGGGAAGGACCTTTTCTATTCCAGCATGACTGTGCCCCAGTGCACAAAGCAAAGTCCATAAAGACATTGTTGGGTAAGTTTGGTGTGGAAGAACTTGACTGGCCTGCACAGAGCCCTGACCTCAACCTCATGAAGCGCCTTTGGAATGAACTAAAACGGAGATAGTGAGCCAGGCCTTCACATTCAACATTAGTGCCTGACCTCACAAGTGCTCTTCTGGGTGAATGGGCGAAACCTCCCACAGACACACTCCATAAACTTGTGGAAAGCCTTCCCAGTAAAGTGGCAGCTGTTATAGCTGCAATGGGGGGGGGGCAAATCCATATTGATGCCAATGGATTTAGAATGGGATGCCATAAAAGCTGCTGTAGGTGTAATGCTCAGGTGTCCCAATACTTTTGTTCATATAGCGTATGTAGGGTAGACTATTGCCCCTGGTAGTGTCTACCCTAGGTGAATGGTCAGAGAAAGTGTGATTCACATAGACCACCTACCCTCCACTCTAACATCCTTGTAGAATGCTAAATAAAAAATCCATCCATCCATCCGTCTATAAACCACTTATCTTATAGTTAGGCTTGCAGAGGTATCTGGAGCCCTGGGAAAATCAGCTTAATCAAATGAAATGACCTTTTGAACGACCTCCTTTTGAATGTTTCAGTTATTACTTTCCCATAAAATTACACAAATGTAGCATATTTAATGCTTGGCAAGATGGCAGTGAGGTCATAGTGATAGACTCATTAAACAACTGTGTTCTGTATGTGTCATTTATTATCTCTGTTAGGGAAGTAATTCTGGCTGGCGTTACCGGTTTTAGACCTATTCTGGGCTCAGTTGTTGTATTTTTGGTCAGGGTAGCCACTGGGATGCTATTCCAGGGTGGGTATTGGGTATTTGGGTATGCTGGGTGGGCACCAGTGCTTGAATTGTGAGGTCTTGGACGGTCCCCGGTGGGGGGGACGATGTGAAAGTGCGTAAGTGTAGGACTGGGGTCTCCACCTGTGTTTAGAGATACATTGACAATGAAAATATCATAAGGGGGGGAACTCTAACTGAGGGGCCTGGGAGAATTTTCTTAAATCACTAATGGCTGATGATTGGTTGAATGTGATCTGTCTGTTTGGAATTAAAAATAGACTGAGCAAATAAATCCAGTAAATTCAATGCACAAAAAAATATGTTATAAATTAATATGTTATGAAATCCAAATAGAACCTTTAACTGCAAAAGAACAAAGGACTTAATGGATTGTAACAAGATTACTTGACACCCTAAGCTCAGGACATATTTAAATATATTTCCAAGTTAATACTGTTCTTTAAAGTCCAGACCTAAAGCGACATATTAATTAGGAGTAATTCAACTTGATTTCTCTCCTGTCGATGTTTAAGTGCGGTGAATCATTTTGAGTGGTTTTAAATCATATGGATATTTTACTTTTTATTGGTTTTGTGGAGCTTGACATGAGACAGTTATCTCGAAGGCATTGTACATTCATGACTAGATTCAACTTTTATTTTAAAATTTTAAAAGTCCATTAATGTTTTTTTCATTCTATTCCAGTTATTTTTCTTTTCAACCATCTTCTCCAACTGCTTACCCAGTACATGGTCATAGTGGGCTTAGAACCTATCCCAGAATGCACAGGGCACACGGTAGGGGACACTGACGGACACACAAAAGGGCAATTTATAGATAGAAATCCACATAAATGCCTGCTGGTGTTCTGTGGGAGGAAGCTGGAGTACTTGGGAAAAATCAAACAAACACAGAGAAACTCCAGGGGTGG
>JAABNY020000001.1:22479749-22494503 GCA_015164015.2 Brevimyrus niger
GGACTTAATACAGAGGACTAATGACAACAACCAGAAACAGCTGATCACATGGGGATCCCACACAAGGTTAACGAGGGAGCATGGCACATGGAAGGAGTGGAAGATCGGGGCAGGACAGGGTTAATGTTGGGATCTTTATCATTTTGGAAGCCATTAAGAAAAAAATACTCTTATTGTTTCATCCTGTTCATTATGTGTTTAAATGCTATAAAAATAACCTTATTTAGTTGTAATTTTGGGGGGGCGGGAACCAATTAATTGGTTTTCCATTATTTCTTATGGGAAAAATTGGATCAGAAGTCAAACTTTTTAGGATTCGATCCGGAGTCCGGAACGGATTAAGTTCGAGAACTGAGGTACCACAGTATGCGAAATATAAAGGTTTGTCAAGGACCCGGGTGGGTTTGGCACGAGGGCGTGGCATCCTGGAAGTGGGAGACAGAAAGTGGACGAACCACTGGTGGCTCAGAGGACAAACGGGGATTTATTAACAAACAAAAAAAAAAGGGTCAAAAGTAAAAGGGGAAAAACAAATGCGAACTACAAACAATGAGCCACTAAGGGACTGAACTCAGGCTGGGACTTAAATACTAAAGGGTAACAAGACTAACACAGGACAGGTGAGACTAATTAACAAGGGTTGGGAAAACAGGTCACAGATTAAATTAATGATTAAATTAAGGGACTAGGAGGGGAAAATTCAGACACTGACAGAAACAAGGAAATAGAATCTAACAAGAGGAATAGGAAACACTGGTAAAGTACAACCAAAGCACAAAACCAAACCAAAACAGAAAGCAAACCACAAACTCACAGTAAGTAGAAAATCTGATAATCTGATGAAACCAATAAAACACTAAGGAACAAAATACAAAAACAGAGGGGGCGGGATTCGATCCCATAACATGGTGAGCCATGTGGCTGACAGGGAGCAGGGGAAAACACAAAGAATGACAGGAGGGACAGAATGGCCATCGACACCTGCTGGTCAAATGGGGAAGGGACACAAAAGACTGGGAACAACAGGAGCTGACCCTGACAAAGTTGTTTGAACGTGTTTGGCTATGCTCCACATGTATTATGTGTTTATCTCGCAGTTGCTTCACACCTTTTGTGATGAGCATTTGCTAAAGTCCATCCTTCGTCTTAAGCTGAAGTACACATCAGTGAAAGGTATTCAGAGAGCTTACAAGATTACTCTTCTGCCTGAGGTCAAAAGCAAACTTTGACTCAAACCCCAGAAGACAAACCACAAAGAATTACATGCTGTAAGCTTAATTTAAAAAGCACTACAGTCATTTAAACTCATGCGTGAAGTATTCTCTCAACAGCTGTGAGGTGACAGGGTCACACTCTCTTGACAGGCATTTCATTTTTTTTTCAAGGAGATGTTTTATGAATGCCATCAATGCACTCTTCACATCATTAGGCTTTAACATCTTGTGGTGTGTGCTACAGAAGATTTGGTTTTTGTGTCCATGATCAGAAGGTTGCTGGTTCCAATTCCATGGTCAGTTGAGTGATTTCACCACCGGACCCTTGAGCAAAGCCCTTAACTGCTCTAGGGACCGACTGACCCAGCTTCCTCATTTGCATGTCACTTTGGATAAAAAACTACATTTATAAATCAGAATCAGAAAACATTTATTACCCTGAAGGAAATTTGTCATAAGTGACTTTTTTCATTTTATTTTGAGAAGGGTATGTACCGTAATAAGGTCTCTGAGCACCTCCGAAGTCACTGACATGCAGTTGCCACCTCATCTGTCCTTCAGAAATCACCACCAAATATCAATGGTCACCCATCAAGTATCTCACATTGGTTGACCAGTCGGTTTCCTAGTGCACATCAGTTCATATTTGATTCCTGTGTCAGAAAGGAACAACACAAAGAGGACAACCAAAACTCACCACAGAGTTGCTGTTGTGTCCAAAGAGGAGATTCTGGGTGAAAATGTGATTTTTGTTATTCAACAAAAAAAAATGTAGGAAAGTAGGAAAGATTGTAATTGAAATGCTTTTGTGGAATTACCTACAGAGCTAGAGCTCAAAGCAAGAATGCCAGTTTAGTGACCAGATTATCTGGCTACCATCTACATTACCATTAGACTTTGTGCCGTTTGTTCCTCTACACCAAACTGTTCCCAGTTTAGGGGAGTGATGGGTATGTCTGTGTAGTTCAGACAGTAAGACAAGTTTTGGAGAACTAAAGGCAGGGGACACCCTGGGTAGGATTGCCAGTCTTCTTGGGATCTGATAAATTAATTCTATAAGTATTGATTCTATAATTTGTATCCAGAGGACAGTATTTTGCTCAGTCATCCATGCTGGGCAGACAGGATGAGAATGAGACGTCCACTCTGCTGTCATTTTGAAGTAACTCCTGAATGAATGTTTGTCTGTTTTCCTCACGGAAGCACTTGGTTTGTCCACGCCTGTAAAAAAAAAAGCTTAAATATAACCAGTTATTGACCTGAGTATTTGCCTTGAAATTGCATACTTCTTTACCCTTTGCCTGGGGAGCTCTGTTTTTAAGCACAAACAGGACACTGGGCTTGAAGAAAATAGTTTAAACGTTGGAAATTTAAATATTTATAACATATTCCTTGCAGGCAAGAAGGAATATTACTTCTGCTTGAGTTTGGTGTTAGGAATTGGGTCACATGTCTCTCAGAACACTGCTGACATGTGAGTATAGACTGTATCTGTGTGTGTGTGTGTGTGTGCGTGCGCGTGTGTTATGTAAGGATGCTGGGAAATGGCAGTGTGGGTGGTGAGGAAGAGGGATACAGAGAATTACGGGGTTATGGAAACGGGCAAGAATGAGATCAGTGTGATGGAAAATGTGGAGAAATGCAGACAGGCTGCTCCAGCGTGAGACGGGGAAAACGAAACCGCAGCAGGGGAGCAAAGCAAGGATAATGCAGGTGACCAGATCGTGTAAACAATATTCATGCTTCGAGGTGTGTATTGGCCATGTGAGACAAGTGCATGGGGATGTCTGTCTTGCACTTCATAACCACACTTAGTTATATAGAAAATAAAGTCTAATGCAATACAACACAGTGCTAAACAATATAAGAGATTGCTAAACAATGCGAAAGAATACAATAAAATAAACCAAAAATAAAATACAATGCAAAGCAATGCAATATTGTACAGATAGTCCAAAACAGTACAAAAATAGTGCAAAAATATTATGATGATGCAGTGGCAGATGCCGTGCATGTGACTGTCACAGGAAATGTGGCTGTTTAAAATGTGAATGGCTTCAGGAAAGAAGCCGTTCTTGAATATGAAAATTTAGATCGGTCCGCCTGACTAAGAATGGGTTGGTTAACTCGATATAAGCATTCACATCTCCTAACTCCCATTTTACACACATGCAGGCATTGAAACCACAAAAAAAGCAATTCAAATGCCTATGAGTGATGATTGATTGGTTGCAACTCCTCAACCACTTCTCCCTCTGCTGGCCAGGTCAAGAGCTGGGAATAGTAGCTGAACTGTTCTGTGCTTTATGTGTTCCACCAGTGAACGATGACTGTGTCTCCATCCAACCAGCACATAAAAGGGTGAAAATGAGTTTATCGTGTATTTCACTGGCCTTGCCACAGTAATTAGGAGGCACAGACTCAGTCGGACCAGAAAGACACCAGCGTTCTCTGCATGCATCCTGCACATTCATCAAATCGACGAGGGCTTAAAAATAAGCCATACGGTTTGAAGGTCCCTCAAGTGTTTCTTTACTGTTCTCAAAGCGGGTCGACATATCTATTATGGATTAAGGGCCGTTTCATTCAGTGCTTCTTTAGGAGCTACTTACTGGAGAATCAGCGCCTTTGTCTTCCCATAACAGGAGAAAGATTACCTACCGGCAGGCATTTACTGCAAAAAAGAGACCCTTTTGATAGCAGGATTTCTCAGAATGCAGTTTCATGTGCTGATGCCAAGAAGAAGAAAAAGGAAGCTTAAGCTTTCTTAGGAAATTTTCTGTGGAAATGTGCCATTTCGTGATGGGCAGGCCATGTTAAATACTGTACCCATCTCATATAACTCCCTTTTATGTGCTGGTTGGATGGAGACTCAGTCATCGTTCACCAGTGGAACATGTAAAACACAGTACATTTCAGCTGCTATTCCCAGCTCTTGTTCAAAGTTAAGTGATTCATACTCAGAAGTGCTGGTATATAAGAGGTCATTAAGTGTATACCTGTGCATTCATGGAGTTTTCTTCTGCTCACCACGATAAAATTGTGGAGGTATGTGATCTCACATCTCATGGGCAGGGGTGTATACAGGGGCAGGGCCACAGGGGCACTGGCTCTGGCTGGAGGCTGATTGGCCTTTGGAGTGCCCCCTCTCCTGTGACCCATCAATTCAAAACATATTATTTTCTAATGATAAGGTCAGCCTCTCTGTGTGAACTTTGGTTCTTATATGGTCCCCCCCCACCTTAAATAATCCTAGAATCATCCCTGTTCATGAGATGTGGGTTTGGATCCAACCCTAGCTCCGTTCTCCTAGACCAGTGTTTCCCAATCCGGTCCTCAATGACCCTCAGTCAGTGAATGTTTTTGCTCCCTCTGAATGCCTTGCCAGACAGTCCACGTTTTTGCTCCCTCTCAGCTCCCAAGCAAAAACGTGGACTGAGGGTCTCAAGGACCTGATTGGGAAACACTGTCCTAGACATTTCCCAGTGTTTTCCAGCTTCAATGGTGACTGTCCTTGCTGTATTAGCGAGTGCATATTATAGCTGAACCATGGGTGTAAATTAATCATCTAAATCAGCCAGTATAACCCACTGGACCTCCTTAAATGGGTGGAAATCTCAACCCCCACTACCCCCCCCCCCCTGCCCTCGAAAGCGCAACACAAAGTCATGCCCCTGAGCTGAACCGGGGAAATCCTGCCTCAGGCACACTCTAGGATACACCAGATCACTTCAACTCTCACTCAATAAGTGGATGTTGAACATGGATGGATGAATGGGTTATGTCCACCATCCTTGCCCTTCTACGCATGAAACAGTTGTGTGGAGATATAGGGATGGATAATGGGTCAGATAATCAGTTAATTCCTGATTTGTATGATTTGTAATGATGTTGATGCAGCGACTTGTTGATTGCTACTATTGCAAGCCAGAGTAAGTGAGCATCTAAATCTACACTGTAGACCTTCTCCTTCAGTTTGTCTTAAACAAACATATTTTAGTCCAGCTAATTACAGCAGCTTCCGCTAGTGTTGCAGTACCTGCTGCCATCTGAATAGGATTATGTGTGTCTGTATTATTTAGAGACCAGCCCTGAGATTGACTGCACATTCTTTATTATGTCCTCACACTGGCTGCTTCTTACACACATACTGGGGGGGTATTGGCTTTGGACCATGTTTTACTGCAGTAAAAGGAACCAATTTTACATCTCCTCTATTGAGTTCTGGCATTTTCTGCTCAGAGCTTAGTCATTTAAATTCTATTCAAATAATTCCTACTAGGACTATGCCGTGATCAGAAGGTCGACAGTTCAAATCCCATGATTCCGCTATTGGGCCCTTGAGCAAGGCCCTCAACCCCAATTGCTCCAGGGGTGTTCAGTGCTGACCAACCCCATGCTGTTACCCCCAAGCTTGCTCTCACCTCTATATGCATCTGTGTCTCATGGGAAGCAAGACAGAATATGTTAAAAGACATATTTATATCCACAGGAGTAAATAAAGTATCACTATTATTAATTACTGCTTTGTCCTCATATTACGATTAAGATTAAGATTAACTTTACTGATACCAGGGGGGAATTTTTGTGCATTCAGCAGCAAACATGTAGAGCACATATGAATATGCATATAGTGCAACACAATGTGCGATGATAGTATATTTACTACACACAGTGCAAACATACTAAAAGTTACAACATAACTAAAATTAATAATCTGTAGACTCTATTTCAAACTGCACTTAAGAGCAGCCACAGTAATATTAAGTGGTATAATTTTACAGATGAAATGTTGCATCTGAAAGACAAGGGCCATGATTTAATTAGAAAATAATTATTTTCCAGTGTAATCAACAATATTAATTACTTAGTAAAACAGCTATTTTATTTTGCTGTGAAGGATGAAACTATCATGAAAATAATAGCTAATTATGTATATAAAAAGAACTACAGACCAACTGATAATCAGTCTTTTAAATGGAACACATTAACAGTCCATTAATATCACTATGATTAACACAATGGAATAAGTGGACAGTTTAAGTTGATTTATGATTATTCCTGCTCGATTCATAATGAGTGATAGGCCTCAAGGGGGCAGTGTTGTTTTTTCAATTTTATATTTAATTATTCAAATTTTACACCAGCACCTTATCCTAGATACGTAGTTGGAAGTTGGATGGTTACATGGATTATATTGTTAAATTATTTTATTTTAATTGCATTTTTACCTATTGATTTGTGGAAGGGAATTGACGTTGTTTATTTCCCCTGAAGATGCAAATGAATTTCAAGTGTTTTCTGGGTAAGAAACGGTTCATGATCCTGAGTTTGTCGCACTTGATTAGTAAGTCTAGTGAGGTTAAATTAATGACCCATTCTGCCATTTTCTAAACACTGATCCTCTTCAGGGGTGTTGGGGGGGCTGTAGCCTATCCCAGGCAGCATAGGGCTCAGGGAGGGGACACGCTGGGTGGGGTGCCAGTCCATGGCGGGGGCACGCACAGCTGATCGTACATTACCCACGCCAACTCCCCGAGGTTGTAGTAATTCTGACAGAACCATTCTGCTACTACGCAATGATTTATTGGTTTTGTTTATTTAGACCCTGGATAGGCCTGCTCACTTCATAAACCTTAATTTTCCAGTTTATTAAATTATGAAGCCTCAGAAACATAGAAGGGATGAGCCGCGGGAGTAAAAAAACAATAATATTTACAAGCAATATTAATAAAATTACAGATATTGTGTGCATCAGTAATTCAGTTAATTACAAATAAATATATGTGGTTCGTAAACCGTATAGGTCTACACCAATAGTATGATATAATTGCGTTCTTGCCCTGCCGAAATTTTAGCAGAAAACGGGAGAATAGTGACAAATTGAAGACGTTTATCACCCCGTTCAAGTTTCCCAGTCAACAGTGTCTCCTTGTTGCTTGCCGATGAAAAAGGCAGCGAAAATCCATTTACCCCGCAGTCACGCTGCGCTGGCTTACGCGGAGCCGCACGCTTTGGGAAAAACCGTGATTCACAATAAGCAGAACAGATGGGAGAAGGTATGAAGCGACCAGCTATACAATGCATCCCTTTTTAAGTGACAGCCTCTTGGTGTGTCGTTAGACTGCCTAAATTTACTTTTCCTTCTTTTATTATGCTGAATGAGCTTTTTCACCTTTGAGCAAAGGGACACGGAAAGCAGAAACTTCCCGGAGGAGCACGATTTAAGGCGGGGACCCCTGTGAATATGCAGGATTTAGTCAATCCGATGGAAAGTCAGACACTGACTGTCTTCAAAGGAAGCAGACGTGGTGGTTTGTTTCACAAGCCGATTGCATTTATATGGCAAAACATCTTTGGAAGCCGGGATTTTACCCCAAATATATCTACAAAGGATATAGCAGGGTTAGCCCATTTGAGAGCATACGCAGCTGCCTAGGGTGATGATTTTGTCTCTGATGGGAACACTGGTAGTGAAGCTGACCACATGGGCTTCAACACGTACTGCTCAGACCTTTAGAGCTGGTCGTTCAAATCCACCATCCCAAGACATGCGGTTTGGATCATTGGTGTATATAAACTGCCCATAGCACAAGGCAGGGAACAACTCAGGATGGGGTGCCTACCCATCACAGGACTCACTCATACCTATGGGGAATTTAATAACTCCAATTATCCCCTGCATGTTTTTTGGACTGGGGAGGGGAAGGGACACAGGGAGAGCATATACAGACTCCACACAGGGCTACAGTTCAAACACTGGTCTGAGGCATGTGAGGCAACAGCGCTAACTGCTGCACCACTGAGCCACCTTGTCAACTTTTGGCCAAAAACCAACCACCTTGATATGCAATATGAAGGTTAGAGCTCATAATGTTGCAGGGTCAGTGACAGAATCAAAACCACTGTGACCATGAGATGCTCACCTCACACTGCTGGGAAGGGTAGCACACAACAGTCATGTATTTACTCTGATTCCCTTGTAAATTACGAAGATGTGCAGTTTGTTTAGGACAAAAAGCCTTGTGCAGCGCCAGGACATAACCTCCCACAAAGTTGCAGTACTACTCACAGCCTGCACAACATCCCTCCACTAACATAGGCATGACAGTACTAAACAGCTTAAACTCCAGGGGCATATACAGGGGTGGGACCACTGTATTGATTGGCCCCTGGAGTGCCAGCTCCCTGTCACTCACCAATTAAAAACATATCACTGGCTAATGATAAGATTTACCCCTCCACATGAATTATAGGCCCTCTTAAAACCCCCACAAAAAATTCCTACAATCACCCCTGCTCAACTCCAATAAAGCTACGGTAGGGAAGCTGCATAAGGTAATGTATAGCCCGATACAGCAGAAAAAAAGCTCTCGGAAAATTAATTTCTATTTTACCATCTGTGAAAGATAATCAGTATTATATAAAGTAGTACTTTACCTTATATGACCTTCTAGCTCATTTAATAAAGCAAAATGTGTATTACGTTTATATAATGAAGATGAAACATAATCAAATCCCGACCACATTCCATTGATACCACATAGAGTAAAACTTCTTGTGACCAGCCTTCTATATAATATGGATCCATTCCCATTAACTGAGAGACTTCTTGCTTTAGTGTTCAAAATCTGTCTAGGAAAGCACATTGAACATGCATAAAAATTACGTTTTCACTGTATTTATTACATGGTGATAGATTAGTTTTTTGCAATTTTTTGTGTTTGCGTCCAAAAAAATCAGTTTCCTTTTTTGAAGCAACATCTGTAGTTTAGGCTCAGTTGTATTGTTTGTGGATCAGTGCTTAAATTGTTTTATGTTGTTTAAATGTTTCCGTGAAGAGATTCATAATTAGTATTCCCACCTGGCAGAATTATTGCGGGTACAGGTGTGTGAGTCAACAGGGCTTATATGCTGTCAGTTACACCTAGTCAGCCCCTGACTGTTTTTAAATGAACCCACAGATGTTTCATGATTCTCACCGAGTAGGTGGTGGGGTTCTTTGTCCGTGTGGCGAGGTTATGTAGGAGAGAGCACAAGACAACTGCGTAATGGTGTAAGTGAACATAAGAGTGCAGTGAGGTGGAAGGACCCAAACTCACCAGCAGCAAGACATTCCAGTGAACACAAATACACTGTACAAGGGCATTGAAAAAGTAGGAGGGGTGTTGATCGTAACACAAAAATACACACAAAAAAGAAAGGAAGCATTTTGGCAATATACTCCACACATATCAAACTGGCATAAATTAGGATTTTTAATTA
This sequence comes from Brevimyrus niger, assembly GCA_015164015.2. Classification (NCBI taxonomy): domain Eukaryota; kingdom Metazoa; phylum Chordata; class Actinopteri; order Osteoglossiformes; family Mormyridae; genus Brevimyrus; species Brevimyrus niger. The sequence goes on from JAABNY020000001.1 coordinate 22,489,229, forward strand.
TTATTTTTTTGTAACAGGATTGAAAATGTATTGTATTATATTGATGGCATTATTTGACTCCTGTGTGTTTCTGTATTTGATCTAGATGGAGGTTTTGTTGAATCACCTGTTGACAATTAAGGTAATTTAATGTAAATAATAGTTTAAGACTATGAGTAATTGTGATTGGGGACAGGTGACTGAATTCCGTTCTGCTATATAAAAGATGGTTTCAATTGGCTAACAGACACTGAGGAAGACAAGTTGTCGAAACATAAAAAAATATTATACATAAAAATTATTATAAAATAGACTAAATCCTAGAAGGAAAACAAATCAGTAATACGGTGAAAACACAATGGTACAGGAGATAACTGTCAATTATTCTATTTCTAACCAATACTATTATGAACAATTAATATTAGCATTCAGAACGGGCTATTAATTAAGCATAAATAGAAACTCATCAACAGAACTGCTTACCATAAATGGGAAATCACTCACCCCAACAATCATAATACTCAGTTGTCACTCTTTTTTTTTTTAAAACCTCACCTCTAGGGGTGTATAAAAGGGTTGGGCCACAGGGGCACTGGCCCCAGCTGTAACTTGATTGGGCCCTGCAGTGGCCCGCCCCTGTCACTCACCAGTTCAATACATATCATCAATCTTTTGTTACTTTCAGCTGGTTTTCAGTAGGTGAGACCTTGCCCCTCATGATCCTTAGAGACTCTTCCTGTTTCGCTCTTCCCTGTCATCCACGAATTCAGGACATCATGTCCACACTCAGTTTGAAGGAACTCTTAACGTTGTTAATCCATTCAGGCTGGAGAAATGTGCTCTTTCCTTTATGTTGAGTGTGCTATATTGTCAATGCTCTTGTCTTTAGTTTTATACTTCAATGACAGTTAAGTCTTTTTCAGGTCTAGCAGCATATATTTTGAGCACTCGTCCCGAGCCTAAGCAATGTCCCAAAAGAGTGGAGGAAGTATATCGTTATCAGCACATAAAGCTGGAAAGTCCCAATGAACCTGAGATCGTGACAGTCATAAAATTATCCTAATGTCCTAAATCATAAAAAAACTCATTAGTGTTTAAATGACTAACCTTCTGTCTTAGAAGAATTTTCCTTCACATTGATAATTACGATCATATTTCTAAATCTACCATTTAGTCAGAATAAAGCATTAACCTTAATATTAATTCAAAGTACATTTGTTTTGTAGATAATAAATGTTTACATTAGCAGATAATGATCTGCATAATGTAAGCTATAGTAAATAGTTTAAGCTGACACACTGGAAACACACAAATACGTACAGTTTATGTAAGTGATTGTGTATTGAGATGTATTTGTTTTTGCTAATAATGAAACTGCAACAAAACCTTGGAATAAAGATTGGTGGAGCTGCTTGCAGGGGATATTGATTAATTTGATAAGACAGATGTGGTGTCTCACCCTGCATTCCTTATCGTTCATCTGGGTTTCTGAGAAAACAGAAATGTGCATGATTGGAGATAAAGAGACTGTATTTTTTGCAGTTTTAAGGGTTTTTTTTTGTGACAAAGCCAAGAGATCTGCAGCCAGATTCTGTCGCTAAGTGGAAGGGAGTTTGCTGTCTGTAAGGAGAGGAGATCGCAATTAATCAATACCACCTGACAAGGAGGCCACAGGCTCTAGGAGCAGCAGAAAGTGGAGATCATACTCACATGGGTTCTGTGTATCCCAGGTGATGAAAGGAACCAGGTCCCTGTTTGAGATTACAGAAGAGGGAGAGATACAGCAGCGTTCTGTCATTATAGAAAACGGAAAGTCAGCCGCGTATAAACCTTATATAAAAGATAGCACTGTGCCCCTCGATTATTGTTGCATTGCATTGTTCAGCTCAAATTTTGGAAAAAAAAATGTTTAAATAGTAGCTTTCATAATTCTATCAGTAATTTTAACAGCAATGATGGTGAGTTACTTCTGCTGTTCAATGTGTTACATGCCCATCTGTCTTATCCAGTGCAGGGCTGTGGGGGGGTTGGAACCCATCCCAGGAAGGACAGGATGCCAGTCCATCACAAGGCTCACTTAGAGATGCCAACTTGCCAGACTACATGTCTTTGAATGGCAGGAAGAAACAGAGGTGTCCAGAGAAAGCCCACGCAAGCTGGACAGAACTCCACACGACGGTTGGGGGTGGAATCTGAACCCCCAGGCCTATAAACATGAGGCAGCCGTACCACCCAATGAGCTTCCCAGGTTTTAACAATTATGGCATGTAACTGGTGATACAATTGGGAAAACACTTCGTTTACAATATAGCGTTCGTCAAGAGACCGATCAAATTTTTTGATGCGGCTTCATTTCTGTTGCCCATATTGTGGCATGCAGGCATCAAAAGCACAGGAAATAGCATAATTGGCCTTTAGTAGCCACTGGCAGGTGTTTATAGTCCTCTTGTGCTGCGTGAGATTCCTCCTACAACCCAAAGCACTTAGGCTGACTGGCATCCTTATCAGTTTTCTCATATCCCATTTTTAACACTCATCTCATAATTATCTCATAATATAAACTGAACTCCTAATATGGAATTATCGGCTAGCTCACTAGCTTCAGACTAGGATTCAGTACACAAAACAATTGTACACTGCACTTTAAGTTACTGCACTTAAAATGCATGCACACTGTATAACAAGGTATACTATTATTTAAACATATGCACACTGTATAATAAAGAATACTATTACTTACACACATGCACACTGTATAATAGGGTATACTATTACTTAAACATATGCACACTGTATAATAAGGTATACTATTATTTGAACATATGCACATTGCATAATAAGGTATACTATTACTTACACACATGCGCACTGTATAATAAGGTATACTATTACTTAAACATATGCACACTGTGTGCCTTCTGTGTTTTCTATATTTATTTTCAGAGTGACCAGGTGTATATTCCACCATGGGCATCATTATTGGGGGCACATGCCCTAGTATTTAAATGCTGTGCCCGAGTAAAATCTCACGTACAAATCATACAGGTAATGGGGGCCTGTGCCCCAATAGAGCTTCTTGTCTAGCAGCACCCCTGCATTTCATTCATGTTGTACTTGTATAAATATGTACTTGACAAGTAAAGGAATCGTAACTCTTGAATCCAAAATTGCACTTGATATGAGTTTAGAAGATAGATGGATAATTATTATTATTATTGAAATGGTGTTTCACTTGCCATTCATACAAGTACAGGTACACCGGAATTCTTTAGTTTTCTCACGTGCCATCTTGCTCTCCTTTGGGACACACTCATGTGTATAGATGTGAGCGAAGCTCAGGCCCACAGCGGATGGTGGGGCCATTTACCCAGCAGCCCTGGAGCATTTTTTAAGTGGGTTAGGGGCCCATTGTGACTATTCTGCCAATAATACTAAATTATTGTACATTTATTATAATTAATATAATACTTAGGATGTATTCCGAACACGACCTGATTTTGTGGGCAGTGGTGGCTTGATGGTTAGGGAAGTGCACTTGTAATCAAACCAGCAAGTCACCACTGAGGTACCCTGAGCAAGGTACTGTCCCTAAGCACTGCTTCCTGGGCGCTGAATTAGCTGTCCCCTGCTATGTCGCGAAAGTCACATATGGGCTAAATGCAGAGGACACATTTTGTTGTTGTGCACTGTGTGCTGTGTGTTAACAATGACCACTGATCACCAAATTTTTAATTCTACATTCTAATTAAAATACTATTTTTTTAGTATTTAAATATTAGTGAATAATCAGTCTCTCAGCTTATATGAGTGTATATTTCCACACACAATGCTGGAAAATGGCCCTGTCACTCTCATCTCCGTGTTCAGCTGAGACGGATCACGTTTGTGCTTTTCACCAGCGTATTACAAATCAAACTGTGTAAGTCTGTTCCGGATGCTTCCAGCTCCAATGATAAACTAAAAGTCACAGGCAGAGTTTCTTTTAATCTCATAAAGGATGAGTTAAACAGCCATCGTCTTGTTAAAGAATAATGGCACCTGCTGACATTTGAAGGAAATCAATGATATTGACCCATCAGAGGGTTATTTGAGTAACACAAAGGCTTTGCTGTGCAGGCGTTTTGTAACACTTGCTCTTCCTTTCTAACTGTGCTCTGGCCTTTGGGGCTTCACCTATCTGCCGGAGGGTCCTTTTCATTGAGACCTCATTCTTTTGAACCCTAAGCTATACTGGCATGCTCACTCCTCTCGTTGCCACAGCAACCATTCTTGAACATCAGTCCTTTCGCCCGCTCCTCCGTAATCAATCCGGCGAGGCCCGAATATGTGGGTTTAGCCAAGGCGCTGGTTCACAGTCCTGCTGCTTCACACTCAGTGTCGCAGTGGTCAAACATGTGCTGAAGATGCTGGCCAGATGAGGCCAAAGAGACGGCATCTACAAATATCAGGAATGCCCCTCTCCCCCTTCCAGCTCTTCATTTGATATCCTGTCCATGTAAATGACAAACAGAAGTGGAGACGAGACTGCTACTTCATCCTGGCTAAACACCAGCGCCCTCTCTAAACTTTGGTGCCGAGACTATGAATGCAATTCAAAACACAAAATTGCCACCATGGTACCCCCACTGTCTCCTGGTGAGTGGGAATATTCACCAGGTTCCAGAATTCCTCCAACGATATCCTCTGACTTGGTGAGCAGTGCCCCAGCCTGCCTCACACAAAGGGGCCATAAACTGTTCCTACAGAAACTAGTCACCCAGGGAACTTCGCACCTCCTTCAGACAGTCGAAATTGTGGTCTTAGAATTACATTTAATACCTAAAATGCTAACAATAAGTATGATTCTTTGTCTGATAGTGCTTTACTTGTTTTAAGGTGCAATAACAACTAATCTATATCACATTTTTAAATGCCTGTAATTCCAATTATTTAACTTAAGATGTTTGTGTGTGTGTGTGTGTGTGTGCGTGCGTGCGTGTGTGTGTGTGTGTGAGCAGGTATACCTTACCTTATAGGGACACAAAGTCCCCACAACGTGATGAATACACGCCATAAGGGAAAAGTCAATTTAATAAAAATCTGTGTCTGCAATAAAAAAAAAAAATAAAAATGCTCTTGTATTTTGCTGGGTTATTTATGGTTATGGCTAGGGCTGGGTAGGGGTTAAGGTTGTCATAGTTAGCATTAGCATTAGATAGATAGTTTACCCGACATGCACATGTGTGTGTGTGTGTGTGTGTGTGTGTGTGTGTGTGTGTGTGTGCGTGTGTGTGTGTGTGTGTGTGTGTGTGTGTGT
>JAABNY020000001.1:22503337-22516182 GCA_015164015.2 Brevimyrus niger
TGCCGTCCAAGCCCCGACCCTTCTTCCTTCCCCGACTCTCCAGCCCTGTCTCCGCGTCCCGGATTGACCACCTGGCTATCGACCTTCTCGCCCGTCTCAAGACCACGATTCTCGCCTGTCCCTTGTACCACGTTCGCCTCGCCTATTTTGCTTTGCATTAAAACCCCTTTCCCTCGCATTCCTGGGTCCGCTCCTCTGTGCAGTATCGTGACAATATCTGTCTTGCGGGAGGCCAATAAAGTCTTTTAAAATAGATGGTGAATGTTTATGAACAAAAAAAGAAAACTCTAAAACTAAAACCTATTGAGCAAATGGATCTACAAACATAAGCTGACAACCATTTAAAGTGTGCTTAATAACTGGAAAGATCATCATTAAGTAATAATCTTAAACAAAATCGAAATAGTATTGCAAATTACAATATTTGTAACCTGTGAACCATTTCAAACTAAATGAACCTCCATCGAATTCCCAGTCAGATGCTGGGAATTTGATTTTCGCTGTGGATTCTGGGAGTCGGCACAGCATCATGAACGCAGCACTTGAATTATTTACAATCAGGAAGGGATACTATTGGTGTTAATTCATTCTAAAATCTTTAAGAGTCCTAATTTTAACACGCAATAAAAGTATATCAATATAAAGGGTATTGCATCATCCTATATCTCGTTTCGAAAATATATCAATATATCGTAAAAATTTGACACAGGGCCCAGCCCCAGACTGGGGTAAATGTTGTTCATGAGGGGGTGGCAAAGTGTAGAATATGCAGATGATCCATATCCACGCCCCTGGGAGAGATCGGCAAATCAGATTTTGTTTTAGTAATGACTTTATTAAAAAATCAAATTGAACTAAAATAAAAGATAGTGTCCTTATTGGCTGGTACTGGAAGGACACAATGACCCATTTGGCGGGGTATGCCTACAAATGCCCCCCCCCCGCACCAGGAGGCCAACCCTGCCAGCAAAATCTGTGTTGAAATCATACAAACACACTAGCTGTTTGGAGGTCACCTCCGGTTTTTGGATCTCAAGTCATTCTTGCTTTACCTGAAGAAGTAACACCCCTCCACCCAGTGAAGGTTAATCATCTTATGAAGCAGAACGTTATCGCCACACGTAGGGTCACCGAGAATTGCATTCGGTCAGAGGACGTCAGATTTTGTCGAAGTACAAACGCTCATCCTTCAATTGTGTCAGACGTGTAAATGACATTTGGCGGGAGGTTGGGAACCACAGAAGGAACCTGCAGCCTCAGCTGAGGGTAATTAGCCCTGTAATATTAGTGCAGTTGACCAGGTAAGCTTAACCAAAACTGCTGCATCCCCTGAATCTTTGTCAAGCTCTGTGCACCGAACACACCTAAATCTAAATCTGAACATGGTGTCAGAGGTTCACGGTAAGGTCATAACCCCTCTACAGGCCAAGGACAGAGGTAAATATGCAGCCTTTTTACTAAGTTATAAAATAATATACAGAGGAAGAGAATATATGAATGCAACTATAATTGAATTTATTACTAATTTTATCTGCAGTATTGCTTGGTGTTTTCAAGTTCCAATTTTCAAAAGATGAATATCGTTGTAATATAGAGTGTGGTATCAGACAGACAGGCAGACAGACATTCCATCCTTCCCTCCTCTTCCAGTGTTTATCCTTTTCCTTTAATTCAGCACAGGTGGACCAATTTAGTGAGTCCACTGGCCTGCCTAACTGGGGGCAGATGTGTTTCATTAATTAAGGGTCTGAGTCACATGGAGCTGGTGCTCAACGTCACCCCTCCTCAAGCAAACGAGGCCCACCTCCTGTTGCGGTAGGCAGTAGAAATCAGTCACAAGCCACAATCTGGAGTACTCAGTCACAATCCAGAGTACTTGCCATGTGATTGATGTGAAAACTCACGTGTGCCACAAAGCCATGCTTTAAAAGCAATTGTGAGTTGGTCATTTTTTTATATCAATCAATCAATCAAACAACCAACCAATCAGTAATTCAATCAATCAATCCATCCACCCAACTGCTTATCCAGTGCACAGTGAGCCTAGTGGCCGTCCCATGAAGCCCAGGGCATGTGGGAGGGGGCACCCTCATGGGGTGTCAGTTCATTCCTACCTACATTGTAAGTAATTTAAATTCCCATCCCTAATTGAAATTTATGTTTTACTATGAGAATATTAATGCAGAATTTTGATATCAACTAATTCTCTATCTCTATAGGGTGGTGTACCTCACCGGGGAATCACAGTGATGCCTCTCTATATGCCTTTATTTGTATGACGCACGTAACCATTTTAGAACCCGTTACCAGTTACTAGGCTACAATTTGCTGCTGCATAAAACGTTATTAAAAGGGTAAAGTCTAATATGTCCATATTTTATGACCTTAATTGCTTTATTGAGTGTAATTACAGGTAGGATTATGGAGCATTACAAGCTTATTTTTCATAATTTCTTCATAATCATGTAGTGGCTGCCTTGATACGTCTTCTGTAAGAAAATGTTGTATAGGTTGCACAAGAGTAAAAAAATGATGGCGTTTCTCTTTAATTAAAGAGAGGGCACATGGCATGAGATCTGTGTGACAGGGGTGTTTATGAGTAATCATTCAGAGCAGCATTATTTTAAAAAAATCACTCTCAAACCTTCGCTGCAGATCTCATTAAACAGTCTCCAGTTTACTGGAGACATCTTAATGCAGATTGCCTATATGTACGTCAGCATTTCATACACAGCTGAAAGCTTTCACATTAAACCTGTCCAGAATTCCTTTATGCAAAAAAATGCAAATACACAAGACCACTGGTTACCACACTAATGTGCAATTGAGTTTGGCTTGTTGAGTTTTAAAGCATCCTTACTGCTGGCTTTTTGTGCCACAAGTGTTCAGAACACTTTAGTGTCCATCTTCTAACCACTTATCCAAAAGCAGGTTAGCAGCTTGCGGGAGCCGCTGGGGCTGGAGCTTATCCCATAACTCACTGGTGAACCCCTGGATGGGATAGCAGTCCTGTCCAGTCCAGAGAAATGAGCACAGAGACGACACAAAAACCCTGGAAGTGTGAGACAACAGTGTCACCTTCTGAGTCAGCTTGACATCCTTAGCCACTTTATCTTCTTAATCCTCATCAGGGTGTGCTGTCTCCATTTTCCCCTTCATTTACCAAAAAGTCTGACCCCACACCTTTAATCAGCCTCTGCCCCCTTTCCATTTATTTTGCATCTCCCCCAGGACTGACATGCGTTTAATTCATCTTTACGCACATTGTAATCACATCAAACCATTAAACTGCGATGGTGATCTGACAGAGCACAAACAGCTGGTGGGCAAAATAATGGAAACTACACATAAAAAAACCCTTTAACTTTAAAGTAGCTAAATAACAGTCAGAAACGCAGCTGTAGAGGTAAGTCGTGTTAGACTGAATGCCAGTTAGCTATATGTTTTAGTTATAAAAGAGGTCAATCTGCACTTTTGAGTTTTCAGCAATGTAAGTCACAAAGAGGCCATGCAGTTGGTGTCTGAATTGCAGATGCGAATTTCTCTAAGGAAAGGGTCTCAAACATCAACACATGCCCAGCAGATCATCAAGTCAAAGCTCACTAACAGTGATAAACAGATACTTAAAGAGATAATTGCTAAACAGCTGAAAAGTATGGCCTGGAAAAAAGACCACGGAACTTGAATCAGCAGCCGTGTGACCCAGTCTCTGGAGAAACTCTATGTCGTGAGCTACAGAAAGCTGCCTTTTAAGGCAAGGCAAGGCTGCCTGCATTCAAGGTTAGAGCACAAAGATGCATAACCTGGATAAAAAAGCTTGAAATCCTGAACAATGGTGTGATGAGTCATATGTCACTCTTTCTTAGTGCCGGTTCATGGGGAAGGGAGGGCACGGGGATGCCAACCCTGCCCTTTTTGAGTTGCCATTTTGGATTTGAATGCGTTTAATCTACAATCTCTGGTATGGACTCATAAGCGTAATTAGACTGGATGTTTGCTCTGAATGGTCATGTAATGTACAAGAATATAAAGCTGTTTTATGGTACTAGATTCACCCATAATGTTCCCATATTCCTGGATGATTATGTCCATACAGCTTGATAAACAGAGTGGGTTCAGGAAAAGGAGAACTATGTCATCAGCCTTCCATGCCCCACTCAATCAAAGTATCCCTGAAACTCCATGGAAAGTTCTGGAGCCCAGAATACAAAGCAAATTCCTACCATTTTCATCCCTCAAAGAAATGGAGGCTTTCCTTGTGAAGAATTCTCCAATATCCGACTACACGCAGTCCAAGATTTGTATGACAGCGTTCCAAAAAGAACTGAAGTTGCTCCATATGCAAAGGGCCCTGCCCCTTATTAGAAGTAGAATGAATTTTACAGATCCCAGAAAGCAAGTCTAGATAGTACAAAGTTGCTTAATATTAATATATTGCACAGATTTTGTTATTTTGTCCATCCCTTGTATTTACCATATACAGTCAGGACCATAAATATTTGGACAGAGACAAAGTTTTTCAATTTTTTAGTTCTGTACATTACCATAAAAAAATGTAAAAGAAACAAGTCAGATGCAGTTGAAATGCAGACTTTCAGCTTTAACTCAATGAGTAGAACAAAAACATTGCATAAAAATGTGGGGAACTAAAGTCATTTTTCTACACAGTCCCAAGTAATTGGACACAGGCTCAAGTAATTGGACAAATTAATATAACTGCAAATAAAATGTTCATTTCTAATACTTGGTTGAAAACCTGCAAGCGATGACTGTCTGAAGTCTTCAACTCATGGACATGACCAGACGCTGGGTTTCTGTTTGTTTGAGTGTATTTCTGTCTGAAGTTTAATCTTTAGCAAGTGAAATGCATGCTCAATGGGGTTGAGATCAGGTGACTGAAGTGAGGATATTTCACTTCTTTGCTTCAATATTTCCTGTGTTGCTTTTGCTATCTGTTTTGGCTCATTGTCCATCTGTATTATGAAATGCCGGGCAATCAATTTCGTTGCATTTGGCTGGATTTGAGCAGACATGATGTCTCTGAACATATAGACATTCATTTGGCTGCTTCCATCCTGTGTCACATCATCAAGAAACACTAAAGACTCAGTGCCACTGGCAGCCATGCATGCCCAAGCCATCACACAGCCTCCACCATGTTTTATAGATGATGCAGTGTTCTTTGGATCATAAGCTGTTCCAGCCCTTCTCCATACTTTTTTCTTTCCATCATTCTCATACAGGTTGATCTTGGTTTGACCTGTCCAAAGAATGCTGTTCCAGAACTGTGCTGGCCTTTTTAGATGTTTTTTTGCAAAGTCCAATCTAGCCTTTCGATTCTTAAAGCTTATGAGTGGCTTGCATCTTGCAGTGAACCCTCTGTATTTGTTTTCATGCAGTCTTCTCTTTATGGTAGACTTGGACATTGATATGCCTACCTCATGGAGAGTGTTGTTCACTTGGCTTGCTGTTACGAAAGGGTTTCTCTTCATCATGGAAATGATTCTGCGATCATCTACCTCTTGTCATCCATGGATGTCCAGGCCTTTTGGAGTTGCAGAGTTCACCAATGTTTGCTTTCTTTCTTTCTCAGGATGTACCAAAGTGTGGATTTTACCACTCCTATTGTTGTGTCAATTTCACAAATTGTTTTTTTCCTGTTTTCGCAGCATAAGGATGGCCTGTTTCACCTGCATACCGAGTTCCTTTGACCGCATGTTGTATGTTCACACCGCAATCTTCCAAATGCAAACAAGATACCTCAGATCAACTCCAGGCCTTTTATCTGCTTAATTAATAATAAAAAAACAAAGGAATTACCCACACCTGTCCATGAAATAGCTTTTAAGTGAATTCTCCAATTACTTTTGGCACCTTTAAAAAGAGGGTGGCACATGTTAATGAGCTTAAACTCCTAAACCAGGGGTGTCAAACTCCAGTCCTGGGGGGCAGAGCCCTATGTAGCTTAGTTCTTTCCCTGTTCTATGATTCAGCTCATGAGCTGTGTGGTAATTAGCACAAGGAGGTGCAAGGAGTTGAATCAGGTGTGTTGAATGAAGGGAAACCCAAAAGTACACAGGGCTCTGGCCCGGCAGGACTGGAGTTTGACACACCTGTCCTAAACCCTTCATCCAATTTGAATGTGGATACCCTAAGATGAAATCTGAGAGTCCGCACTTTATGTCCATACATAATTTATGTCCATATACTCATTGTATAACTTCAACTGGAATATATTTCAGTAAACAGGTAAAATAGTAAAACTTGTGTCCAAATATATATGGACCTAACTGTATGTAAACTGACTGCATCTTTAACAGTGAGTGCCCCCCCTGCCAGGCTTTGCAAGCCCCATTGCTGTCACACTGCACATAGTTGTATGGTGCTGTTGTTGGATAGAATTTTGATTGGTTTGATTCTTAGCTGTCACTACCAGAACGGCTACTACAGTATTGGAGGTACTTGGGCACCACTAAGCTTTGGCATAATTCAGACAACTGTATTTGTGAATATATTTAGATAATTACGTCATGAAGTGATTTAAGAGCAAACTGACAGTCTTGCAAATTTATGCTGTCTGTCAAACTATCAGTTGGTCACATGCAATAGATTTTTGTTTGGAAAAAATATATTTGTCATTGAAATTTCATTTTGTTTTGTTTTCTACCCTCTACAGGAATCATCACTATGCAATACACTAAAACAGCTATCACGTAGCATGTACAGTGTGCACAATTAATATTGGTTAATAAACATTAAACAAACATAAAATATGACCACTTGAGCTTCTATTAATGCCAAACTACTTTTATGTTTTATTTAAAAAGTATATTTTACTTTCAAATTATAAACTGGTGACTAAAAGATTGTGACATTTGATGAGATAAAAGTTGCCGTGGCAATCGTTCATATAGCCTCCAAATGTTTCTGACTTCACAATGCTTTTGTTTTTCATTTTGAGTGGAGACTCAGGGGCAGCTCTGTAACCTTTGCCAAGGTTGTGGGTCCAGCAGAGGGCATGAAGCTGGGGTAAACCGCGGACGGTGGCCATTGTGACAGTGATATGAGGAATAAATGTTATTTTGGTGGAACACATTTGCAATAAAGGTCTGTCTCTGTCTATCAGGCGAAGCACCTCTCTGAGCACTTCTCACATTTATCCATCCTATGATTGTTTACGAAAGTCTCATTTGAAATTAAATGCATATTCATATTGGATATATGCATGCATTATTGCACACAATGAGGTGAAGCTGCTGCTCTGAATGAACTGTCTGAATAGCTGCTTTTCAAATGCACTAATCAGTTCTGGGTTTCTTGGAAGCGTAGACCTGAATCCATGGAATGAGAGACATCCGCGTTTCAGAATCATCATCAGCAGTCCGCGTGTTCTGGGTGTGCAATCTGTCTATGGCGGTCAGTGTGAAGAGCATACGCAGAACTGGATCCCTGAACACACAGCTGCTACTGAGAACCATGGGTTCCCAAAGTGACATGAGTGAGTAAAGCTTGGGGTCAGAGATCAGGCTCTGGCGGCATCAAGGCCCCCTGGAGCAGTCAATGTTGAGGGCCTTGCTCAAGGGCACAAGGGTGGTATGATCACTTTTCAAGACACTGCCCCCAACTGTTCTTAAGACAGTAATGCAGTCCATTTGAAACAATAAATATTTGCAATAATACAAAAAACAGGTATTCAATTCAATTCAAGGTGTCCCCTGCCTCGTGCCCAGTGTTTCCAGAGATAGGCTCCAGGCTCACCTCACTGTGACCCTCTACTAGATAAGGGACTATATAAGAGAGATAGATGAATGGATGGATGATGAGTCGGTTGATCAGTGATTTAAAAGAGAGGGTGCGTTCATTGACTCCAATGATTATTGCAAGTTATAGAGCAGCTGCTTGAAGCAGTATGAGTCCTGTATGAGCCCATATGAGTACAGAGGCAGTGGCTTATCCTGGGAAAGTTTCAGAAAGCCCCCCCTCACCCCTCCCCATTGCCTAACACATCAGGTTGTTGCTGATGTCATCCTACTGGGATCCAAAGCAGACTTCAGTGATGTCACCCCGAGGCAATTGCAGCATGGGGGAGGCAGAGCTTTCCGCTTCCTCCCAGTGAGGGCTGAGTGACACCACTGAAGAAGGAACAGCAGGGGGCTCCATCCTAAGCAAAGTACTCGCTATCCTCATTTCAGGCCCTTTGGTGCTCAGCGTACACAAGTCAAAGCCTGTTACAGTAGAGGGGACTCAACCTGCATCTAAGTAGGCAATTCCTTTATTACATAAAAACCTATAGTTAGCACTCTTATAGCTGATCATTTTACTGAAGCTGTTGAGGTTGTACATCAAATGCATCAAGGAGGGTCCTGAACTCCTGGAACCAGTGACTATTTGGCCCAGGTCCATACTGGCTGCTTCACTTGTTCCCAAGCTCCATTCGGAGCCATTTATCTCTACCCCACTGCTTTGAGCCGAAATGGACCATGGGTGATCAGTCCTCAATGTCATCATGTTCTAAAAGACCAAGTCCTCCTTTTCTGCCATGTGTCCTTTGCTCATTTTGAAACATTACTAGCTTTCATATTTTTAATGCTGAAGAAATATGATGCTTAAAATGTGCTTGTGTCCCCTTGTGAGAAAATATATTTTTTAGCATTTAATGGAAGGCTGCATCAAAATGAACCAGCTGGAGGTACAGTAGATGAGATTTGAAGTTGCATAAACCTTAACTAGGGGGAAAACTTATTGTTTTAAATCTATTTAATTAGCAGATGCTTTTATCCAAAGTGTAATATAATGTGGGGTCAGATAGTCTCCAGGGCAATTGGGGTTATGGGCACAACAGTAAAATCACTGTATGCTGTAAGTATGCATGAGAAAAGTATGCAAGCACTCGGACACCTGCAGTCAACATCTTGCATATTGTCCAACCCAGATTTTTACTAAAGATGGAGCTTGACCCCTGCAAAATGTACTATTTTTTCATTAATATCAACAACAAAAAAGTACATATTCCAGTTAACTTATGTAACTGGGTATTGTTTTCTCACTTCCTCCGTCATCTTTACAAAAATTTCAGAGCAAGCGTCATTCTCCGGTTGCGCATTTTGGAATTTCACAAACTGTACTACATCTTCTCGGTACTATTCGCCTACTGTCTCATCCATTCTGAGCATTAGCACATCCTTTTGACTCTGCAAACTATATTTTGCCTACTATATAGCTAAGAAGTATGCAGTTCTGATGCACTCAATGTGTCCTGTGTGTCCTGGAAAAGCTGGAATAATCAGCTGGAAGTTAGATAGATGGGAATTTTATTTGCCTATACAGATGCAAATATTTTTCAATATCAGGCAGGTAAATGACAAAACATTCTGCATAAAAACCCTTTATTACTAAGGTAGTGGCAGCGTTGCATCATCTTTTGTTTACTTTCAGCTTAAAACCACTAGTGTCGTAGCTGTTAATTTTGTATGTCACTCTATGGCTATGAAATCCAGTGGCATAAGTACCATTTCTAAGGCTTAGTGAATTTAATGGAATTTGAATTAGTCTGGGGCTTTTCAGTGTCTGCAGAAACCACAGTAAATATATAAGACAGTGACCTTTTATACAATGGTATGCAATCTCTGGCATTTAGCTTTCAATGGATTCGCCACAATACTCCATGCTCTGTAGACATGCTTGAGTTTCAAAGGGATCAATAAGGCTATCTTTTTCATTCTCTGCCAGTCCTTAAATTTCCCCAAAAAAGCAGCATGCCCCCCCCCCCTCACACAGACACACACCATATACCAGGGTCCTGTGTCCTCTCTCTCAGTGTCAATAGATAGGATAGTTACCAGTACTGACATGCACGATAGGCAGTGCTTAATTTGTGCCAAAGCCTGCCAGTGCTCAGCTCCGAGAAATCTGGCTCAGAGGAGTCTGAGCTCCGGTACCTCAAACAGTACACAATAAAATTTAACTTTGGAATAAATACTAATTGAAACTATATAAAAGTATATTTATAAAATAGGTTGTGTGGTATAATTTTATGACACACATCTGCCTATATAGGTATATTTTGCTCATCTGACTTTTAATTTTAACGGGAAAAGCTGCACCACATGCATACAGAAAAATCCACTTTTTGTCCAATAAAATATATGATGATACACTTCAGGTTGTTACAGTATATATATATATAATTTTTTTCTAAATGTATAAAACACAGCAAGTTAATTTTTTTGGCCAATGCAACAAAGCCATTGAATGCCAAGCCGAAATGAACCAGAAAACCTTACAGAACAACTAGCAGAGACAGCGATGAGAGGAGTAGTGTTTGTGGATGCTAATGCTAATGAGAACAAGCAAAGACGATGACGAGACGAGTAGCGTTTGTGGATGCTAATGCTAACAAAAACTAGCAAAGACGGCAGCGAGAGGAGTAGCATCTGTGGATGCTAACTAGCAAAGATGGTGATGAGAGAAGAAGCATTTGTGGATGCTAATGCTAATGAGAACTAGCAAAGATGGCGACGAGAGGAGTAGCGTTTGTGGATGCTGATGTTAATGAGATGGACTACAAAAAGGAACAAGATAAGTGCAACACAGATGGAAAGTTTGATGTGACTAACAGATGTCAATAGATATACACTTATGTGTTTACGTAATTAGTAGTGCATTACTGTTGATAAAGTATGTCACTGTGGTCAATTGGAGCATTTATGATGATATGATATGATATGATATGATATGATATGATATGATATGATATGATGATATGATATGAGATCTACCTCCCATTGTGCTACTCAGGACTGTTCTCAGATCAGGCTGGGATTCAATATTTCTACCATTCCTGTCCTACTGCTTGACAGACGGAACGGCGCATGCTCAGTCAGCACAGTGAACAGATCCACCCTGAGACACATCTCTTCTTATTTCAGTCTGCTACAGAGCATCTTTCCAGCACCATAAATCTAGTTGTACTTAATGTCCACTTACTTCTTAACTAAACCATAGTTATATAAGAACTGCAGCATAACATCCATTATCGAATTGGTACCCTAAATTATTTTTCAGTATGGTAACCAGAGACATGGTGGTGTAGCAGCCTTATTTAAGGACATGTTTCTCTGTAAGCCAATATCACCTGGAGATTTCAATTCTTTTGAATATCTCTGTACTGTGATGAAAGCAACACAAAATACCACTTATTGTTTCCTACAGACTTGGGATTGCCTCACTCAAACTTTCTTGAACTGGTTTTGGACATACCTAGAGGGCAGAGGTTGTTATTCAACATAACAGGTTTGGCAGGTTTAAATCTTGCTGGACATCTATTAAGTGTAGAGTCCCACAAGGATCTACGCTATGGTCCATCTTATATAACCCTTATATGATTCCTTTAGGTCAAACTCTGCTAATCAATCTTAATGCTTTTCTTTTATTTGTAAACCTAATTCTGTTACCTGTATTCCTCTAGGTTTACCCTTGATCACAGTCCCCATTGTTTTCCCCGTTTGCTGAGCCACTGAGTAGGTTGAGCTTGATGCTGATTAACCACTCATCTAGACCCATCATGCCATTTTGATTTGTGCCCCAGAACTCTTATGATATCAACCCTACATTATTTACCTTGTATTATTAGTTTAAAGCTTGTTGTTCTTGTCATTGTTTACCCAGCCTGTGCCCAGTTTGTATCCAAGTCCTGTGTTCTTAATATTTCTTAGTCCCTAGTGTTTGAGTAGTTGTTAAGGACCCAAACTTGTCCCTCCTCTATTCCTTGTAGCCGTGTAAATATGTGTTTCCTGAATGTTTTACTGTGTTTGTCTTTAGATGTTCCCTGCCGAAACCTTTATTCTGAGTCAGTGTAATTTTCGCAATCCACAGCCCAAAATAACAACTAAAGCATGTAGCATCTTTGGTGTCCTATTGATTTATTGTTTACCTACTCTTAGCAGGAGACATACTGTACAACATTCAGTCAGCTATGTTAGCATTGTACCATTGCATTTTTATCCTTAACTGAAAAGAGATCTTATTCTAGAACTTTTTAGTCCGAGATCTTATAGGATACTGGAAACGAACAGGGTTTAGAACCTCTACTGTAGAGATTGAGGCTGGAATATTGTCTTAGTAGAAGACCGCAGTGCTGTTTTGGTTTTGGAAAGAAGGGGTCAGTCATGAGATCAACTGATGGGACAATTGTGTACTTTGTTGATGAACAGCAGGTGACTATAGATTTACTTTTACCCCAATGAACCTGCTTGAAAGGCTGAACCACCTCCTGACTTAGACAGTGTAAACATTCCTGACAGAAGGTTAATTGTAAAACTGGAGGTGTGTGCGAAAAGAGTTTTATTAAACTAGAATGAAGTTCAAAGGTGTACTCTGGACCTAAAACTCCAGTCAAAATTAATACTAGAAGCAGGAGTTGAAGTGTCTTTACAGGCAGCTGCTCACATCAGTGTTTTAATGAACAAATGGTCTCATGGTCTTATTGTGCATCACAAATTGTAGGCAAAAACATATATTTTGAATAAACGGTTGGGTCTTTTATATAAAGACAATGGAATCCTTCACTCAATGAGATGCCAGTTTTTGAATATCAGCTAACATTAAGTTCTAATTAATCATTTGCAGTTAAAACCCAATATGAGACTATTGCCCTGTAACGTTCGCGGTGAGTTGCACGGAACAGAATTACTTGAGTCCTCAGGTGCGGGAAACGAAGGGGTTTTATTACAGGGAACAAACAGGATCACCACGAAGGACTTACTTCAATGACAGAACAAGGGACTACTGACAGAGACACTGACTAAATACAAAAGACAAGCTAGACTTAACAAGCAACAGGTGAC
>JAABNY020000001.1:22516282-22539114 GCA_015164015.2 Brevimyrus niger
TCACATGCCCTCCTACCCTTATTACAGGCACTTGCAGGTCCTGATAAGCTTTTTTTGCCCTAATAATAATAACCTTATGAAACTTCCCAAAAGCTCTATAATTTACCATGTTCACATTGAATGTTATACACTTAGTCGTAACGTAAATATATCATTTTTGTTCTTTTTTCTCGGTGTAAAAAGTATCTGAATAGCAGAGTTCCAGTTCACACATCCTGCGTTTGACGAAGTAATTTCGGCTTGTCCCAACGTACTCAAGGGGAACGTTGTAATTGTTACAAATTAATGTTAACATCTTTGTCATTTAAGCCATGTGATTTAATTAACTTTTGAGTTAATTCAGACATTGCGGTCCCTTTTATGGAATCACATGGGAGCATGTTTAATTAAAGACACCACCGTTAGCGAAAGGTGTACGTTTTGTCGGTGGTGAATGTGTTTTTAACTTCTCTTGCGCGAAGTGAAAACGCATCCAATGATATCGAGTCACTTTTCGGGCTTTTTAAATAGACAAGTTTAAATAACAAGATGACTCCGCACTAGGACCGACGCACTTTCAGTTGTATACCTGTCTGAGATGAGCTAGAATTAACCAAATAGGTAGATTAAATGTACACTGAGGAGACATCATTATTAAAGACGCTTTTCTGAAACTGCCTGGTGCAGCAATCAGAGTGAATGCAAAGACTTTTAAAACCTTTTTTTTCCTGTAGCATGTTGTGTATTGATTTTAATAAGCTGTGCAGTGGGAATGACTTCTAATAGAGTAGGAGCTGAAAAAGCGGGCTGGGGTCCTCAGGCATTGATAACGGGTAAAAGGCAACGTGTGCTTAAAGCAACAGATGGCAGATGCCTCCTGAAAACCTCGCTTCGTTTAAAGTGACGACTCCATACGGTCATGGTGACAAAATCACAGAGTTAAAAATAAATCGTATGTGCGTGAATAAACTCTTTATATCCGAATGGTTGTGATATTTTTCTGAAATTGTCGAAGCGTAACCTACTTCAACATGCCATGCGAATGAAGAACTGGAAAGAAATACCATAAAGTTGTATTTTATTTTATATTATATATAATTACAAATGGTTTTACTCAAAACACCTCACGGCCCTTCAATTACCTGAACAAAATCAGTTTACACACCTTTAAGAAAAGGGACAGGATATTTTATAGAATGACAAATTAAATGACATCGCTTGCACGATGAAAAGCTTTTCCCTTCCCCATCTCCTCAGGGGCACGAAAAAAAAATCGCGAATGACGTCTGTGAATCGTATGGAGGTGGAATGGCTTTTGTGAGATAATATTACCTGGTTTATGCATGTTCCACAGGTTGCAGTTTGATTAACAGAGGAAGAGGCTGTCCTTATGAACTACAACCCATATTTCATTCATGTTTTGGCAGTGATTTCTAGGTAAACGAATAAAGAAGGATTTTATTTTATATATGTAAGAGCTTCTCACCCTCCTCCCTTCTGGCAGATGACGCAAAACCTCAAGCACTCAGACCACAAAATTTGGGGACAGTTTCTACCCCCAGGTAATTAGGATCTTCAGAAAAAAACTAACTATGCACCATTAACTCTCTAAGACTTTTTCCCCTCTGTTCGACCTCCAACGTACTTTATGTGCATGTGAATGTGCTTATTTGTGGTGGTATTATTTATTTATTTTATTTTTTTTGTTACTTGTTATTATGTAGGCCCTATCCATTTTGCACTAAGATCATCAGGAAGTACACAAGTAAGAATTTTATTTCACTGGATACCCGTGACAATAAAAGCTTTTTTAAGCAGAGACAGGAAGTGTGAAGCTTAAGACATCCTGTTTTCTGGTCTTGCAGCTAAAGCTTAATCCCTGGGGAGAAATGGAGTTCAGCCCAGTCTGATGAGAGCTGAGAGCTGCGTTCATCGTTTCCCTGCATGCGATCGCAGGACAGCACTCGGTTGCTTATGTGACTGCGCGTTGGTCGCGTTTAGAGGAAACGCGTGGCTGAAGGGCTTGGCGTGAATTGAAATTGATCTATCGACCGGTCCGTTGCACTTGTGCAATAGTTGATGTCACGGTTTGTTACTGCTGTTGCAAGGAAAATGAGAAGATGCTGATGGATGGAAGGGGGGTTGGTGGATTGTTCAAGGACTGAATGACTGGCCATCAGAGGGAAAGTGAGACTGCTGATCAAAGCTTTTGGTTTGTGCCTATACAATGTGGCCTCACTGGCACACTGACTTTAACAGGCCTGCACAACATGGGAACATGTGGCTTTGTGGGTTAGGAATCTGTTACCAGAACTTTATTGGTTCAAATCCCGTGGCACTGTTGGGCCCTTGAGCGAGGCCCTTAACCCTAATTCATACAAGGACCCTCACTCATACTGTTTTCTGGTCATTTGTATGTTGCTTTGTGCAAAATCATCTGCTAAATAAATAAATGGAAATACATATTAAATTAATGTATAAAATCTACCTGACAGGAGGAAGTGAGGGATGAAACTGGGCACTGTTAGAATTCTTTGTAGGTAACAAATGGTGAAATGATCCTTTATTTGCAGGAGTACATTGGTATGCTTCACATGTCCCTTCTTGCTCCCCTTTCAGACACACACATATATACATACAGTTGAGGCTGAAGCTTAGGGTCTGAGCACAGGGTCAAGCCATCTGTCCAGGACCCCAGGAGCAACAGGGGGTTAAGGGCCCAGCAGACACATGACTGTTCTGCTGAGGCATGAACCAGCAGCTGAGCCTGTTGAGCCACACACTGATCCCAAAAAAAAACTGGGAGAGTCGAACAAACAGCTGTTTTGAACCTATTGGAGGTTCTAATTGATCAAGGAATTATAAATGTTGGATTGCAAGGAGCAAAGGTAGTGCCTGGGCTCCTGACCTCCTCGCCACTTGTAAGCCCACTTTATGTCAGTGGTTATTAGTAGCTTGATGTATGTGATTGGAGAGGCTTGTCCTCTGAATCTGATCTGCAACTTCCACCACAGGCTGTTTCCATTACATTATATAAATATATTTTATAATTATTATTATATAAATAATAATCCTAAAATAAAAATGCAAGACTCAGGCAACTGACACATTTGCTGACTACAGTTAATGATTCCAGGTGAATTCCACTGACTGTACAGATGTGTATTTTAGTCAATATATGACAGATTCTGAATATAAATTTCAGGCATATGTTACATTTAATGCATGCAGTTGTTGGGGGGAGAAAATTGAATCATCTCTTGTAAGTGAATTTCAGGAAATTGTATCCATTATGCGATTCAATTGTTAATGCTTTTAAACTGTGGTTTTGGCTGGTTGTTTTGTGTTTTGTTATTTCTCTATTTATAAAATCACATAACAGAAAATAGCAAATGCATCCTTTGTTGATAGCTGAGCTTTCCTGTGGTCTAGGCACTCTGGTACACTAAATGTAATTCCATAAATTCTCCGTGGTATGGGGGTCTTTCCAGTGTTCACTCAATAATGTTCTGTAAGACAGACCTCAATATTCTTCAGCGGCATGAGGATTATAGTTGATTGCTGGGTAACAATGATGGTACTCAGCCTTCCTTGCAGATGTCCCTGATCTTCCACTGGCTTGATGATGTACATCATCTAGGTCAAAGGTTCCAAACCCCCAGTCTGTGGAACACTGGGGGTTTGGGGGAAGGGTTAGTACATTTCCAAAATTCAATATAAGCCAGAGTACTATCTTTTTTTTAATGGAAAATGGAAATTGGTAATTTATTCAATCTGGCTCACCAATCAATCAAAAAATTGGGAACCCCTACTCTAGGTTGGCTATGGATGACATCTTTAATGGTTAACGAGATGATACCAAGAAGTCACCAAGGGCCAAAATGCACTGACAATTCAGAATAATGGAGCATGTTCCTATGTCCAATCCACCATAAGGTAAATACTGCTGGTCTTCTTATTTGTATAGTACTGTGTGGTTCATCCCAATATGACCCAGCGATGACTGAAAAATGGTGTCCCCCCCCCCCACTAATCATGGAGGATTATGGTAGACTTAAATCTTTGTGGAAATATGAACAGGCTTTTAACCTCCCACTCATTTCATGACAGTAGTAGAGTAAAATGGACCACGTGGCTCTGACAAAGTGGACGACCTCTCCCTCGGTCAGTAGTAATGAAGGACTGGAAAGTCATTTTTTCTCAGTCAGGATCTTACCCTCTGTGGGCACAGGGAAGGGGGTCTGTGTGCTACATCCAGGTATGTTTCGATTAATACTGAGAAACGGCATGTGGGTGGCATAGAGGCAAGAAGGCCATAATGTTACGAAGTAAAAATAGACTTAAATCTTTACGTAACACACTCTAACGCGCTCTTCAAAGGAAGACAGGATCGCCAATAAATCACGACAGTACCTAAACAAATGTATATCCCTCACAAATGCTTAAAGTCAGCTGTGACCTTGTATTCTTACTAGAATTAAAGGCTGGAAAAAATAATCAAGTTACCATACAAAGTATGGTATACTAAGTAATTACTCGCTCGATGTGACCGACGTTCATTTTTTTGCGTGCCGTCTCGGTTCTCCCCCATGTTTTTACCTCGATTTCACTTCAGTTTAGCCGCCTCCGGGCGCGCATCGAGCTGCCGTGTCTGTAGCGCTTATTTTGGGAAGCAGAGGGTGCGCGCATCGCTCTATTCATTCACACCCCACTGGCACATTTTCGGACTTCATACTAAGTCACACCACACCGATACCACAGGCGGCGGGGCGCTGCCTTTCAAAGACAAATAAGGGGGTTTGACGGGTGCGGGTACATTTTTTTTTATTATTTTAATATCGTGCTGTATAGTGATTTTATTTCTTCTAGATCAACGATTAGACGATAAACGCGAAATGGCCCACAATACAAAATAGTAAGAAGGATAATAAAATTACACATATGTGTACCCTCAGAATAAACGAGGGGTGAAATAATAAACTTACCGTATGAGAACATGGACTACAAAAGTGGACAGTACAAATGTATATACATACAGTACCTATTGTAAACCGTTTTTGTGGCGTAATTTCAATCTAACAACCTACAGGAAGTGTAGAAAGCAATCATTGATATTTTCTATCGTTATTTATTTTTTTCATGACTCCTACAGATTTTAAAGTCTCCACTGGATATCGACAAACCTTATCCCTTACGCTGTCGAATCTTAACCGGGACTTGTCCAAATTTAAACAAATGAGGTACTGTTCATGCAGAGGTAACACATTTTATGGACCTTTCAGAATGGCAAACATTTCCTGTCCTTCTCCGTCGCCTCATGTGAACTCTGTCATACATGTTACAAATTTGCTATTTGGCAACATCAGCGGCTCTTGGAATTCAAAGCCCTCGGAATAAGAAACCTCAAGAATATCTACCCATCCATCACCCATAAGCACTCATCCAGTACAGGGCTGTGGTGAGACTGGAGCCTATCCCAGGAAACACAGGACGCAAGGAAGGAGACCCCCTAGATAGGGTATCAGTCTGTCGCCTGGCAACATTAAATATAAACATTCCTCCAAGAAGGCAGTTTATTGATGTATAAGACTTCATGTATTTACAATTTGTATTTAAACCTAGATGAAGAACTACTCATTTAATAGGTTTGTTGTTCACTACAGGTTTGGGTATATAAGGGAAATGACTGAACCCCCTTTCAGATGCTTGTTGGGTTCAATCTGTCTTCAGCATCAGAAACATGGGTTTTTGTCTAGACTTTAAAAAGTCAGCACACTGAGAAGCAACTGATTTGAGGACGTGATGTTGCTTCCACATACTCTGTTGCCCCAAGCTTGCATTAGCCCCTCTCTGACCTGGAAAGGGAGTCTGTTATTTCTGGCTTAGGGTCAGATCAGGCTGTTTCCCAGCATATTTGGCTCACTGAAACCAGGTTTTTCCACGCGGATCTGACTCAGCGGTGGAATGTCCTCTTTCACACCCACACAAATGTCACACGGGACCACGTGGACCATGATGGTGTCGGTAATCGTTGCACCTGCATCACCGTTGCAATTGTATCTCCCATAATACACTGCTGATAAATGGTATCCTCCTATCCCTAACTAGGGCGAGGTCCACTGATGCAAATCTCCCTATAATCCTACTGCTGCCTGGTTTCTGTGATTCCAGCAGAGACTGCACCATTGGGATCAACATCTTAATATTTGGCCTCTGAGTTGTATATATACATACATAAATATGCGAGTGATGTCAAATGTTTGTGTCCAGTGCCTTAGCTGCCTCACTTGTGTAGTACTGTGGACTAATGAACCTGCCCATGAAAAAATGTAAACACCAAGCAATGGTGAAAAATTGAACAATTCGTTGGTAAATGAGCTTCACCTGTTCTCTGCAAGTTCCTAATATAATTTTGCCATGTGATACAATATAATATATAATATATGATAGTGACATTAAAGGTATTCTTAAATAACTGTGTAGCAGCAGATAACAGACAGTGTTTTACTGAGAATATGGCTTAGTGGGTAATGCTGCTACTCCATACTGATAGGGTCAGGGGTACACGTCTCACTGCTGTTCTGTCTATAGATTTTGCATCTTCTCTCATTTCTCTGTAGATCTTCTCCCACAGCCAAAGAGATGCATTTGGGTGAATTATCCGGTGTGGGTGTGTGTGTGTGTGGGGGGGGGGGGGGTTCGGGCAGCATAGATCACCTTTGAGGACCAAAATCTCCCTAATGTGGTAAAACCTGAAGCTTCCAATTCTATAAAACTAACCAATTTCATAAAAATCGGTAACTGCAATTGAAATAGGAAAAAAGGTCTAGGTATGCCAATGTGTGTGTGTGTGTGTGTGTGTGTGAGAGAGAGAGAGAGAGAGAGAGAGAGCCCTGCATTGAACTGCCACTCCATCCAGGAGGTTTCCTTGCTTTTGCACCCTATGATACTCTAATCCATAGTAACTCTGTAGTAGATAAGCGATTGGAATATGGAGTCTTAGTGTGGCTACGTTAGTGATTGTATTTGTAAATACATATTTATTTTTATTATATGTGTTTCTTTTCAAGTTTTTACTAAAAAAAGGAAACATTCACCTGCCCTAGGATTACTATGGTAGGCTATATGAATGGGGTGATGGTGGTGCAGGTGGTAGTGCTACCGTTTGGCAACCGTAGGGTTGTAGGTTCAAGCCCTGGGTCCCCCTGTCCCCATTCAAGTGTCCTTGAGCAAGACACCGAAGCCCAAATTGCTCCCAGTGAGCTGGTAGGCACCTTGCATGGCAGCCTCCACCACCGGTGTGTGAATGTGAGGCATATGTTGCAATACATGCAGTCTATTTACCATATGAACATTATCATCAGAAAATAGAACAAATAAAACACTGGATGTGTAATTGGCACACAGATGGTGGCAGTTTTTTTGTGTTCATATATTGCAGTTTTTCCCTGTCTAGAGAAAGGGAAATTAATTGTGTATGATAGTGATGCTTTCCTAGTTGCAGGGTCAGTCGGAGAATAGTTCTATCACTGAAAACATGCTGTTTTTTCAGGCGTTAACTTAAAAAAATCATACAAGGCACAGACGTCTAATAAACGTAGGCTACATAAGAAACTGTTAAATGTAACTGATCAATAATCAAAATATCGTGCATTTTGTTTTAATGTATATTATCTAACATTATTTGTGGTTACTTTTTCTCACCAATGCATCTCACCTCCATGGGGAACTGGTGAAAACTGCGTGTTCATTCTTTATGTTACATTTACCGTGGGTGTTTATGATAACGCATTCCAATATATGCTGCCGATTCCCTGCGACCCGTTTCGGGATTCTCCCCCCAGTGCAGCCACGGCGTTGACAAACATTAGTGCGCTCCCCCGGACCCCCATCGCATACCTTCCTTTGTATTTAAACATCCGGGTTTCCCGGCTGGCTTACGCTCACCCTCGCCTCAGAAGCCATTTTGGACCCGGTTCAGCAGCTCGCATGTCAATTTGAGACCCAGAGTCGGACCATTCAGTGCTCAGGAGAAAAAGCGGCGGACGCGGCTCGCAGGACCGTGAGAAAAGCCCCTTTCTTTATAATGGGCAGCTCCTTTCCACCCTAATGGAGGCAAAATACAGGAGTTGATCGCCCCATCGTGGATTTCTTATTTAGAATTGTGAAGTTTTTAAAATTATTTTTAAATTTTTCACATGTGCAATTTTCCTGCGTTGGGAGCTATATTCGACAAAAGCAAGCCAAACTCTCGGAGCGCTGGTCAGCGGAGGCCCCGGCTGCTCCGGCTCGCTGTACTGGTGCTGAGCGGCTTTGTAATTGTTTGAAAAAGGACGTGCAGTTTTAGGAAAGGAGAGTGCATTTGTCCTTTCGCTGCGATTGAAGGAATATGTTCGCCTCTTGGCTGACTTTTGCACTTCTTTGGGGAACTTTTTGCGCAGGTAAGCCTCCGGTTTATCCGCCTGATATAGCGCTCTGGCTTGCTGTTTAGTGGATTATAGGGCAGTGCATTTAAAATGCACATTTAAAATGACCACGGCTTCAGATGGACTAACAAAACAAATGGATTTCTGTTTTCGCCGCTACTCGTGATGACAATATCAGCCTTCTTACCACACATGGACAATAATATAAGTATTTTAGATATTATATTTATTATTAATGAGAAATATTTGAATCGGCTACATTTCAAGATCTTGCTCTAAATGGATAGGCAGTGAGCTGCCCATGCATGTTTTTATTTACCCATTATTTCACAATGCTCAGTCGATAATAGCAGATCTTTAATGGGAACAGAGCTCTCTCTGTAACAGGAGGTAGCTATAACACTTTGACTTCTGCTGCGACTTTTAATGATGGGAGCTCTACACGTGTTAACTATCTAACGTCGTGTATTTACACTCAGAGTTTTACCCTGTGTACGATCGGTTTATTTTGATCATCTTCATTGTTGTGGCCGGGGGTGGGGGTGCTGTTACTAGCATTAGCCTCACGCTTTTGAGTGTGTTTTGCCTTTAAGTTACTGAAAGCCTTGGGATCTTTCACCGATTGCCTTTGGCAGCTGTCCCTTTTGTTGTGTTGCTCGTTTTTTTTTCGTGACGTTACGTAGTTTTCTCCCTCGTAAATGTTTATTTTATTTACATGTGTATTAAAGGGGGTGTTTAGCTAGCATTTTTACTTGCCTAGGTTAGAGACGTCAGAGGGACAAAGATGAAAGTGAACGGGGGCGCCTGCGCTTTACCCGCCTCCCGCATGGTAATTACAACAAAGTTATGAAATCCCACAACTGCACTTTTTACTAAATTTGTGGTTTATGACATTTGATGTTTTGAATGTCTTGTATTACAATGACAGGGTACTCCTGGGATATTTCTTTGTGGCAGCGTTATGATGATTGAGCCCGGATTACAATGATACAGAAATGGATCAGATCCTATCGAATACAATGATTTGATGATTGTGGTAACGACATTACGAAAAACACCAGGATAATGAAAAGTCCTCCTAGTATAATTAGATCTGTGCCAGATCGTTCCGTTCAGCACTGTAACGTTTTTATATTGATATTTTCTGGTCTGTTTTGAAACATTTTGTAATTGTTGTTTTTTCAAATTTTTTTTTTTTTGTATTTTGAAATTTAAAAACTCAAAGGAAAGGCTTTAAATTAAGAGCTCTCTCCAAGAATGAAGTATACTTCAGCAATCTGTTGAAATATTTGTCCTGCATGAGGAGCTTTGTTGCTCAGTTCCCTCCTTGTTGGAACTACAGTGGGGGATGGGAACTTTTGTAATGGGTTGTATTTAGAAGGGGGAGGCTTTTGTGCATGTTTTTAAAGCAGAAAAGACTTTGTTTCATTGTCTCAATCTATATCAATACCAACCACAAGACTGTACACTTAAACACCACATTGCTGCCTTGCAGATTATCAGCCTCACAGAATTTTAATGGCAAAGGGGCTTTATGTTTTTCTTGTTGGCAACAAGATGTAGTTATGAATTTGAGAGATTTTCACTAGACACATATATATAATATTTTTAGGAATTATTGTCTTAACTAATCACTACAAACCTATATTTTTTGCATGAAATTTAGTGATGTATAATGTGCTTATGATACAATCTTATACGTTTTGCAAATCTATAGATGTGTGTGTATATATAGTAAGTGTAAATACTGGAGTGAGCATTGACTGTGGGTTTCAGGATTATGGGCCAGTTGGGGAAATGTTAACTTAAATGTTAACATATTAATCTATGTTAAAGTGTTCTTCACTAAGTTTAGTGAAGTTTTGAATGTGGCGGTGCAGCTTATTGCAATATATTGTAAATAGGGCTGTCACTTTCGATTATCAGTATCAATCTACCGATTTAATCTGAAGAGTCCTCATGTCAGAATCAGAAATTTTGCGTATAATATTAAATATGCAACTGGTGCAAAGCAGGGACCAACCAACCGCTATGGGGTGCAAATTCATTGTCATACAGCCAATTTTGGCATTTGTAATAAAACATTTTCACTCAGTCACAAGAAACAAAACTTAGCAAACCTTTTTAATATTTGATATATATATTTTTTAAGTCTAGTTTACCGCCGTTGCTTTTTCATGAGCTCTTTAGGCGCTCTCTGGGCCAATAATAATTATTCTTGTGCTTGCTGTTGCACTCACTCAATAGTCTATGTGGTGCATTTGTGAGAAATTTAACAAAAATAAGTGACGTAAAGTGAATAAGAACAGATCACAAAAGACTGCTTGGGTATATTTGTACTGCATGAATATGATACTGAGCAAAAGCAAGTCGTTTGTCACGATTGCTTTTTGTCTGTTGGCAACACAACCAACGTATTCAACAGGCTCCATTGGTAGATTGTTTTTATTTGCCTATATGGGCCAGGTGAATTTTCAACTATTAAATATCGCAAAACAGTCAAATGTTGCAATGTTTAACTTTTACCAATATCATTCAGCCCTACTCAAAAGACACAATACGTTCTCAAAAAATAATATATGGATATTATGTAGGCCTTTGTTTAGGCGATGGGGCCAACTTTTTGTTTTGGAAGCAATTATTCTGATACACAGGAATTGCAGAAAGAAAATTATGAAAAGATGATTTCAGTACACGAGACAACAAAGGCTAGGCTCCTCTAGAGGTTAAATGGCAAACATCACTGGCTAACCTCACATTATTGGGTGAGTCCATCAAGCTTGAATGTCATCTTCCCCATGTAATTGTAGTGATATTTAAGTTCTGCTCCCCATTACTGACGGACTGCATTTCCATTCACTTTTGATGTGACATGCTTCCGCACAACACCTACTTCCACTCTTTATTTGCACCTTCTTCCCCTTTGTGCCCTCTTCCTTCCACCATATTGCTAAGTAATCGAGAGGGTAAATCTTAATTGACGTTGTTTAATAATCGCATAATTGTGACAGCTCTAAATATAACTTTCAGGTGTCATCTACTGAACAGTGAAATCAAGCTTGACATACTTTTGCTTGGGGAGTTGAGTTTAATTAAATTTGCTCAAGTGGTATTGGGTAGGATCAGGATGTCGCACAGAACAATGCAACGGGAACATTTTTTCTCAAAATTCACAAAACTATTTGTGTTATTGTTTCTGATGTAATACTGTTCATTTGCAGCAGTATATAAAATGTCTTCTATACAGTCCAAGCCAATATGCAAAGTAAAACACCACAAAAAGTAAAATATTGCACATTTTCACCGGCCCCTTCACAATTCTGGCCTCTGTGGTGACTATGACAGAGCATACTTGTGAGGGAAGTTTAAGTCCTGCTTGAAGTGGTAACGGATGCCTTGTTAATATTGTTTGTTTTGAAAACTACACGTGCTGTCACATGGTGTGACAGGTCTTTGTCCTTCCAGGCAATGGGTGTTTCTACATCCCAGGCTAATACTGTTCTGTCCTGTGTGCATGATTGTTTTGTGGCTTTCCCTTCAGACAAATGTCTTTGTTTGCTGTGGTTCAGTCGACCGCAACTGGACTTTACTGGGCTGTGACGGTGCCAGCCCTTCCCCAGGGCCACCGGTCGCCTTTCGCCCACGAATCCGCGCACATGGCCGATTGGGCGTCCGCTGTCTATGCATGTAAGAGGACGTGTTTTTGAGCGGGGTGGGGGGGTGGGGTGGACATATTGTTGTAGCAGGATTCCTGCAATTACCCAATGGCTAAATCGACAGCGATTGTGAGTGATTTGGTCACACGGATTTATGAAGAGAGGAATAGTGAGACGAGTCTTCGGTGTTCCCAGGGAGGGTCCGGTAGGTATGGTGTATTGTAGTTGCTTCACCGTAATGCTTCCCTTTTTTTTGCATTTTGCTGTGATGGAGTGCTGTGCCATGGGGGGAAAAGCGGGTGGGGGCAATATGGGGAGAGGGGGATGGGCTGTTTGAGAGAGCAGGGATTTAAAGAGACAGTGTGTTTATGTTCAAATCAAGTAGGTTTTGCTACAATTGTTTTATATAATGAAGAGGGGGAAAAGACTGCTATGATCTCACAGTAACTGCAATGCCTGTGCCATTACTGAGATTTGATGTGTATAACATTGGCCTGACAAAAATAAACGATTTAAAAGGGGCAATAAATAAATAATTTAGTTGCAGATTTATTATGCGTCTGTTCTAATATGAATACTACAGTCAGATAAACAGGTAGAAATATAACATTTTCAGGCTTCACAAGTAAAACAAGTACTGAGAGTTCCCTTGTATGCGTTTCTTCTTTACCAGGCGTGATGTATTATTTAAATGTTTGTTTTGTGTGTATTTTTCTGCATCGCTTTTAGGCTGCAAATTGACCATAACCGTGTGGCGTGCTGTAATTGCGCAGTGAAATCCGAGCTCTGTAGGGTAGTCACGTTTGCCCGTGATTAATTAATTTGCTAGATTTGTTTACGTGACCGGTGCAAGCGCGCCGACCCGGAGGTCATTGTGTGTAAATACGTTGGGTGAGCCGGCCTGCACTCGACGTGCGGAAATTCATAAATCTCACAGGTCCTGCGGGACTCCGAAGGAATTCAGGACAGAAGTTTCTCTGTCTTGTTTAAACAGGGTGCATTTGGGCTTTTACATGATGGGAAGGTCCCCATTGTTGGTTTGGAGAAATATGGGCAACTTTAAAATTATGTGATTGGTGCCCCGACTGATAGATTTTGACCATGTAACATTTCCCCTCTGCCAAATTTCACAAACCAGGCATTTAGGATTCTTCATATTGTTAAGTGTATGCTTATGGTTAATCCAAAAGATTTGCTCCTAATGTAGCTGAATAGATATTTAACACAACTTTTCATAGATAACAAATGGCTATACCTGAATAAACTGAACAACACAGGTGACAACTATATTATGTAAGTGCAATATATTGATCATATTGATTTTAATTAATGGCACTAAATCATCAGTGTGCGTTTGATCTTTAATGTAAGTTTGTATGTGGTTGTGGGTATCTTGTTTTGTTTGTGTCCTCTGGGAGTATCTTGCTGTGCTTGTTTGTTTCTGCTCCCCACAGATGTGGATCACAATGGGGCGTCAGAATTCATCTATCTTTCACAGAGTGTGTGTGTGGATTAAAAAAGGAGCTTGTATCATTATTGTTATTATTAAATGTTCCTGGATATAGATCCTTCATTTCCAGTGCCACACAGTCATTCTTTTTTGTTCTTGTGAATTCTACAATATGTGTTAGGTAAACAAGCTACATGCACACATTTGTTTGTATCATTTTCCCAAATGTCAGGAAGTAGGAAAGTTTGATGCTTTCTGATTCTTGGTTTCCAATGAATTCTTGTCTTAGGCTAAGGCGTGATCTTTGGGGCATGGAACTGACAGTGACTTGGTGACAGGATGAGAAAAGGCTAATTTTAACAACCCTCAAGGAAATCTGATGTCATTAGGTCTACATTCATACCGAAGTGAAGTTAAGGAATTGTAAATGACAATGAATTTTGGCCGAGCTTTGTCGTTTAGCAGCTGTAATCTAATGCTTCTCCTTAATGTCCTTAGATCCATTATTTACACAGGTAGGCTACCCCTAGCTTTTGGTATTTTTGGCTTGGAGTTGAGTTGCTAATCGATAGCTGATCTAGGCTAAAAAAAACACAATAGTTGTGGGTGAAAGTCATCTGGAGCCACTGTGGATGGGCTTTTATGTCTAATATTGGGGGACTGAGTGAAATGTCAATCAATTGCAGCTTTGAAGCACATAGTTCTGTTTGAAACATTAAGTGGAGCGTGAATCAGTGCATGATTTGTTTTTAGACACTAAGCTATTTTAAAATCTTGCTAAATGCTGCTGTAGTGCACAATGTGAATACTTGTGTTTATAATGGTCTTTGACATGGATTCATGCTGATGTCTTCTATTAATAGCGCCGTATGATGTATTCTTTAACTTTAAGTTTTATGATGTGTTCTTTAACTGGAGAACATGGAGTTATCTTCTGATCACTTAATTCACATATGCCATTTTTAGAAGGTTGAGTGCAGGGTAGTCCCCAGCTTGCAAATGTGGTCCATCCCCTAAGCCTGTCTCTAAATGAATTTGTAGGTAAATCAGAAAAATAATAGAATTTGTAATGATAATTATACAATGGTTAAAAAGTAATTACATGTACTGTACTCAGCCTTGAGCTGATTTATCGCTGAAACTGCAATGTTTGTGTGTCACAAAGTATTGCATGCATTTGATATTACGAACAATTGTATTCAACCAGAATATTTAGTATTATAGGCTTTATGGCATCCTGTTTGTAAGTACATGCTGTCTGTAAGTTGTGCATTCTTAACCTGGGGACTGCCTGCAATACATGTATTGGTGTGCTCTGTTATAGCTTATAATGTGAAGCAGAAAAGCTCTCTTTAACTGTTCTTGGAAGAAGTACTTAACTGCAGGCCAGGAAGATGCTTCGGTGTTCTTGCCATAGTTCCTTTTGTATTTCTTGTTTAGAGCTTGGCTTTGCTGTAAGGACAAAAGGCAGTCTGTAAACATGTCTACTGTGGAAGTGCCGCTTTGTTATTGTGAATGGAGTTTATATGTGCCGTGGGCTTACCGAGTGCTTTTGGGAGGTTTGTCAACAGGAAGTCTGAAAGAAGTCTTCCTATCACCCAGCCTACCCCCTCCATGCCAGTCTGCTTTTCTGCTCCATGGCTAAATTAGCCTGCTAGCACTCCATGCTGCAGCAGCTGTCGATAAACATTTTTGGGGGAAGCTCGGGAGCAGTTGGGGCGGGGGGGAGGTTTGAAAAATGAGTCAGGGACAATATTGAGTGGGGTTATGCAAACAGCCCTCTGGTCTGGGGTTTGTTTCTGAGTTTTAACACAAGTGGTATGTCGGGAACTTCCCTTGCGTTTGGTGTTCCTGCTGGTATTTGTTTAAACTAGGATAATTTCCATGTCCTCAAGAGCAATCACTGCTCCTTTGTCTTCTTTGCCAAGTCTTCCTAACCACCTTGTTAATTGAAAGATGCTTGGTTTCAATATTCCACTCTCATGTGTCTAGATACAAATGATTGTTCCGGTGCCCAGCTGTTGAAGCCTGTCGTTTTAGCTTTTCTTTGCCCTGTGGCAAAATAAGCAATAAAATGATACTTCCTTTTCATGGTCATCGAGTGAAGTTTGTCACAGAAGCAGTTTTTCTATAGGGAGCGTATTTCTTTACAGCTGGACTGGGGCTTGGTATTTGTGTTATGTGGATCTGTTATGGGGGGGGGGCGCCGTACATGGTCAGGTGTAACGGGAATATGGGTTGGTGTTGGGGTGTTTACACGATGAAGGGGATTGGGCAGGTCAGATAAGCAGTTCTTTACAAAGAGTGTTCCTGGAATATTTTTGTCAAGGAAAACTGTAGTCCATTTGACATGGGGGGCTGCCAGTTAACACTTATTGGGACTAGATATTAGGAATGGGCCGATCCACGTTTTTTCAGTCCCGAACCGATTCTGATGCACAACTGCTGATACGATACAGATTCTGATACGAGCTCTTTTTACTTTGTTATACTTTATATACAACTTTTTAAGCTAGTAAATACAGATGGAAAAATGTTTGACCAATTATATTTAGTCTACTACAAACATACATAACGTACTGTTCCACCTCGTCTGTAGCTCTTGTTTTAAGCGTTTTTGAGGCATTTGCAGTTTAATATGAATATTTTCAAAGCAAGTATACACAAGTGGCGAATGATTAGAATTTTTACATATATTTTCTCCCATTGGCGTCAGTGCAGTTACGGTTTGTTGTGACAGCAGCCCCTCTTGTATCACAAGCTGCAGCGAGTTTGCAAGACAGTCCTAAATCATCCATTGCTCATTGCTTTTTTTGTCTAGCAGTTGCGTGCGCTTTAAGTGGAATTGTCCATTAAATGCTATTCTCACCTCTCAAAACTTTACTTTACAAACATTGCAAATTGCTGTGCTACTGGTTTATGATAAAAGCGTAAAATACTTCCAAATCGTCATATCTTATCTTACGCTCCTCGTACTGCGAAGGTTTTAACACGAAAATAGGAACTATCTTTTTAGAGAGTGCCAAAAACTAAAGTAGGTATGGGACGTGGATCGGTCACGCATAGCCGATACCTCCATCCATGAAATAGGTCTGGATCGACGCCAATAGCGAACTGAATATTGGATCGGATAATATATGAAACGGTATGAATAGTTAATATGAATATAGTGGGCAATATGATCGTGGTTATCAGTCTTATTACGATCAGAGCATTGGAGTGGAGTGGTGAGAATTTCCTCTCCTCGCTTAAGAGCCTGTTGGCTCCTCCCACTCCTCCCCCTAGTTCACACTAAGCTGCTCCACTCAACACCGCTTCTAGTGCCACAAAAATTTCCTCCATTTTAAAAGAGGGACAAATAATTTACATGCCTAATAAATCTCACCTTAAAGCAAAGCCTTATATCATAAAGAAAAATGACCAATGGCAACATTGCCACTCAGAACAGAAAGTATTTATTTTTAAACATATAGGCAACAACGGACAAGTTTGGCAATGGCATTCCACAAATAGGCTTAAAAATAAAGAAATCGGTAGTATCCACGTTTTAAATTCCTCAATTTTTTGTCTGTTAATGCTGCTGGTGTCTCTCTATAAAATAAAATTTCACTGACAGCATTACGTGAAATAAAAAATCCCATTAGACCTACTTTGAATGGCAAAACAAATTGATTTGATTACCAATATTTACTTTATAGGCTTTTATACTTGTATTTACTTTATAGACTTGATATGCTGCAACTATAGAGTTGGGCGATAAATCTATTTAATCGATTAATTTGAATTTACAGTTCAGGACGATGTGTTTTCATAAAAATCGAGCGCCAAAAGGGGAACTAATGCGACGCACCATTCTTCACGGGGAAATTAACGCTGTAGCAGATTCACTAACAACACTGCAATGACAGGGGGAAAGCTGGCACTTGTGCCCAAGAAAGGTGTTGCTACATCTGTAACATGGCATTGGTTCGATTTGCGCCGCCGACACAGACCAAACAAGTCCTCGCTGCAAAGACTTTAAAAACCTTTGCAACCAAAGGAAGCAGCACGACTAATTTATTCCAGCATGTAAAGCAGAGGCACGCAGCGGAGTGGGGGAAGTGCCGCTCCCAGCGAAATGAAAATAGCCGCAGCACCAGCACAACAAACAAAGTTAAGCAAGCAACCGTCCCCGACATGTTTTCAAACTGTGTGCCATATGGTAAGAATGAGGCACGATGGAAAGCGATAGCAAACGCTGTCACTATGTATATTGCAAAAGACACGGTGCCCATACATACTGTGGAAAAGCTGGGATTCATTTACATGCTAAAAGTTTTAGACCCGAAGTACGTGCCTCATTTTTCTTAACACTGGTAATTTTTCAGAAGCTTTCTTTTGTCAAGCCCAATGGCATATAATATATACTTGATACTAAGCTGACATGATAAAATTGTGTTTTTTTATATTACTTTATAAGTTAGAGGGTGTATTGTGTTGCCAGTTTGAAAATAAGCTATAGAGAGAGCTTTCTAAAAGTTTACAAGTTTCTAAAAGTGTTTACAATGGCGTGGTCTGCCATCTCACTTACAAGCATCTTTTATGGCTTGTCAGATTGCACTTTAACCCTAAAGTAAAAAAAGCTAAATAAAGTTAAAACTTGTTTTGAACCATTTATTTGTCATCTATAGTTTGATTTTAAGTAGGGGAGGGGAAAATCGATTAAAATCTGAAATTGGATTTTTTGTGAAAAAATCAGAGATTTTGACTTTACCCCATAAAAAACATATATTTTATTGCCCAGCTCTAGCTACAACCAAATACGTTTTGCTCTGGCCTCTGCGTGTTTGCGTAGCACACTCTCATGTTCCCGAGAAAGGTGTTTTTTTAGATTCCAAAGTGAAACTTTACTTACTGAAACGGTTTCACCACAATGTTCTTGCTCTACAGTATTGTCATCAATATGTTTGATGGGTCATACAAGTGTACTATTCTTATCAGTTTCCTTTGTGAAATACTTCGCGAAATACTTTGCAAATTCCATCTCGGCCACTTTGTGTAACAGTCTTGATAATTGTACAGAATCGTAGTGTGAGCAGTATCGGAGCGAGACAGAGCGACCACTCCAGCTCTGCTCCGCGCTCTGACCAAATTCCACCCGCTACGCTCCTTACTCACATACTCTAAGATATTGTTAAAATGTGCTGAAAATGTTCAAAAAGTACTGATACACAAATCTAAAAAGTTTTGCCAAGTTTTCTATTGAAAACCACAAATTAAGCAACACTGGACACTTTTTGTTTGCATAAACATTAAAATATTAATATATTAAACATAATGTCAATCACATGTGTAAGCGTATGAACCATATCATTGTGCATTAACATTAAGAATCTCTGAAGCACTGTCACGGCCTACCACCATGTGTTCACTGTCACAGAACAAACCTATGCTGCATTCTGGATGCCAAGCCCATGCCCCTGCATCAGGGAGACTCTTACTTTGGTTGATCCTGGACTTTTTCAAAAGCACAGTAATCAACCATTGTTTTAATAATTAAAATTTGAAAGGGTAATACTAACTGTCAGGTATTTTATTGTGAAACCGGTAACCATTTCATCCCTAATTGGGACTCTAAAAAGGATATTGAATTCCCTGCCATGTGTTTTTGTAATTCTTTTAACCAAACTTGATCCCTTGTCCTGTATCACAGATTTGGCAAAAACATGATGGTTCTCTTTATTATTTTTTTTATTTATCGTTCCCAACATGGTTGTTGTTAGGGCTGTTGCAATTAGTCGACGTAGTCAATTATGTTGACGTTAAAAATGAAAACCCAAAAAAATGTGCCAGACTTTAATCTGCAAAACCATCCGCCACACCATCATCTTTACCTTATTTAACCACAGTATCTCCTCATTTAAAGGATGTTGTAGCTGCTGATCTGTCCCTACCTTCATTGCGACTTCAGTGCTTATCGCTTGTGTCGCATGTGGCGTGCTGTCAGACCTTTTCTTCCAATTTCTACAGCATAGTTTATTGTCAAAGTAAAATTAAATTAAATGGTCAGGTTGATTTTCTGAAGGAAAATGAATCATTTAGATTAGTCGATCAATTGATAAAAATAGCCGATAGATTAATCAATTGGAAAGTTGTTAGTGGCAGCCTTGGTTGTTGTGTGTTTATAACTAATGATCCAGTAATATTGGAAGTAGATGAAAAACATTTGAAATCATGTAAAGTGATTAAGAAAAAATCAGAACTGAAAGAACAATTGGAATATTTTTCTCTAGGATACCGAAGAAATTCTGGTAGCTCATGGATAACTTGCGAGCCAGTGCTTCTAGGAATATTAGCCTTGTACTACTTGGAATGGTTGTGTTGTGTAAGCTTGACTAGGGAGTAGTGAGGTCAGTGTCTGGATCACCCATGGTTGTGAAGCAGGGGTTGGTCAGTCAACTGGGCTGAGCCCTGGATCTGAGATGATAAACTTATGGATTATGTTGTTGATATTGGTGCTGATATGTGGCTTTTCATCTGCCACAAGGCATCAAGCCATAGCTGAGCTACAAAGCGGCAGTTTTCCATTGTAAATGATGCAAGCCATACAAAGACCCATGCTGATACTGTCCTGCTTACTAGCAGGGCTGAAAGCGGGACTAAACTGAGCAGGTGGTTTATCCACCACTTATTTGGTTGGAATGTACTGAGAAACTGGTTTAACTTTAAATGGCCTGGTTCCGTTATGCCAGTGGAAAAGTGCCATAAGACAAACGTATGTGACATGAGGGGCCTCCCTAGTTCTTATTAGGCGTATAGCAGACAGTGTGTTTATAACAGTTCTTTATTGACTTTCATTGCAGTTTGCTCAGTTGAGCTGCATCTCTGGTATCCTCCTCTTTTACCCATTTCCTCCAATATAGAGCCGGTGCTGGGCTGGTTCTTGGTGCCTTTTGAGAATCATTTCCACTGGTTTCAAAAAAGAATGGAACGGTTATTATGAGGCACAAGTGAGAGTAAATGAATTCCACATTTAACATTAATTTATCAGTTAATCGGTCGATTAATTAACCAGCTAACCAATCAACCAGTTGATCGATTATGATCTTTCGTATTTTTAATTTTTTATAAGCTGCTGAACTGAAAAAAACTTTGAGACAAAGGTCTCAGTTTTCAAAGTATTACTCTATAACCTGTATTGCTGCTAAGACTCCCCCATCTATGTGTGTGAGTGAGTTTATTCTTGCTTGCTGTTTTACTGCTGTCCTTCGAAGGATTGCACAGTGAAAGTGTCTGCTAAAAATTGAACTTTGCTGTCTGCCTCAGGATCTCTTCGCCACTCGAGTTTCACAATATTTTATATATTTGACCTTCGACGTTCATTATTTATTATTAAATCTGGCCAGCGGAGCGATCTTTCATTTTCTACAGAATAAAAAACAAACATTCTGCAGAATTTTTCCACTAATAAGCTGGCAACTTGTTTCACTGCTGGCACTGGGGATATCAGATAAAATTATTGTATATTGGTTAAAGAGTGAATTTTCTGAGTATACGGAAAGTTTGGACTGGACAGCCCATACCCTTTCATTTTGCTGAATGTTACGGTTCCAAATTCTCAGACCAGCTTTTCTGTGGTCCCATGCGGGAGCCATGTTTTTGTGGTGGAAACGCGTGGAACCAGTTCTGGACTGGGCAAAAAGCCCAGTACTGGCTCTAGCACCACATTGGTGTTAACGTGGTATTTATGGCTAAGGGCCCTTAGGAATAAAAGCAGTATCCTCTTTTTCCACCAAAGCTCTCTCTGCCACACAAGAGTCACTTGCATTAATTATTGTGATTTTATATAAGCAGCCTATGGTTTTGTCCAGAGCCTTATCTGCATTTTTTAAAATTACTATTTTCCATAAATACTGTTGGAGAAGGTTTTAGTCTTTAAAGGTTTTAATGAAACTGTACATTTTTTTTAAATAGGTATTGTACTTCTATGGTCATTTGACTAGTAAGACAGCAAAGTCACAAACCATAATCAATATCTAGTAGGGGTGGTGTGGGGAATTGATTCTGTTACAAACCGAGATTGTTCAAAGAGCTGATTTTATCATTGCCAGGAGAGTTAAGAAATTGATTTCTAAACATTAGGCACGGGATACTAAAATTACGTTTACATTTGGTACTGATAATATATTTGCTCATTTGCACGCAGCCTGATTTTGTCAAGGGACGGACATGCATGAGTTTGGCACGATGCTATCATGTGCCAATATGTTTCCTGCACCATTTTAATTTAAAGCCACAAATAACTGCTAGTGTGTGAAATGTAAACTTTTCATTGAAAATATCTGTAGCTCTTCTCTGAACACTAAGAACAGTTTTGAAACAAGCTCAACTATATATACCTTTTTTAAACTCCCCCGGGTTTCACCTCACTTTGTTTTGCTCTCATTGGCTGTAGCTCGTCACCACACTTGCTGCCAGTTGCTCTCATTAGCTGTAGCATGTTGCCGCACTCATTCCCAGTTGCTCTCATTGGCTGTATCATTTCACAGCACTCATTGTCAGTTGCTCTCATTGGCTGTATCATTTCACAGCACTCATTGGCAGTTGCAACGCTTTTCCTGCTACATGATTTGGAGTTTCTGACAGGTCCAGATATTTACCCTGCTAGATTGTGTCTTTGAGCTAATAGTGATCAAGCGCCGATTTGCCAGCACCGAGTAAATGCTGATTTGCTTCAATTCTTGGTCTTTTGTCGGTGATGGGCAAAAACTTGCCAAATGGAATATCGAGGCAAAAATCATGTAGTGTGAATTTAGCATTAGTGCATTAGTTGTTGTTATATTTTTTAGGTTGGTCTAAATTTCCTGGCAAAAGCACAAACTTGGATGATATGTAAAATGAGTCGGCATTTTGGATGCGTTTCCAAAAAAGTATCTGAATTCGGTAGTACAGAGTCGAAAGACATTTAGTCTTAACTACTGTCTCTCCCTGTCATTGGCATAATTTATTGGGAAGCTAAAATGTTGCCAAACTGCTGATTTAAGTGATGTGGGAGGGTCTTTGAGCTCTCTAGCAGTAGTTGTAACCAACTCAAAGCTACAATTAGCATAATGTTTTTATTAATAGAAGTCTTTCGCCGTCCGCACTAATTTGCTGAGCTGTAGGTTGATTTCATCGTTTCACTTTGTTGCTGTCGTCCAAAGTCACAGGCTGCTGGAGCTTGTTTTGGGATGTTAATGACCCCCCCCCCCCTCCCCCCCCCCCCCCCACCCCCCCCCCCCCCCCCAAAAAAACGACGCCCAGCTCACAACCAAACAAAACGAAATTCCCACTGAACTGGGG
>JAABNY020000001.1:22556033-22576748 GCA_015164015.2 Brevimyrus niger
CGCCTGCGCGCGCCCCCCCCCCCCCCCCCCCCCTCCCTTTTGTTCTTCTTCTTTCTCTTTGTTCTTGTGGTTTTTTTTTTTTTGTTTTGTGGGGGGGGGGGGGGGGGGGGGGGGTTTATGTTGCGTGTTCTTCCCGTGTTTGTCTCCTCCAGATTACCCGGTTTTTCTTTTCACAGCCCATACTACTCGCTTTGATGAATTGGTCTCTCTCTGTCATCCACAGTGTGATGTGTGAGAAATCAGCTCTCTGCTGGGTTAATGCCCATGGACTCTTCTTAGTGCCTTTTTATGGCATTTGTTTTGCTTTAACTTCCAATAAGTATTCAAAGCAGCTACTTTACTCTCAAACTGCCATAAATAGATTTCCAAAGGCCACATTGTAGCTCCTGTATTGCATGGCAAAAAATGGAATGATCTGGTACAGACATGTATTGTATTACACCCTAAGTAGCTGGTTACATCCTGTATTGTGTTGCAGCCCCATCTTAAAGCTTTATGCATTGCATTGTTGCATATCTTTCGTATTTATGTCATTTAGGTTCGTTTGTATTTTTGTAATATGATCGCTTTTGACTTGTATGAGATTTTCGCTTACTTATTTCGGAGACTGATCCAATGGGCGGGTTGTGATGCGCTAACCACGGCTTCTTCCGTTATCAGGATCCTGGCCCACCCCCACCTTCCCCTCTGGTCGGCCTTAAACCTTTGCAGTTATTGGAGATCAAAGCCAGGGGGCGCTTTGGCTGCGTTTGGAAGGCTCAGCTGATGAACGAATACGTAGCTGTGAAGATCTTTCCTATTCAGGTTCGTTGCCAATCCCTTACGCACCTTGCCTTTTTGATGCTAACAAGTAAAACTCTGATAATGCCGGTTGGAACCCATGCGGTGCCCTTCACCACTGGCGCCCCCTAGCTGTCTTGCTAAGAAGGCAACATCTCTGAAGATGCCACATTAGATGGCTGCCTGTGTCGCCTAATGAGTTGGCTGGCATTGACCTTGGATGACTTGAGTGATTTTTCGATTTAACGACAACTCTGTGTTTATTTCAGTATGACTAACTTCAGTTACAGTAAATATTGTTAACGGGCAAAACTGAATCGGGTGTTGAGTGTTAAAGGGTAACCAGTTATGTGTTTTCCTGCAGGACAAACAGTCCTGGCAGAACGAGCGGGACGTCTTCATCACGCCGGGGATGAAGCACGAGAACCTGCTGCGGTACATCGCCGCGGAGAAGCGCGGCGCCAACCTGGAGACAGAGCTGTGGCTAATCACAGAATTCCATGAGAACGTGAGCATGACCTTCGACCACCCTGAAGGAGAGACTCTGCTTTTCAGCCTTTGAGTAGCATTTAATGGCTTCTTGATGATCCATGCATTTAAAACAAATGCGTTTTATCGTCAGTTTTATTCTGAGGTCACGTGTCTGTTCACCGTTATGGAATAACACTTTAAGGCCAGATAAAATTAGCTTAAGAGCCCTTCATTGGTGAATTGATCTGAAGGGTTTTAATGAGGATCTGGTTTGAGATACACTTTCTTTCCACATATATGACCACGGTTTTCTTTTCTGGGGATGGCGGGTACCCGATCGGGATATTGAAACTTGTCATTTCCTGAGTAGGGATCCTTGACGGATTACCTGAAAGGCAGTGTGGTTAGCTGGAGCGAGCTATGTCACATCGCCCAGACCATGGCCCGCGGGCTTGCCTATCTGCACGAGGACATACCTCGGCATCGGGGACAAGGGTCCAAACCTGCTATCGCCCACAGGTATAGCCATATATCATTTTCTTTTTCCACCTGCCAAAACCAACATTATTCCCTACTACACTGTTTATGAATGGTGTGCTACTGCCCTCTAGTGGATGGAGGATGTTTTACATTTAGTTAAGATGAACAAATGGTGACCAGGTATAAAAATAAGCTCTTTCTTTATAATCCCTTAGCAGCAAGCAATACCTCCACCTCCAAGAACCCTGTATTTCTGCCATTTCAGTTGTAACAGGCAGGGAAAATAATCACAGATCTCCTCACACCCAGGCTGCAACTTCTTTGACCCCCCCCCACAGATCGCCACAGATCACTGTATGGCAACATAGACAGGCATAAGGACAGTTTCTTCCCACAAGCCATCACTTTTACGATCAGCTGACCCAGCTGCCTCAGCTCATTTGCACAGTTACCCCCCCCCCCCATCCCACAGTACCTTATCATTGTAAATAACCCACTGTACACATTGTATTATGCGGTTATGTCTTGCCTGTGTTACTGCCTGCCAGGACTGTGTCTGTACACATAATTGGACTGTGGTCTTCAGTTACATGATTTCTGGTTCGCAAAGCACAATGAAACAAATATATTTCTGGACGTGGGAGGAACCAAATTCACAAATAGGAAGTATTATGCTAATTGTGGCTGTAAGCTGGTTATAACCAATGCTGGTTACTCAGTCATAATGGCAATGCGAAAGCATTTTGGTTTAGCTCTGTTACCTCTGTTACTAACTCGGATATGCTGCACGGAAACGCATCCAACATGCTCACTCGTTCGAGACGACATCATCCAAGTGCATACATGTGTTACTGGAGCAAGGAAAAATCAGCCTCTGGCATTGAGGTGTTTTTGGCAGGAAATTCCGACTAGGCTTGAAAAAATTATGACTGCAACCATACTCTATAGTAACGAACATGAGTTGTACTTCACTATGATTAAACTTAATTGTGAGTTGTTATTTGCACATTTTTATTTTTAAAACAGGCAAATAAGCGTTTTTTAGCAGCTGTTATTCATACACGTTGACAACACACATTGCTTTAATGTATGGTTTAGGACTGCTCCTAATTGTGTTTTCAGTTGTAATAAAGAATTTCAGAACAGTTTTTTTTTTCCACGCTGTACTGAGATTGCACCAAACATTCGACCCAAAACCGATATTTGTGAATTTTGTGAACTGTTACTACCTCTGTATGTGTGCCAGTCATTGACATTCAGAGACATGCATGCATGTACATATTTGACTAAATAAACCTGTTTGATTGTAATGGTTTTATACCACTTGTGTCTTAGGGACTTCAAAAGCAAAAATGTATTGTTGAAGAATGACCTGACGGCCATCATCGGAGACTTTGGTCTTGCCGTTCGGTTCGAGCCAGGAAAGCCGCCAGGCGACACTCATGGTCAGGTGTGTTACCGTCAGGGAGTCCCCCTCCCTAAAAGGGAGTCCCCCTCCCCACACACAGGAGGCTCTGCTTCACCTCACCTCTCCTTTCTCACAGGTCGGAACGAGGAGGTACATGGCTCCAGAGGTCCTAGAGGGAGCCATCAATTTCCAACGTGACTCTTTTCTGAGGATAGACATGTACGCTATGGGCCTGGTGCTGTGGGAGCTGGTGTCTCGCTGCAAGGCTGTGGACGGTGAGTGGCGGACCTCCAACGGGGAAGGGGGGGAGGCTCCCTTTCAGGCTGATGTTGGGCGTTAGCATGATTTTTTACAAAGTTACATTTTT
Organism: Brevimyrus niger; assembly: GCA_015164015.2. Taxonomy (NCBI): domain Eukaryota; kingdom Metazoa; phylum Chordata; class Actinopteri; order Osteoglossiformes; family Mormyridae; genus Brevimyrus; species Brevimyrus niger. Next base: position 22,559,540 of record JAABNY020000001.1, read on the forward strand.
TACATTTTTGAGAAAGCTGGGTCAGATGGGAGCAATTGGGGGTTAAGGGCCTTGGTCAGGGGCATTTGCTATGAAATCACACTGCCGACACTGGGGTCTGAACCAGTCACCTTCTGATGACGGGCTCGGTGTCCCAACTCGCTGAGCCACACACAACCTCTATGATGCTTGTTGGTAATTAGAGAACACTTCTTTGATGCAGATATTAATCTAGGGATTGTTATTATTCAATAAAATCATTATGCATGTTTTTTTTTTGTTTTTTTTTTTAGTTTTAGTTTTAGTTTTGTTTATCTTTCATCCTTTTGTAACTGGTTATCCAGTACAGGGACACTCTGGAAGGGACGCCAGTGTGTCAAAGCGCCCAAGCACATTAAGTGTAATTTTAGGCACCAATTCTCTTAAGTAGATGTTTCTTGGCTTGTGGGCGGACGCCTGGGGACAGGTCCTCCATTTTGGTTTCATAATTTAATTCCTCAGCGAAGCCAGTAAGGCTGACATTTCATCTGGAGAATGTAGCCAATGGGGACTGTTTTTCATCTTCATGATATTTAGGGCATAAAATATTTTCTGTTTTTCTTTTGCCTTGGCCACAGAGTTTCAGTTCAGGTATTTTGTGTTTTTTCTAGCACTCTCCGCAAGAGCCCGGGGGCCTTTCTCTGCCCCCTGGCCTTAGGATCCCCAGCTCTAATGTGCATTTGGGCCCTCTGTGTTCCAGGTCCGGTCGATGAGTACATGCTGCCCTTCGAAGAGGAGATTGGGCAGCACCCATCACTGGAGGACCTGCAGGAAGTTGTTGTCCATAAAAAGATGAGGCCGGCGTTCAAGGACTGGTGGTTAAAGCACACGGTGAGCCAATTCATTACCCCTTGGCATGTGCTTTCAAGTGCAAGGGGCAATGTGTGTCACTTAAAGAAATTCAAGGTGCTCATTTTATTAATCGCAAAATTGCATTACGAGGTGTAAATTGGACTGATTTGGTTAGCAAGCAATTACTTTTTTTTCCCCCATATATAAATTGTATATGAATTGTACAGTTTCCATTTACCTATATTTAGTGCATTTTGATTTTGAAAATTTAAACTGAAAAACCATTAATTGAGATATGAAGTATTTTAGGGGGGGAACCCAGACTGCAATGTAGACTGGACTTGAAAATAGATAGTAGATTTGTAGGATGTCAGTTTGGGTGGTATGAGACACAGACCTTAATCTTGGGGGATGCTGTATGGCAAATATTTGCATGACTTTTATTAATGGAAAACACACTCTATTTACAGTTTAGCTTATGGAAAATATCATTTACTCTCTTGTCTTTTGGCATTGTTTTGCCCCTTCTGCCCCTTTCCCCTGTTTTATGCACAACTCTGCATTAATGATGTAATAATGGATTGCCACACACTGTTGTCTTGGGGTGACTTTTGTGAGAGGTGCATTACGCAATATCATACAGCGAGTATCCATAATGCTGGAAAAATATTGCTTCCAGCATGTAAATTTAATATGTAGATTTTAAGGATTTCTCTATATTCACACCCTGAAAAGATATACAAATTGACTTGTTGAAACCACTGCTTGTTCTTGCTCTGAGCCATTTTGTTTGCCAATATCTAAAACTTGCATCCAAAATACTGGAATTGTCGTTGAATTCAGTTCATTTTGTGCTAACTTTGAATGGAAATGCAGCTATCATCGCTGACAGTGTAGCGTGTGACCGGTTGGCTGCTGCCCCACATGTGTCCAGGGCCTGGAACAGATATGCGAGACCATCGAGGAGTGTTGGGACCACGACGCAGAGGCACGCCTGTCTGCCGGCTGTGTGGAGGAGCGCATCAGCCAGATCAACAGACTGACGAGCGGCGTTACCTCAGACTGCCTGGTCTCCACGGTGACCTCAGTCACCAACGTGGACTTCCCGCCCAAAGAGTCCAGCATCTGAGCCCGTCAGCCTGAGAGTTGACTGAACGGAAAACACAACTTTTTTCTCTCCCCCCCTCTCTTTCTCTCTCTCTCTCTCTCTCTCCTCATTTTTCTGTTTTTCAGACTCAGTGGGTCTCAGAAAATCAAACACTAAATGCAGCTGCTATTTTATCCAGACTTCCATTAACTTTTTTTCTTTTTCTGTGGGTTAGAGGAGATTGTCACCAACCCCACCCTGTCCAATTCTCTATTTTTTTTTTTTTAATGCTTTTTTGTTTTTGAAATTACTGGAGTTGACATCCCATGTGCATTCAGGTGCTGACTCGTGAATGCCGGAAAGGTGCGGGTGTTCAGCTTTTTCATCAGTATATATTTTTTATTCTTGTTTTGCGTCCAAGACAGGACTACCTGTGATTTAAAAACCAACCAACCATCTACCATCTTGGACAATACTGAAATGCTGCAACGTGAATGAGGAACATTAAGACTGTTACGTACAATTTCCTTCCTCGAGGGATTATCACAATTTCTTTCCCCCCTCCTTGCCCCCCCCCCTTCGGCTGTCATTTTCTGAAGACTTAAAGAGATAACGGTACGCGTTCTATAACAAAGGTTAAAGTTTGTCTTTGGAACATGGTGACGTGACAGCGGCAGGTGTATTCCGTATATTTGCACGTTCTGGTAAGACTGATGCTTTCGGTTTTAAAGAGTGAGGTGAATGAATATGGGATGAGATGGTTTTTATATATAAAAAAAGAAAAAAAACTGGACACCACAGTATCTGGATGATTTTACTGGATGTGGGACTGCTTTCTCAGGTAACCAGACTCGGTGGTTTGGGTGGGGGTGCGAATGGGGAGGAGGTGCGATTGCGATGGGATGATAGTAGCAAAACAGATCACACGCAAAAGGGGACGAACCGGAACTTTCTGCTCGTGCTGAACGATATCCAGAACACTATACAAGTGAACTTCACAGTTGACCTGTGCTCTCTTGAAGTCCCCGGCCTAGCTAACTTGGTTTTTATAGTGGGAGATGCTGTGAGATGCTAAATCAATGATGACGAAAGCTGGCCGAAGGCCGTGGTGAAGGAGCGGGTGTCAGTGTGTGTACATGCGACAGCTTGTGTTAAGAATGTACAATAGGAATTAGTTGTCTTTTATGTCCAGGTTGTTGTATTTTAATTTATTTAATCAAAGTATGTTTTGAATAACTGGAGTAGTGAGGCATTCTTAAAAGGGAAGCCAGCCTTCTGTCCTGGGGGGGGAGGGGTCATTTTACTACATACTCTTTGATCTCAGGTCCCTTCATATATTATTGTTGTTGTTATTATTTTAATGTTTTAAATTTTATTTTAAGAACCTCCTTTTTACGGGGACCAAACTTGAGTTTCAGTGCGGTCGGTCCTGCGTTGCAGTGAATTCAACAAAGTTTTAACGAGGTGGCATGCCGGATAATGTTCCCACCGTTAGATTTCAGATTTCGGAAAGGGGGGGCACTTATTCCCCTGCATGGAGTTGGGGGTTAAATAAAAAAATAAACAATGGTATTGTCTTAAGTGGCGCAAGAATCCCACATTTCAATATGCCATAATGTAACAATGAATGTTCGTAATGCTGCTGTTCAACTCAAAGAGGAATTTTATCTATATATATATTATAATATGTGTGTATTATAATATATATATATATATACATATATATATTGTGTGTATGTATTCGTTTCTATTGTATACAACATGCAACTTTCGATAGAGAAAACAAATGCAAACATGCAGAACAGAAACAACGCTTCCGATGTTAATTAAAACTATCAAAGAAAACAAGTACTTAAAAAAAAAAAGAAGAAAATAGTCCATGACCACAGACCACCTCAAACCAGAAATACCTCAGATTTTTCTATGTGTATTGTTTCTGTTAAGTATTTAGTTGTGCCGTCTTGTAGCTATATTTTAACGTCAATTTGATCTTCATCGGTAGGTTAGGGAGTTTTGAGGAAAATGTCTGATCCTTTAGGAAGAGCTACTGTGTTATGCTGTATAAATGGAAATTATGTAAATACCAATGTATGGTTGTGTAATTCTGCCTATAATGTGGTACCTGGGCATTACTGATTTGTACCGGCTCTTTCTGTCATTTCGTTTTTGTGTTAATGGGACATTTAACCTTTTTGGAATCCGCAATTATCACTTGCATCACCACAAACTTCAGATCAGTCCATTTTTAATCACTGCTTACAAACGTATCGATATAAATGATTTTTCTTGTCTCTCAGAAGCTCGTGTGAAGACAAGACCTAAACATAACATTTGGCTAGATGATGGCTGTGGCCTTGTTATGCTCTGTAATTTACTCTTTTGTGGTGTATCTTATCCCCCCCAAAGTGCAACGGTGTGCTTAATTCAAAAGGTTAATGGTTGGTTTTATAAAATCAGAGAAAGGTTAACTGTCCCCTGTCCTTTTTCCCTTGTGACTGTCCATCTTTCTGTTCCTTCATGTTGGCTAAAAGAGAAATCACAGCAGTTGCTTTTGCCCCCTAGAAGCTTCTCTCATCCCGAGAGCTTTACTTTATTTTTACATGGTGCCATGTCATATTCAATTCTCTGTCAGTGGTGTTCAGCACCGCAGAATCATAATCACTGGTGGTTATTATGCCTTTTTGGTCTGTAAGCTGGGACTCTGGACAGTCAGTTTTTGTCCTTGTGAATCCCACAATTGTCACTCACTCACTCAGAACTAGATGGAATCAGCTGGGTGTACTTGTTGGCTTTTTTTTAAAACAGGTCATTTTTGGTTCAGAAAAGCTTTGTAGTAATGCATATGTTTATTGATGTGAATTACTTGACAAAAATGAGAATAGAAATGAAGGTGAGTTTGACAGACAGTTTGATAGCTTCCCACAAATGAATAGGCCATTATCGATTTGCATTGTCTCCTTGGTTTTCATGTGATGCTCATAAATTCCGATAGACCGTGCTGCACACATTTTGATGTTTGTTTATTTGGAGAAGGAGATGGCCTGTGTGAGGTTCAGTAAGACCATGTAGCAAGCAATATCAACAGCAATATTCTGTGGAATTTTAGGTGCGAACCAGACGAGCTCCCAGGTAATGCAGTTGACCCTGCAGCAGCCAATCAGATGACTTTAGTCAATATTGGAAGATGTACTGTGTTGTCACAGGTAAAGCTATTGGTTTCTCAGGTTCTCATCACTCTTGTTTATTCCGTCCAGTAAATTTTCACAATGCCCTGTGCAACTTTTTTCCATGACCTCCAATGAATGTGCTAAGATAAGGTTACCAAAGTGTGTCTTGTTTTCCCTCCCCCAGAGGTTAAGGTTGATTTAAATGAACATTTATAGGCTTTAACTAATACCAGCAACTAGAAACACAAAATTTCACATTAAATTGGCTGTGGACAATCCAGTTACTGAACCAAACATCACATAGATTATTTGTATGAGGAACTGAGTAGGATCCATATGAGCATGACCCAAGATCTCAATTTGTCCTCTGCCCTAAACGTGTGGATGCACCCCCCCCCCCCCCACCCCAAATACTGCAAGTCCATTAACTCAATCAGGAAGCAGAGTAATACAAAATGAATGCAGTTTCAAATGGAAGAAGATTCCCAGAATTTTTTTCAACAGTGTTTTGCCTAAAGAAGTTCTTTGATTTTCAAATTATGTTTTTAGTTTTGCAGTTTTTCCTCCTGTTTTTGTTTTTAATTGTAATTGGTCACAGTATGCCATAAAACAGGAGGTGGTCGTCTAATCAGTATTATTGAATGGAGTGGTGGAAATCTGCAGTGTAAATAGGTTTCATTGGTGGTGTGACTTCATTCTCATTATGGGAAGTTAGTATTTATACTGGAGGGTTCAGGTTGAATTTGAATGCCATATTGAATCTCTCAGATTGAATCGATGACCAGGACAGACTTCACAGCGATACCTTTCAATGTTTGTTTCCTCCTTCCATTATATATAATATTTTCTAGCTTTAATTACCAGCTTTCAGTAGATTCAAGGGAACTAGTTTTGATTCATGATGACAAACACTGAGTCCAAGTGAGAATGGCTTATGTTATCAGTATAGTATATGAAGAGTCTGGTCGTTGGACCGAAATCAAGATGCGTTCAGATTTTGTGCCTTTATTTTTCCTTGTTAATCTTGTTAAAGTAACTGCTGTGAATCTTTTTTTTGGGTGACTGTCAAAACTTATAAATATCTAGAATGAGAAGTAACCAGCTGTAGTTCTGGATGCAGCCTCAGATCCAGGTGTTTCAGGAACCAATTACCTCAGACTTCACATGAGAAAGTGTTGCGAGCTGGGTTCTTCTTGTTGCCAGGAAACGGTAAACACTATAAACGCAAAACGGGAAACCTCTTTGTACTGGTGTAACATGTATTCACACACCCCTTGACAACATGTCCGCCTCCCCGTTTTATTGTTCTCCCAACCTCTTGTTCAAAGTGTGAGGCTGTAATGGCAGAAGTTAATTGTGTCCTACTACTTTAAATGTTGTGAAGTCTATTCAAATATGGACAAATAGCTGTATGTTGCTATGGCAACTAGGCAATTTAAATATTTATGCAACGCATTTCTCAAATTGACTCTTCTCATACCTCATGAATTTGAATAGAAATAAATAGCTAGCTAGTAATGTTACAGGAAAGTTTGCATTACAAATTCTTTGCTACTATATGGATGTCATAACTTATTCTAGATGAAAATATTAATGCTTGAATATTAAGTCAGTAGCTGTTTACTCACTCCCTACGATCTTTGAAACTCTAAATCAGTTTTTGTTTTCATCCTGGCTTAGGTTATTGACGTTCATATGGGATTTGCCATTAGCATGAGATGGGCATTAATTACTAATATAAAGCAAATGAAGTTATGAATACAGATGTTGGACCTGGTGGACAGACTCTTACTAACAGAGCCTGGATTTAGTGGCTGATACAGTACCTCACATTCTTTTTTTTTTCTGTAAACCAGCAGTGTTCAGGTTTTATGTCACATCCACAGTATGACTACTGCCTGGGCTCACTGCCCTTATTCTGCATTTGAAGTACTAATCTGTCTTCCAGGGGAATGCATCATCTCATTTTAATTTGCCAGTGGCTAAAAAAAAAAATCGGTCAGTACTTTCTTAGCTCTTTGAAAGTAAACAACGACCGCTACATTGAGAATAGCTGATACCCTGTGCTCTATTCCGGCTTGACTGGGGGTAAACACTTCTAATTCTTTCCTTCTCTGTTGAGACCTACAGCAAGCTCGTGAACAACAAGGGGATGGGAGCATTAAATGGGAGAGGTTTTTTATTTTTTATTTTAATCTGTCAAGAGGTGATATTTAAGTGCTGTTTTTATACCAGTATATGTGAAATGTAAATGTCTTAGGTCATGTTTCATTATTGTAGCTAAAATGTAGGTAGAGCAAAGATGACTTGTACTACTGATTTTAACAAATACTTAATGAAAACCATTCTGTAAAAGACAAACTATGTATACAGAGTTAAGCTTGTTGCTGTAAATCCCTCTTTTGGATGAGGAGTGTGTCGAAAATATATAAAATATATAAAAACTCAATGATGCCGTGATGAAAGGAGAATTTTCATTTTTTTTCTTCTTTCCCGATGTTCATTGTAACATAGTTCATTAATTTGCAGTGAATTATTGCTCATTTTTAATGTGGTAATTTTAGAAACCGAGCACCCAGAGTTTGAGTTAGATTTGCTGAGTCAGTCAGGTGTCGTTGCTTCCATGCTGCACTTGGTGCCAGAATAAACCAGTATGAATGTAGAATTTGCCCAGTGTGAAGCAACTACACCCTAAGCTGTTAGGAAGAAAAAAAACACTAGAAATCATTTATTTCAAGTTTTATCTTTTTGTATATGAGAAATAAAATACTGAAAACCATTGAAATTGCTGTCTTCAGTCGTCTTTGTGTAACCCTTACTGTAATGTTAGTGAACCTCGCTGGACAATCCTAATAGGTCTATTCTGAATGGAGATTTCTGAGCGTAGAACTGAGAGATGAGGGCAAATAAGTAAACTAGTGAATGGGTAATTGTTTCAACAAAATGTGTTGATACATATGCAGGTAAGAGGTTGTATATTTTCCTTGGTATAAGGCAAGATGATGCTGTTGCCTATCAAGTGAGTGAGGAATCGTATGAAGCAGAAGGCCTATTGATAATGTTTGTCTCTCTTGATAATGTTTCTTGTTTTTTCAGAGAATAACAAAAGAATGCGTTTCTTTCTTTTGCAATGTCCCCAAATGCTGGCCTCCATTTACCAGTCACGTCTGATGTCAATTCATCCAAATCTCCTATTCAGTAATATCCATACTGTGTTAAGCTTTTCCCACTCTTTTTGATCAAAGGGTGCAAACCCTATGTAGTCAAAGGACTTGTTGCTCACTAAATGCAGCTTTGTAACTTTTTTGTGTGTTTTAATGTAACATTAGCAGTCCTAGATGCCGATCCTTGGTATGGACATCTTTCAATTCGTGCTCTACCAGTCTGTAATTGTTGTACTATTTTGCAAACAAAAGTGGTCCTGTGTCTTTAAGATCACTTTGTCCCTAATCATAGCCTTCAGTCTTGAATGGTAAAGCATGACTGCTGGGGGCGTTTTACTGAATCTGAAATTCCAACAGTGCAAAGAAATGCATTTCAGATTCAGTAATACGCCCCCAGCAGTCATGCTTTACCGTTTAAGACTGAAGGCTATGATTAGGGACATATATAGTGGTGTGTGAACCTGCTTTATAAAGTGCTGTTAAATGAGCACTCTCAGTAACTAATTTAATTTTATTTTATTTTATTTATTTTTATAGTCATCCTAACAGTTCATCTAATAACTATTTACCTAGAAGAAAAAAAATCTTGTTTTCAAAATCATGTTTTGTCTGTTTCGGTGGGTGGAAGCCTTTTAAATACACACTTTTAAAAATGTTGTACATTTATGCTGCTTTTAGACCACATTTTTAAGAATCAACATTTCTGTCTTGCACTTTTATTAGTGTTTACACCTGTGTACATGAGTACATTTACACAGTGTAATTTGCATAGTAAAGGGGATGTAGGTATGTAGCTTTTATGTGTTCAGACAATTTTAATCCCCTTTCAACTACCTGGAGGTAGGGAACATTAGATTATGTGTTAGCAATTAATGATTTACCATAATTAAAGATTAGATCCTTTACTGTGAGTCATTGCTATTTGCTAAAAAGCTATACAATATTCATTTTTTTAATTGGCTGGGACCAAAGGGATACTTACTTTTTATGGCAGGATAATTTTTATTGGTTTCATTATTATGTTCGCTTTAGTTTTGTTTTTAAGATGGAAAATGCTAAAACATGCTAACATGTTGTGGGACTCTACTGGGGCTTGCTAATTCTGCTCCCCTAATCAGATTTCTGCCAATACCTTCCCCAAACGGGACAGCTTCACCCACTGTCCATCTGTGCAACATCTACATACCTCTGTCACTGGAGGCCTGCAATTTCATGTAGTGGGTCTGAATGTGATGCACTTCACTGTCATTTTAAAAAATCAGATGGTACTGGATAATTGAAGCCTAAGTAGAGTAAAAGTTAGGTGAACTTTCTTTTTAACCTTATATCATTATATTTGGCAACTAAATATTATGTAGAACTCACATAATAGCCATATTCTCAATAATCCTTAGATGCGTATTTTTTAATATCTTAAGTAAGCGCTTGTTTCCTTAATACCACTAATTAAAATGTACAAACGTGATGCTATTCCATCTCCTGTCGCTTGGGGGCGAAACGCGACATCGGAAGGAGACGCTCCTGCGCCTGCGCAGATGGTGGCGAAAGCGGAAGAGTGGCGTTGCTCTGCGGAGGGAAACGCCAGTGGGTGCCGACATGCGAGCGCGACGCCTCGGTTCACTGCGCTTCTTCGGCGGCTTCGTGTGCGGGGCCGCCGCTGCTACCGCTTCGTGCGTCGCCTCCATGCGGATCTACCGGAGGCGCGTACCGGATCCAGAGCCCCATCCAGGTGCTGTCGGCACATCCCGTGGCGGGGGTTTGACCCGGTCTGACTGCCTTAGTATTCCTGTTAACAAGTGGATTATTATCTGTGCACCGGTTATCATCTGTATTTTCATAATACCTAGTGGTTTATGTTTTTAGGCATATTGTAATGTATTAGAAACTATCTCACATTACCAGAACTGTGAGGGAGCTGATTTAATTTGTAAACCTAGTCCGAGTTCATCTGTATTTCTGATGGTTATTCGTTCTGCAACCTTTGGTTAACTCTTCTAACTGCCTGTATAATTCGGTCTGGCACGGAATTTATTTTTAATGATTGTACCTGGTTTTGCAGTTATGCGTTTTGTATGTGACCTCATACTTTACTATGATAAATTGCGAATTAGGTTCTGTATTTATTAATAAAATAATACAAGTAGCCGGATAGTTGTTGCAAGTTTGTGTAAATCTTGTTTTAATTTTTTTTTTTCCCCCCCACATAGATGATGAACCCCAGAAAGACATGGGTCGATACGGCTTCCCTGTGACGGGAGCCGAAATGCGGCCATATGCGAACCATGTCTTGTCATACGATCAGGTAAAAAAGACACCAAGATGGGTGGCAGAGCACCTGTCAAATGCTAAACTGCAAGGTAAGTAAAACTACAACTGTGAGTTCAGTGTGCTATGGCTGCCATTATGTTCCCTCCCACGATTCAAGGATTCATTAAAGACCTTTTCTATAATATAAAGGGGGGACATGGTCAGGTTTGGTCGCCCCTATCTACTAAGAAAATTAAGAATCATTTCTCTTCCTCTGCAACACCGATAAGTCAGGGGCCCTAAGCAGCTGCTAATTCTGCCTATAGGTAGAGTTGGTCCCCCAGAGGGGGGCCACACATTTGGGATGGCGGGGGGGGGTTTGGTTCCCGACAGCCCCCTTTATGTGTGAAGTTCGCATGTTCTTCTGGAGATTGCTTGACTTTGCTTCTGCAGCCCAGGAACATGCAGTCGTTGAATCGTCAGAAGGTGCGGATACACACCGCTGTTCTTCTTTTTAAATGTCACCTAGGCACCGCTGAGAGGAAGCACTGTAAGTTTAGGCCAGACCCTGGCGTGCCAGGACTCTTCACGGCACACAATGAGGACTACTTAGGGAGCGGCTGGTCCAGGGGTCACATGGCACCGGCTGGAGACAACAAATTCTCTGAGGTATTCCAGAAGGTTCTGTTCATCACGGGGAGTTTCTCTTACGTAAATGGTGAAGTGGGAATGTTTTCCCTCTGTCAGGTGAACAGTACAGGTGACTTAGATTGCTGGATTTGGCTCTATTTTATACCCTGTGCTATCTGCATTCTTTGACGGTTGGTAAAGTACCTTTTATGGTGCTGTTTTAATACTTGGCTTACAGATGCATATTATTGTAAATGTATTTTCTTCCTCTTTTAACAGCAAGCAATGGCTGAAACCTTTTACCTTTCAAATATAGTGCCTCAGAATTATGGGAATAATGCTGGTTTCTGGAACAGGTGAAGTATCTCTTAATGCCCCTCATGAAGTCAGTTGAGATGCACCATGTCTTGACTTTCGCTGATGTCATCCTTGCTTCTCTTAGGCTTGAAATGTACTGCAGGAACCTAACAGAAAAATTTGAAGATGTCTGGGTTATTTCAGGCCCACTGATGATGCCAGAAGTGGGGGCTGATGGGAAAAAAACAATCTCATACAAGGTAATGGATGTGCTGTTGTGCATACCAGCTGAATTGTCTGTTCTGGTTTCTTTAGACAAATCTCTTGATTTATTTACAACTGTGTATTGTATTGGATGCTATGCTGTATTTCCTCCTATACAGTTTGTGGCAGTGCTAACCTGTAATCTTCAATGAACCTAACATAAGGGGTAGAGAAATCTTATCTTTAAAGGTAGATAGGCTAGTACTTATTTCTGCAGCAAGAGTTTAAATGTCAGCTACCTTGTCACAAATCCTGGGGGAGCATGGACTGCAAAAACATTGATTTGCCTCTAAACATCGGGTATCAAGGAAAGCAGAGTTATAGACTGATGCTGGTGGAGGAGTACATGGGGAGGCAGGCTGCCTGCCTCAGAGTAGTAAGGTAAGTAAGGCCTAGTAAGACCCAGATAACGTACGAACTGGGTTGCTTTGCCTGCTCCGATATCTTTCACATTTTTGAGTTTGGGAAAGTACCTCAGAAGCCTGCTGTGCTGGCTTTTGGTGGGGGTACCGAAAGGTGAAGGAAGAGCAGTAACAAGCAGTTAGCCAGGGACTTGTTTTGTTGACAAGTTAGAAAAGCTTTTGTTTTACTTTTGTTTCGTTTGTTATTTTTCTGGGGTCAACTTTTTGTAATTCTCCATACTAAACAGTAGGTGGCAGCATTGGCTTAACAATCTGAAGAGAGTTGTCATCCAAAGATGACACTGCAGACGAGGCTAAACTCGTCTTGGCAAAGAAAATGGTGACATGCTGATTTCATTCTCTACTGTAGTGGTCAGGTATCTCTGGCTGTTGCTGAATTCTTCACACATCAGGCCCAGAGCAGGGCCATTGCTTGGTCCGGTGCACAGGGAACAGGGTTCCGCCATGCGGCAGACAGCTGCCATCTCGCATTACTCAACACATGTGGGAGGCCAGTGTGCCTTTGAAAGCACGTGGACCTCGGCTCTGGCCTCCAAACGGAAGGCTGCCCTCCTGGCGTTCTCAGAATCCACCCCCATTGGTTTTGCATGACGACACAGCTGAAGGGGTCCTGCCAGGGCCTTATCTCGTGTGGGACTGGAGTCTGCAGGGAACATAAGGACACTGCCCACCCTCCCAGTGTTTCCCCAGCAGAGCGCTCTGTATTCAGCCCCTGTGGTCCTTCATAAATGAGAGAGTGGCAGAATTATGTCACTAAAAAGCTAGTGTAGCCTGAAAATGCAAAGTAATTGTTACGTGGACTGGAATGACTGCCATGAAATTCACCAGCAAATTATATGCAGTTAAGACTTGAAACTGAATATTCTCCTGAGATCCAGCAGCCCATTTCTGTCTTCTGTAGGACATGTTTTTGCTCATGTCTCTCATACTATATATGATACTCTGCTAGGTCCTGTTGTTCCTTAAAGAGGACAGACGGGCTTTATGGTGACATTGTGCATACCATTTATGTAAACAAAAATTCAAATAGTAAAACCCTTTTTAACCTAATTTTATTTGCAATTGTGTCTGCTGTCAATTTCTCAAAAACAATTCTAGCTCTAAGTAAGCAACACAATTGTGGGAAGTCACAGTTCCTACTGATGTGACATTTTGTGCATGCCTCTCTTTTGCAGCTAATTGGTAAAGGCGATGTGGCTGTCCCCACCCACCTCTACAAAGTGGTCCTGGCCCAGAGGTCATCATCAGCGCCAACTCTGGCTCTGGGGGCATTTGTCGTCCCAAACCAGCCTATCGGGTACGACCACTCTCTGACCGAGTTCCAGGTGAGCCTCATGGACTTGGAGAAGTTGACCGGGCTCAGGTTCTTCCCCAAGGTGGACCCAGCAGGTCTCCAGAACCTATGCGAGGTGGACACCTGCAAGCTCCTGGACTTCAAGGAGTTCACGCTGTACATAACGGGCCGGAAAGTGAAGGGCGCCAACACTGTGGCGAAGCTGGAGAAGTCCATGTCAGACATAAAGAATTTGGGCATCACCCCCGACGACTATCTGCTCAAGCTCTACCAGCAGAAGAGGGAGGAGCTTCAGGCCAAGGAAGCTGCTCAAGGCAAAAAGCCATAATCTGGAGAGTATCTGATCATCCCACGTCTACTGTGGTACATAACTGAAGATCTTAATGTTTGAGACTAGCAATGTACCTGTTTTGAGGTTTAAAATCATTCTGAAGTTTTTGCTTGAGGGCTGGAGGCTGACAGTTGTTTGAGCTGTAGCCTCACAAATTTTGTTTACATTACAGTTACTTTATATCGCAGATGTTCATCTCAAAAGTAACACACAAGAGGGAGAAGCTCAGATGTCAGGTTCAGCCAGCATCAAGTGAGATTTAAGGCCTTTGCTCAAATACCCTTACAGTGATAGTTACTCTGCCTGCCATGGGGTTTGACCCATGACCATCTAGACATGGGATCAGATCCCTAATATGCTGAGTTTTGGGATTTGACTGTCTTCTGGCACACCCCGACCATATGCTGGATGGAACGTGTATGGAATAACATCTGTTCATTTCTGCCATGTCCATCATACAGTTATTTAAACAGCTTCTTTCCACCACACTTCTAAATTACGGTTTTAGATTTCTAAATTTCTCAACATTATGTGGGGAAATGTAATAAGGTAGCTGTATTTTTAAAAGTGGTTTCTGTGTCTTACACTGAAAATCCAATTCTGTAGCAAATCAAAAAAAAGTTACAAACCTGCCCCTAAGTAGACATGTCAGTTTATTTTTATGTATTTTTTCGCTTCATCAATCTTTTCCAAAAAAATATAATAAAAGCCAATTTTTTTCCTTATATCAATCCAGTTAATTTATGTGCACTCCCAGTAAATCCAATAATACAATATTTTGTCTAAATGTCAAGAGTGGAAGCAATTAATTTTTTTTTTAACTCCTGAATGGTACTGTTTACATATTTGAATTGAGTCAAATCCAAAAAAGCTGTGATCAAGCAGCCTCAAATGTTATACTGCTATTCCGTCAGTTAATCTGAGCACGGATTGGCTTTTCATAACTACTAAAGTTATATTTTTTAGAGTATGAATTGTTATGAATCAATATTATATAATATAAATCAATCATGCATTCGATATTTCATAAAGTAAAACCTCTATGGAGTGTGAAAAATCAAGGTCTTCAGTTGTCACTTTTAGTTATAAAATGATCACCATCGTAATTATTTTTATACCCCTGATGAGCACAGTGGTGACAGAACAGACAAGAGGTCACAACAATCCTCTTTCCAAAGCCTATAACTCATTTTGGAAAATCCCTAAATATTCCTCTAGTGTGTGCTGGGTCTGCACAAAGTCTCCACCCAGTAGGATGTGTCCAGGACAGCCCAGACAAAGGATTATCACGGGGTACCACAACCATATCAGTTATCTGTTGATCCAATGGAACAGTAATTCTATTTTGAGGTCCTTTCAAATGTCTGAACTCCTTCCTTTGTCACATATATTGATTCCAGCAATGCTTGAACTTTCTATAGGAATCTTTGACTGTGATACCTGTTGCTTTAAGCCATGTATGTTGCACATATCTTCTTTATTTTCTAAAGAAGTTAAGCTTGATAATATTCGCACAATAACCTTAGGAGGAGGCTTTTACCTAGGTTTTAAAGATATCTAGCTCATGACTTAAAAGATCATGATCCCCATTGAAAGTTTCCTGTGAAGCAAGCAGTTCTTTGAGTCTCACTGACTTAGTAACTTGGGATATTCTACTACAGTCACCTAGGATCGGTGCCAAAAATGAAGTACCAAGGAAAGTATTCAGGACGTATTCTTAGATGTCGGAGCTGGCAGTCTGAAGTTGTCAAACTAGCCACTCGTTTGTCACGTTCTGAGATAAAAGCAGAAGGCCTCCTCTTTAATGGAGAGTTAACCCTTTACAAGGCAGGCCTTGGAAGTGTTGGCAGAAGCTCTTAACAGCAGGTTTTGGATGAGTATGGCTATGGCGAGTGTTTATTTTTTTTACTTTCTTGATGCAGTTGAAGTTCATTTGAGAGTATTTGGGATGTAATACAATTAGTTGCGGTTTAGAGAACTTCGGTGGCCATTTTATTAATGGCAATAGATTTACGACGAGGCATTTGCCCCCCAGGGAGGTATTTGATTGTAACCGAAGGATTGGCGCAATTAGGAATCCCATCATTCCACATCATTGAGCCAGGTACCTAATCCCCACCAGCAGGCCTGCTGCTGAAAGCACAGAACCTGCCCCTAATCCCAGCCAGTCACCACCATGCTGCGGTTCCCGTTTGTGGTTTGCAAATTGGAGACAATCGGGCCGAGGGGACCATTGAGAAGTATCTGCAGAATTACATTTAAAATTAGCTGCGTCCCGGCAGCATGGAGCTCTTTTCCTCTAGCTAACAGCAGCTAAGTGTTCTTGTGCATCAGGGTACACACCATCACCTGCACCGTGACAATTCAGCAGGTTTATTCTCAGCCTGACGCCTCAGACAGCTTTTTGAGAATGGTGGATGGTGTCTTGTGTAGAAGCCAGTGGACAGCAGTAGATCACCATGGATGGCTTGCTTTGGCAGCAGATGGCTCTGTAGGGGTGCTCCCCCAGTCGAAACATTCTGTGTGGCCGTGTCATATAATTATTCTCGATCACATAAGCCATTAGCTTTGCTTTGGCGTGAACCCTGATTTACAGACATAAACTAACATAATATGTATTTTGATCATTTATGAATTGAGAGTTATGTTGTCTTAGTTCAGGCATTAGCTATTAATTCAGACATTATAGCTTTATAATATAGCTTAAACACCATAGCACAATTAAATTTCCACCCAGTTTGACCTTTATTATTTTTATTATTGTTGTCAGGCTCTCTGTAGTGTGTGGTATGAAATGACAGGACAGTAGTTTTCATTCATTTTTCTTTTTGTTTTGTTTCATACCTTCTTATCCATGTCCTGGAGCCAATCCCATGAAGCATGGTGCGCAGGCATGGACCGCACGCCAGCCAATCACAGGCTGCACACGCCCACAAAGGGACGTTTAGAGATGTTGATATAACTAAAGCATGTCTTTGGATCGTGGGGAGGAACACGGAGATGCCACATGGACATGGAGAGAACATCCAAACTCCTCACACGCAGAGCTGGGACACATTAATAGTCGGCCCTGGAGGTGTGAGGCTACGGCGTCGGCAGCTGCAGCCCGTTTTGGGTCTCGCTCTTCCTCCTGTGTTTCCTGGGATAGGCTGCTGAACTGCTGCTGAAAGGTGCTTTCAGCGTGACATTTAGACTTACTCAGGGTTTAAAAGGCTAAAGGTTTTAGATACCAGCCCAAGTGCACTTTCATTTTAAACCCAGGTCCTGAAAAAATAAATTCAGGATTTTTCCGCTTTGTATACATGTATACGTTGCTTTTCTGTACAGCTTCTCTGACATCTCATTACATTGCCGGCTCTTTCCCGGACTTAGCAGTAACTAAGACTAAAGACTAACACTAATTAACATTAACACTACAAGAAAACTGAATAATAAATTAATAAAAAGTGGGGCTTCTAATGAACAAGTTAAGTCTAGCTGTACAGAAATAGCAGAC
>JAABNY020000001.1:22580494-22618310 GCA_015164015.2 Brevimyrus niger
GAGTTGCCTGGATGATTGGGTGCACACTGATTACCTCACTAGTCCTTTTTTGTGCCCGCTCTTTTTAGTTAGTTGTTAATTAGTTGTGGAGGGCGTGGTTAATTCTGCGATAGTCGGGCAGAGCTCTTGCAGTTTGCAGTATTTGCGATACTGCCGTTGTCCCTGGCGTACTGCAGCGTTTATATGATGGCTGTATTGTTTCATCGTACCCTGATCAAAGCTTTACAATGATGACATTTTTATAGGAAGACACGCGTTCCTCGCACCATGTCAGAAATGCGATCAGACATGCCGGGAACCGCCACTCCTTTGACATATCGTGCCACAGACTCATGGGGGGACTCGCCGCCCCCGCCCCCGGGGACCGCGTGCTCTTCCTCCGGGTCGCCCCAGAGACCTCATCATCGGCCGCGCTGTCATGGTAACCCCGACACGGCAAACACGCGTCTCTCAGGCTCCGCGGGTCGCGGCACACGTGGGGCGCCAGGAGGAGGAGAGGAAATGCACCGGATGCAGAGGCGCTGCGCCGCGCCGGCCGTCGGTGTGCGTCATCAGACGTCCGAATTCATGATTCAGGAGTAGTATGTTTTGACAAAGTACTTCACAAGCTCTAATATGTCACATTGTGACTTAAGCTCACGTAAAATATGTTTGAAACAGGGACGTCACTAGGATTATTTTAGGAGAGCTTAAGCCAATAAGGATTGTGTTCCGAGGCGACCTCATCATGTCTTGGAACTAAAGGCTGGAATTCCAACATGGCGTTTCAGGCAGATTACAGAAGAGTGGATTTTGGCCTTGTGTACATACATGCCTAGCAGCCTAAATGTAAAAAATTAAGAATATTCAGACATTAATTGCAGATTTAAAAAAAAAAGTTTAGTTTTAAAAACTCACGCAGTGTATTCTGACGATAGCTTGACCTGGCTTTGACAAAACAGCTGAAAAGCGGAAATTAAAATGGGGGAAAAAAAAGCTCTTTACTGGATCCCACGGGGAAGTTTGCAAAAAAAAAAGAAAAGTCAAGCAACAAACTAAGCAAAACAAACTTTTTATTTTAAAGTTGCAGGAAATTTCTTTTCAGTGGTTTGCACAAATGGAAGTAAAATAAATCTGCTCGCCTGCTCCCTTTCTCCGCTCTGCCAATGGGTAAACCAAACAAAGGTCGGGGAAGGAATTTCCGCAGCAAACCTGAGTCTGAGGAACTGGGCACCCTTTTCAATCCGGCCCTTGCTGTTTGCCTCTCACGCTGCGCTACCACCTGCTTCCAGTGGACCACTTTTCTTTCCTGCCCCCGGGCCGCCGCTGAGGTGTTAAGAGAAAAAAAACAGCCGTCCCTGGGTGAGGCCTCAATGGCTGAGGGCTGGCCAGGTGTGACTAGCTGCCCCTTGGCGTCCACGGGCGTGCATGGCCCCCGTCGCTCGCCAGACGGCCAGGCACAATTGCATGCTCAGTAAAAGGTCGCTGCTGCCGGTTCAGTATAGTGTCTACCCCGCTCACGTCTGGCCCAAAACTGTAAGCCCATGTTTTGGTGTATTCTCTTTGCCTGATTGAAATCTGGGAGTATCTCTTTTTAGTTTTAGTATCTCTGTTCTTGTGTGTTGTATTTGTTCTCTGTCTGTAATCCTTAATTGTCTATTGTCAAGCTGTGCTGAGAAAAGAATTCCATTGGCTTTGCCAGTGTGGCAGTAAAAATTCAGATTCTGATTAGCGCTGATGAAAAATGATGTCCTTAACTTGGTGATCATGTACGCTGCCCTCTGTCATGTTAGAATATTATTCCTGAGTTGTTTCCGGTGCTATTGCAATTCACAGTATATCTTTTTATGATTTTTTTTTTTTTTTTTTTTTTTTTTTAGCTAGCTCACTTTAAGTATTTGTTTATGCTGTTCTATATCATGGTATTTCATTTTATTCCATAGTTTCTTGTTTTTCCTACTCCCGTTGTTGCGGTATTGAATTAGTTATCTGTTGGGCACAGCTAAAGGCAGTTATGGGTGTTCTTAGAAAAATAATTGGTTTAGCGATTCTGCTGTTTAGTTAGAACTGAGAGAAATGTTTATAAACGCCTGCTGGTCTCTTCACCCCATGTGTGTAACACCTCCTAATTATGTTTTTTCTTCTTCTCTGCTTTTACTTGCATTTGCAGGCAGGGGGCAGCCCTGTAGGATTTGGTTGGGATGGTGTACAATGGCAGGCGTTCTCAGGACTACTTGAGGGCCGCCCTGTGGAGGAATCCGCCAGCACATGGTGGAGATGCCGCACAGCTGCCCGTCCCTGTTTTCTGGCGCCCCATGACATCCCGAGCAGGCGGCCTCGTGGAGGCTGAGGCAGGTGTGACATGTCCCGTGTGAGAGAGGCTGACTCAGAGGCCGCGAGGCCGTCGCTGAGGATTAACTGAAGATTGATTTATTAGCATGAGTAAACCTGAATGGATGACATGGCTTTGAAGGCCTCAGAAGTAACGCTGCTGTGAATCATGCACGAATGACAGGCAGCGTTAGGGCTGATTCACAGTGATGTTCAGCTTAACACGCATGTGCTGTGTGTCCCTCTTTCAGGAGTTTCTGTCTGCTAGTGGCTGCTGCTTTTAATAACTAAGGGTTTCCAGCGGAACATTACAAACATTTCAGAAAGCTACAGGGACTCCCTGAAACCTTCCAAATTGTGTTGGCCATGATGGTGTTTATATAATTAGTTGTTGTAACAACAGTGACTTTTTAGAAATAATATTTTCTTTACCTAATGAAGAATAAAATTCAAACCTATAAAGGTATTTCATAGATATAAAGGCTTGCGCTGTTGTGCCATTAATATTTTTGTGTATTAAATCTACAGAGGTTTTTCATACTGAGATTGTGTATAGTGTACTGTGACCTTTGCAATTTTAAATTTTATTGTAACACAATCTGATCTTTTATTTTCAGCAATTTCATTATCAGTTTATTTATATATACACTTACTGAATATTGATATGTTAGGGACTAGGGATGCACTCGGGACAGAATTCCAGTTCATCAAAGGGCACATACACAAATTGATGTATGAGCCCACCCACCCAGCAAGGGCAGCCTTCGAACCCTCAGCTGTGGAAGGGGAAGGTGATCGCCCCCGTTGAACCACCGAGCTGCAGCAACCATGCTTAGTCAATTATAAAAATCTTAAATTTTATTAAGGCCAGCTATACTTCATGATTTCGACTGCAAGGAATTCTGGGATAGAGCCCTCTTCCATCCCCGGTCACCATGGGCCAGCTGTGGGATTCCTGAGATTTCAGGACAAGAGTCCTTGCATTCCTAACGTTAACGAGACAGGAACGATGCAGCTCATTAACACACATCCCCATCCCCCGGTGGTGCAGATAGGTCGCCTTCGGCTAGGGGCGACCGTCCTGGTTCTGGCCTGCAGGGTGGGCCTTTCTGCTATTCTTGGTGCTCTTTGGGGTCATGGTTCATCTTTACTCTGTCCACTTGACTCCGGTTACATACATTTCCAGTCACTTTGGGACATCAAATAACCCCAGTACGTCCTGACTTCTCTCGTACCCTCTAGAGTACTACTGCCCCCTGCCAGGAGAATTTATTCTGTGTGTGGCTTTTAATTATAAGCTTTGCTTAGGTATTTTACGGAGACGGTGAAAGGCAGCTCAGTTTCTTTTTGCTCATAATTTTCTGCTATTAGTGCATTTCTCTACATGGATATTGCATTTTAGATGTATAATAGCTTTATAACGATACGTAATATAGACATAATATATATAAAGATATTACTCTATGAACTTATTTGTTGTTCATTTTTGTTTGTATGCTGCAAAGCGTAGATTTTGTTTGACCATTTTGCTTACCTTAGCTCACTTGTTTCTAGAGGTAACTCTTGGGTGAAAATTGTTGAAATGTTAATGTTGTAGTGTTTTTAAACTTTGAAGCTTAGGCAATATTCCACAGTCAGTCAGTCCTTCGAAATAACAAAAGTACATGCAAGTATATTGCCTCCAAAATTCCATCAGAGGATATTTGTTTATCCCCTCTGATTATAAAAGCTTTTTTTCCTCATTTACTTTCAGGAGACCTAGAGCGCACTATATCTGTACAGTTTAATAGGTACACCTGCTTATTAATGCAAACAGCCTGCTCTTCCAAGCAGGGTCCAGAGGTTCAGAATCACATGGCTGCAACTGAATACATGCAGAACAGAGACAGGGTCAAGAGTGTGATTGTCGGTGCCAGACATGGTAGTTCTAGCATCTCAGAAATGACCGTCCTCCCTGGCATTTTCACACGTCGCTGTGTCGAGAGTTTACAGGGGATGGTGCGATAAACATAAAAACACCCAGTCAGCAGCAGTTCTGTGGGTGAAACTGCCTCGTTAATGAAGGAGGTCAGAGAAGAATGGCCAGACTCGTTAAAGCGAACAGGAAGGCCACAAGTACAAAAATAACAGCTTGGTACCACAGCGGCGAGCAGAAAGGCTTCTGTGTACATGCAATTTGTCTCTTCTTGAAGTGATTCTGGATGCAAAATGGGTACCTGCTAGGTACCAAATAAAGTGTGTTCTACCCAGTACTAGGTAGGTTTACCTAATAAATGAGGTCCCACCTGGTACAACAGTCACCCTCCCCACCAGTTGACAACTATTAAAATCTATGTAAACATTTGGGTTGTGACTTAATGACCAAAAACTGTGGGTCGTGTGGTTAAATCATATTTACCTAGATAGTTGAAGCTGTATTTTCCTGATACCTCCTCTTCTCAGGAAGGTTTAAAAAAAATGTTGTTAAAAAAATATATTCCCAGAATCGTGGCTGAGCTTTGAGGGATGATAAGGGCACCGGCCACATCAGAGGCTAACATCTCACATCACTTAGCCCTGTCTGTCTTCAGCCCCTCCTGATACTCGAGGCCTTCCATGTAGTGGTATGGCCCTGATGTTCTCGAAGGCCATGTTTTGCGCCCACGGGCCGCCAGACTCTCCGGCGACAGAGATGACTGCGGTGAGGTTGCGATTTTCACCATTAGAGGTATGCGTTAGCATAATGTCAACATAAGTATATTGGGTATCTGATTTGCAGTATTAAAAGATTGTTAGAATATCATGCTAGAATATCATCTTATTCAGGAAAACTTTTATATTAGGTGTATTTTCTGATCTTAATACATCTGCTACTATAATGTCATGCCTGATGCCTTAACCTGGATTTAATATGTGAGAGGTGATACCACTGTAGTGGGGAGGTTCTGCAAGGGCGGATCCCAGATTATATACATTTTGCTTAGATGGCAAGTCAATTATATATAGGAATTGCCCCTTAGCCCTAAAAAGGGCCTTTCTATTCTTCTAAGAAGGAGCATTTAGCATCAAAAAAGATTATTTTTTGAACTGTGTATGAGTGCCTGACTGGTGGGATCTAGGTGTTTATGATCAATGCATCTTGCTATAACTGTCACCGTGATGTCACTGTGTTCAAGATTCATGACCTTTCAGTCATTTCACCTCTTTTCCTGCTGAAGGGTTACAGGTTATCAACATAAACATGTTTGCAAAACCTGGTAAACCTCATCGTCCATTTTCTTTACTGATCCATGCATCATCTCATCTTTCCTGTTCTCTAGCCAGCTGTGTATTTTTGATGCAATTAAGAGGTGACTTTCGCATGTTCTCACATTCTCCAAAGTGTTTTTTTCTCGGTCTCTAAACAGTGAGAATTCTGTCTTCTGGGTTATGGCTGATCTGAATTCATACTAGTCAATACACTTTCTGATTGCATGTTTTATTTAACAGCCTGCTCAGTCTTCGCCAACCAATTCCTTAAGTCGAGTAGTTTAGCTGCGCCGTTGCACCACGAGTGATTAGCGCCGAGCAATGTAGCCTTCGAGAAACTGCCGATACCTCCCACGACACACCTGCTGAGGAGGATGGGGGTGAATTCATTTCCTATGCAGGTGGGTCTTTTCTAGAAGGTTTTTCTCAGTGAAGGATTCATGAGATGAAGCCTGTTTTGTTGACTGGTACATAACTGGTACATTGTGTTAACTGGTGGGTGGTGTATGGCTGTGTTAGGACTCTCGATGATGTGTCTTAAATCGGATGCTTGCTGGTTCAAATCCCTAAGCTACCAGAGTGATTTCACCATTGGGCTCTTGAGCAAGACCCTTAACCATCAATTGCTGCAGGGACTGTCTCTGCACTCTTGCTTGTAAATCTCTTTGCAGAAGATCACTTGCTAAATAAATAAATGTACATAGGATGGCATGATGGGTAAGCCCTAGTTCACACTTCACTTTTCTGTGTGTGAATGGTGCATGCAGTTTCTTTTGTACACCCTGCATTTGTCTGTGGATGCAGATGGTCACGGTTGGTGCATGCATACAGCAGTGACATTCCAGCGCACCAGGAGAGGGAAAATGTACTGCAACAAACATGAATACAAGCAGTGTAGTGAAACAGGTTCAATGAACAATCTTATAGTTGTTAGTTTACGCTTGGACGGTATTAAGGTAACATGGCATAGCACGCCATTTTGAAATCCTAGCAGCAAAATTAGCCAAGAACCTCCCAGCCCCCCCTCATACCCCCACTCACCATTGCTCTGTCACCCCGTTCAGGTAATTTAATCCCAGTATGTCGCTTTTGATGTCTGGACCGTATTTAGGAACTACACATGCAGGTACCTTGTCACCTTCTACAACTATTCTTCTTCTGCTCTCTTTTGGCCTCTGCTTGTGAGAAAGTCAGGTTAGGGGTTCGAATCTGGTTCTGAGTGTTCATGTGGCACTTGCGTGTTTGCAGTCCAAAAATCATGCACTAATGCACAGTGATATAGCAGAATTTTCCTGAGTGCGTATCCTGCGATGGACTGGAATCCTGTCCAAAGTATCCCAACTTTGTCTCCTCCAAATCCTGGGACATGCTCCCAACTCACTGCAGTCCTATAGATATATACATATAGAAGATATATGGATGGTTGTAATGTACAGTAGCACAGGAGCTGCATGTAGTATTACTCTGTTCTGGACTCGTCCCACAAATGAACTGCTACATCAACAGCAAGCTTTTGCTGTCTTGGTGATCGATGCTGGCTGGTCTGTTTGTTTTACAGTAGCCAGCATCTTCTAATTATGTGAACAGTGAGTAACAATTTGAGTCACTGCTGTATTAAAGCTGAGTAATAATTGCTGTATGTACATAGTTAGGGCATTAAAGTTTGCCTGTGTGATTTATTATGCAATGATAAGCTATAACAGTATATCCCTTTTTAAAAACAGAAAAATGGTCTTGCTGGTACAGTATACATGCCAACATAATGTTACTAAGGTAAAGATCCCATGACCAGTCATGCCGAACATCAAACAACTTAGAGAAACAGGCTTGTGCGTAAGCAAATATGTGTCAGCAAATGTGTATCAGAACTTGCAATGATAAAAAAATAAATCATAATCTGATAGGAATTCAAGGAAATTGTGGCAAGACCTTTATTATCAAATACAGAAGTCATACTGGAAAGCATTTCGGGTGGGGAGTGTTGTGATGATATTCTGTTATCTGCCATTGGTCTTATAAAAGTATCAGAAAAACAATTTGGCATTAAATAAAGAGAGTGGCAAGTTACATTTTCTTTACCCCTGGAAAAAAAGGATGAAAGTGTTAGAGGGTTGTGTACAAAGACCTTGTGTCTGGATGCTTTTACTGTGGTTAGAAAGTCAGAGGAAGCCTGGAAAGACGGAGTGAAAGATCCTGCTTTCACATGGTCCTACCAGCACCTCCCATACTGAGGTGGAGCAGACCCACCCATGTGGAGCTACAGACAGGCCTGCGAGGATTCAACCCAGACACCTCCTTCAAAATATACAATTCAACAAGCTCATATTCATGTCATCTGATTTCATAAAGAACAATCATGTACTTACAGTTAAAATTGTTTTACAATACTTTAGGAAAGTATTACCATAGAAATTATTTTACAGAAAAACATAATTTAAAATATATAAAGACAGGACAAAGCTAAAGAATTTCAGCATATTAAGTCCTTACCCTTATGAGGTAATTCACTATGAAACAATAGGGCAGTTTTGTCGTGATTTCTAGATTAAATGTTTTGACCAACTGTGCTTATCCCTTGTTTTCCACCAGAGAGTTAATTGGAAATGTATCTTTGTGTGTAAAAATCATTTCATATTTACAAATGGCTAACTCTTAATAAAAAAGAACACACCTTACTACAGTGATTTTGAGGACAAGTCCTCCAACCTATCTGGATTTTTCTGGGAGCCCTTTTCTGGAGCTCTGGCTACATTGAGTTTGGTTTTCCTTGAGGTACAGAGGTTGAGAGCTTGAGAGTTACATACCTCCTGGATTCATCCATTGGCATTGTCACTGAACCACCAAAAGAAAGAATGGGTAAACACATTTTACACACAGTGACACAGTACAGACAGTGCAGCGGAGTGAATCATGTCAGGTCAGTCAAATGTAATTTTTATGATACAGAACATTATAACAAATATTAATTGGGGGAATAAAAAAGATACGTCCTGAATATCTGTTGTGGATGTGCTTTAGGGCCACTGTCTTATTCCATGGTGTGATCCCCCCCTTTAGAATTTTCTGAATTTCACATTGTCAATTTCGTTAATGGCACTAGCTCAGCTGGTCCTGATGCAGCAAAGTGATGAGCCTGATGGTCAGGTCGGGATTCCTCTTCTAAAACATTGTGTTGGGTTTCTACCGAAGTGTATATTTCCAATGGCAAACCAGCCTTTCTCTGATCTGTCCAGATGTCAGATGTCCTGTGGAATATCAGGGTGTCCAGAAGCTCTCACAAGTCTTCCATTTTGACAATTGAGGCCAACGTTTGAGTACGAACATTAACTGTGATTGGAGTTGTCTTGCAGATGCTTAGGATTTACTCTGTGTTACTTATTAGAAGATTCCTCAGGGAGTTGTTAAGGGAAGATTATAGTGGGATGACAGCAACTGTTATGGTTACTGTGAATTAATTTATGACTCTGTAATGAATAAACATGCTTCAGCATCCGAAACACATTATCCAGATAATACCCATCTTCCATAACTGTACCAAGGATTCACACACTATACTTACTAAGTACTTAGTTTCCGTTAAACAATTATACAATAATATGTATTTGCAATTAAAATTATAATCTGGCTGGCAAATTATTTGCTTCAATGAAAATGAATTACATTTTATTCAATTAATTACAATTAATATATTAATATCAATGCATGTTATTCATATTAAACAAAAAGCCTATTCAAGCTTTTGATCTTATAAACCAAACTACTCATGCTTTGAAACCAGCATTATCATTTGTACTCCATATAAGTTTTTGACGGCCTAAATTAAATTATTTTATAATAACCATTATCACTTAGACCGTTATCTTTACTCTACATACATAATTTACTTTTTGTCATGCAATCTAGCAGGGGATAAAAAAAAAAAACGATATGCAATATATAGTATTACAATATATAAAACATATAGTGTACAATATATAAAATATAGGTACAATATACATACCAAATGGTGTATTGCAAAAAAAAAAATGTAAAGGACTATAAATGACAATCACAAATACAGCTTCATAAGTGAGTTATTTTAGTTTGAATACTATTTATCATTATGTATCAGAAAAGAAGGCAGTCTGACCAATCAGTGCGAGGTGGCTTACAGATTTCTGATATGTCGGTGCATGTACATCAGTCAAAAAAACACTAAATTACATAGCATGCCACGGGGAACAGTTTAAAAAAATATTACAAACGTAGAGAACCTGCAAAGAATAACTGCAAATTAAAACTTGCTGGCAGACAAGATGAACACAACACAAGTATGAACTCAGGAATTATTGCAGAACTGAATCAGCACCTGTGTGACCCAGTTGCAATAAACCTGCAAGTCGTAAGCTTCACAAAGCTGAAATTTATGGCAGGGAACTTAAATGATTTGTATCCAAGGCATAAAGATGTATTACTTGGCGTACAGAACATCAACTTTGCTATGTCTAGACGTCCATGTTTACTACTGGTGAACATGGCTGCAGATGGACAAACATCACATGGGAGTGAGTAGGTCTGCTGATAGCCCTTCATGATTGTATAACGGTCAAAGAATACAAAGCCTTTTTACAGGACCAGGAGCAAACATGATAAATTCCAGCATGATAATACCACCATGCACACTGGTAAACAAATCGAAGGGCAGTTTCAGGAATACCAAAATGAATCATTTAGATCATTTCCTTTATGTCATTTCCTGTAACAGCTAACATCATGGTAATTTAGGCTAAACTCTGTCATCCTTATCAAGAATCAGCCGGCAACTCCACCTACACAGAACTGCAATGCAAATAGTCACATTGCAAATTGTTATGTTCTGATTTTCTGTATTTTCTTGCTTTGCCTATAGAAACCGAGTTTTCATTATGGCATTACGCAAGCATCAGATTTTCATCCTGGTACATTTTTACGACAGGCATTTCATCATGCGGGTGCAGATCAGTCAACCTCCACGCATATGCTGCAGGGACATCTGCAGATTTAACAATTTCCTTCCATTTTTGAATGGGATGTCATTTTTTTTCTCCTCCCGTTGCAGAGTAAGCAGTATTGTCAAATCAGGAGAAGTGACCGGCTTAATTAAAACCAGCTTCTAGTCTCCATCACTGAAGTACAACCCATTTTTGGGATGTCAGCGTGCTGGGTGTGAAATGACTTTCTGTCAGATTAGCTCTATGAATCTCAGCATGACTATGTATTACACACATATCTTAACATATGTTCGTCATGCCAATGTGCAGTTAGCCAGATAAAAATCAGGGCTGGCTCCAGGGGGTGTCGACCTGGCCAATCCGATCCTACTCTGTCAGAAGTCCCTCCCCCAGCCTCCTTAGATAAACCTGTGGCCCACCCAGCACTTCAAAGCTGGAGCCAAACCTGATCGAAACCAAATGAAAAAAAACAGAACGTATGTTTGGCTTTTTTGGTTACTATGTATGATGGGATAGTCCAGAATTCAGATCGTGCAAATATCTATGTTGTTGTACAGACTAACTTCAATATACCGATCCCCAAATCAGTCGAAATGAAATTAATAAATGTTTTACACCTGTTCTGCTAGACAATGTGCTGAGGACAGTTTAATGCCATGTCAACAAAAAAGGACCCACAGTTAGTTTCATACGTCAGAAAGTCTTTTTTTTCCTCTTCATGCTTGGCATCCAGTAGAAATGTTTTCTTTCCAAAGCAGACTCCTGATGTTGTCTTGGTCATTGTCTTGTACATCCGTTCAAGGGAAGTAGTGTTTCAACAAAGACCCAGCAAACCAATGACATTAATGGCTTATGTATCATTGTACCATAGGGTTAATCCCTGTTCCCTGTTCGTAATAATAACTTCATGCATTACATAAATGTATATGTAAATTAATATTGCTTCCATATTGCCCAAACTGTAATAATAATAATAATAATAATCATCATCATCATCATCATCTTTTCACATTGAAAAAGACAGGGATAGGGCTACAAGACTGATTTTCTCTGAGAGTGTGTCTAAGATTCAACAATTACGTGTTAAACACTTTGCATAACTTTCTCGCGTTTCTTTAAGATGGCAATACTGGTCTAAAGAGAAGATTTTGCTCTGTGCTCTGAGTGTGTAACATTATAACATGGTTTGTCGTGGTAACCATAGATTGTTTACTTCATCACGCGTCAACATCAAATGCCAAGCACAGTGTTTAAAATTCATTTAGACGTGATGAGCAGTGTGTAGCTTACAAATATACAATTTATTTTTACAAGTAATAAGTTACTTCGATATTTAAAAATACATTCATTTGTTTGTCTTTACAAACTAAAAATAAAGAAAACATTAACTTTAATGTTCAAGTTTGGACATTGATTAAGTATGGAATTTTTGTAATACCTTCATTTTAAAGGTAAATTATTCTTATATTGATTAAAATGATGAGAATATGTGTAACTTCCATTATTGAGATCTGTACACTGTAGGTATCTTGTTGTGGTATTTCAAAGACTAAATGTGTATTTATACAACATATACACCAACCTAAAAGTTAACCAATTACAGGTTTGAATGGCACAATTAATGAAGTGCCTGCAAATTTTGTAGAACTGTAGACAACTTTACACTTTAGGATCACCATGTCAAACTGACCTCATTAAAATATTTTCTCATTGAACACACAATAATCCTTGACCATTAATTGGAATTTATAATGGACTGAATCTATGAAATGTACATTTTGTATATGTCAATATATTTTTATCCCTTTATCTCATTGTATTACCCCCTGTATTACCACCAGTTTAAGCTACACATGCTTTTAAATTCTTAACGTGGACGATTAAACACAGATCATTTGAAACCTGACACCATTTATCTCATTAAAAAAGGCGACTGTAAATACAGCCATACCCGTATTAATCCTTAAAAGAAACGGACATAACATCCTTAACGTTGCACCTCGATAAGGAATCAATACCAGGCACGCGCTGAAGCTATTGCTACGAAATGAAGCCCTTTTCACATATGTGCAAAGCGCTTAGCTGATGAGGACAATTTACAAAATTGGATGAAAAAAAAATCTGCAAAACTAAAAACAGTAAAAATGCAAGAGTGTCGCATACCTGACTAGATGTCTCCAGATAATAAATAATTAGGCTAGTTATTGCTAATTAAAATCAGTGTTCCTCACTGGGCTTCTCAAGGATAATCATCTGGAAGTAGTGGTCTTGAATTGCACTGTCTGTACACAATACAGTCAAAGCATATAAAAACACATCTTAAATAATTAATAAATAAAACTGTCCCTTCGTGCCCAATAAAATATTAACACGCAGGTCTTTCTTTTGCCTTAAATTCATTAGCTGGCATACATATTGGGAAATAGGTTGGATCCTGTCAACCTTTGTCCTTAAAATTTTATTGAAAATGATTGTCACATGCTTATCAGTGGAATATGGCTAATGAAAATAAAATAAAACAAATTAAAACATGCTAGGCATAAAACTATGTGTAAACTCAAAGTGCGACAATGCCAAAATGTAGCTAAAAGTACAGTATTTTATTTCAAAAGTTTTAAACCTGCCCTTTTAATATGTTACAGTGTGGTAACATTCCACTTTTATTGCAAACTATCCCAATTGCAAAAGAGACATTTTTTTTTTACATAGAAAAATATCAAATATAATATTACTCCTATGAAAGACTGATAACGTATACAAGCGTTATACTTTGCTATCAGAATTACGTTACATTTGTTGTTTTTTTCTATGACTTAAAGCTGTACGTTATCATAAGGAATCACACCAATATAAGTAAGACCTTTAACGAATGCAAACAGTCAGGCATATTTTGTTGATATTGATAAATTGTAGTTCCTTGTCTAATAAAGTATTATTACATTGGTGATATAATTATTGTGACCCTGCAGGTGTCTTCTGTGCAAATAATCCTGTAGCATGTTTTGTTTTAAGCATAACAGAAGGTTGTTGGGGTTGTCGTTTTGATATACTTTTCTTTTGTGTGCTCCAACAAAGAAGGTTTAAAATTTTTTTAAAAAAAAGTAATTATATATTCTTCCGCGATACCTTGTAACTAACAACCAAGGGTTAAGCGTGATATAGTCAGTGTTGTCTGATATCTGTTACATTCAGTAAACCCAAAAAAAAAAAAATTCTAACCAGCACTATAAATATGTCTCACGGTCAAAGTCAGGATAAAGGAAGCTTTCACTCAAGTCAGTGCTTTTGGAGTCTGGTATTAGAAAGGGGAAAAGGTCTATATGAGCCTTAGTCACACTGTCGTAAGATGGTGGTGACGAAGTCATAGACAGCGCCTCCACCATCCCTGTTTCAGGTCCATAGTTTTCCTGTATCATAGAGGCTATGAGGCCTTCCTTTTCAGGGGCCTCCTCTCCTTCTATTCCAGAGGGTGTGTTGATCTGCCGGTAAAAGAAAGAGGCCTGTTTCATCTGCCGCCGGACCAGATGCCTCCTGTACGCCCTTTGGATAACGACAGCTGATAGCTCTTCCTGCTTGCGCCGGAGAGTTGTGGTTATAGGCTCATAAGAGCGCTTGGACGGGTTGGTCAGCATGAACTTCTCTTCCATTTGCTGCTTCAAAGCGTCCATTTCCCCAGACTCTCCCAAAACCCTTTTGGTTAAAGCAAATAAGATATCCAGGCAGTGGATCTTGTCCCCACTGACCATGGGTAGGTCCATTGAGATGAGTTTTAATTTGTTGGGCTTGGAGATGCGCAGCGGTTCCAACAAAGTGTCAGCAAAGTCGGACAGCTTGGAGTACTCAATGAACTGCGTGGCCTCTGGGTCGAACTTCTCCCATACTTCATAGAACATTTCGAAATCATCCTCACTCAAAGGTTCCGTGCTCTCCTCTGTAGCCACACTGAAGTTCTCCAGGATGATGGCTATGTACATGTTCACCACTATGAGGAAAGATATGATGATGTAGGACACAAAGAATGTGATGCCCACAGAAGGGTTCCCACAATTCCCTTTGGCATTGGTGCCAGAGTGTACAATATTGGGATCACACTCTTCCGGAGAATTGTTCAGGATGGGACTGAGCAGGGCATCCCACCCAGCTGATGTTGTGATCTGGAAGAGGCAGATCATGCTGTTCCCAAACGTCTCGAAGTTGAACATGTCGTCGATCCCGCCCTGTTTCTTGACATAGGCAAAATTGGACATACCGAAGATGGCATAGATAAACATTACCAGGAAAAGCAGGAGGCCGATGTTGAACAAGGCCGGCAGGGACATCATTAAGGCAAAGAGTAAAGTTCTGATTCCTTTGGCGCCTCGTATAAGTCGGAGGACACGCCCAATTCTCGCGAGTCTGATGACTCTGAAAAGAGTTGGCGACACAAAGTATTTCTCTATAATGTCAGCAAGAACAATACCTGCAAGAAAAAAAAAACACACACACAAAATTCCCTGTTATATAACATGTCCTCCTTATCTACAGAGTAAAAGCTATGCAAAATACAGGATTATGCCTTTGCTGGAACAGTTCATTTAATAAACTGAAAGATCTGCTGTATGCACAATTACATTAACGATTGAACTGAGGATTGGTGAAAAACTTCTGCTGAAAAATATTTGCTTTGAATTAATGCATCTGGTACTCTTTTGACAAGTGAAAAACACAAGAAATAAAATTACCCTTGAATAAAAATCCATTATGTCAGCTGTAGACCACGACGTTACTATTATGTAACCCAGTGCTTTCTGATGCTTTTGTACAATTGCTAACGCTTATCCTGGCATTAAAGCATATAACGTGTATCTCATGTCTTACAGCCGAAGATAGGATTATGGTGTGCCACACTACTTTGATCATTCTATCATTTAATGCATAATGCAGTACAATGATATGGCACTAACTACAGAATGTCCAGCTGTTCATTATTTTATATTACTTTTGCACTGTCTTGTATTGTGTTGCACCATCTGTATTGATTAACACTGTGTTTTGTAATCTCTTTGTAAAGGCCCTTTCACATGCAAATGCGACATGAGCAAAAAAACATGAATTTGTGAAATATTTGGATGCAAATTTGATGGATAAAAAACTCACACCAAATATGATGTGAATTTTTTGCAACTGAAAAAGGTTGCATACTGAAAAAAGGTCAAACTGGTGAAAAGCACTAGCTGCAGTGATCGAATTAAACTCGAATCCAAAAGATATTTTAATCAAAACAAAAGATTGGTTTTCTTTCTGTTCAAATAAACTGATCACGTGTGCTGACAACCAATTCATCATTCATCCAAAAACATGCAGAAATCATGCTCTCTCCAAGTAAAAAGACCATGACCATGTAAATGTGTTGGATAAAAGCCTTCACAGAAACATGCTTGTTTGCAATGGAATTATGTTGTTCAGTTTTTTCGGGCGAAAAAATTGGACTCAGCATAAAAAGATCTTAACCCAGTGTGGTGGGGAAACTAAGCATTTCAATGCACCTACTGCAAATAGCCAATAAAGATCTTGTGTACAATGTGTATATGAAAGTAAAATAATGGCTGAATTGTAATTTGTTAAGGATTCTACAATTTGACATTTTTGGTTGTCAAGAAATTTTCAGTTGCAAAAATTAGCTATTGATGAATCATCGGTGATACTTCAACGCACCTACAATGGAGAGGATGACCACAACAAAGTCAAAGATGTTCCAGCCAACCGTGAAGAAGTAGTGGCGGAGGGCAAAAATTTTCATGAAGCATTCGGCTGTGAAAATTACAACAAAGGCTAGGTTGATCTTGTAGAGAATGTCAGTCATGCCCTTTGGCTGTTCGTCAATCTCCACCATCATGGTCAGCATGTTTAAGTTAATAAGTATCATGATTATGATGTCAAAAGCTTGCTTGGATACCAAGTCGAAGACAAATCCTTGCAACTTGTTCTGCGTAGTTGGGAAAAAAGTACAGTTATTAATAACTAAGCTCTATCGGTTCATTAAAATGCACCACTTTTCCTTGTTTCTGCACATATAGTACCTAATCTATCACTCATCAGCAATGACGTTACATGCTTTACAGTCTCATGATATGTCCTAGAGATCACTCCGGGTACAAACCGTTGGTCTGGGAATTGGCTTCTGAGGTTTCTTGGACCCTAACTTCTTCATAGCATTGTAGTACTTCTTCTGCTCCTCAGTCATGAAGATGTCCTGTCCTCCAAAGTACACAAATAACTCGACAGTTAGTCTTGGTTGCACATATTGAGGCAAGTTTCACACGGTTATGTATCTGTAATGCAACAGAGCATGCCCAATTAAAAGGAAACTTATCTTTTTTTTTTGCTGGTTGAAATTGTCGATGATCACACCAATGAAGAGATTCAAGGTGAAGAATGATCCAAAAATGATGAAGATAACAAAATACAGGTACATATAAAGGTTGATTTCATATACAGGTTGCTCTTCCACCTGGAAAAGGCAGATGAAAGACAGCATTAATCCAAATAATTTTACAGTGCTATTATAGTCAATTTTAATCAGACAATGAATCCAGCGTATATGTATGAATCACTCATCTCCAAAATGTGCGTAAATGATTTCACAAATCACATCATGTAATTTCCAGCCATTTTATGTTTATATTGACAATCTTTATGGTATGGTTGAGGTCAAAGTTCAAATTCAATTCCCTTGACACTTGATATATACTTACAGCCCTGGAGTCCACGGCTGCATACATAATATCCATCCATCCTTTGAAAGTGGCCTTAAAATGAGAATAATCTTTTTACTTTTGCATTCCACTAATTATCAATAGATGAATAAATAAGACTGATCATAAGTTAGGATGATGTGTCATAAAACTTTTTAATCAAAAAAGGGCAGAAGAAAAAGTATTAGGACCATTATCTCATTAATATTACAACCATTATATTGTATCATTGTTACGGTCGTCTTTGTAGTCTTAATCCTCTAAGAATGCCAGATTTAATGAATGGATGAATGAGAAGAAGTACAATATCATAGCTGGCAAGAAATATGTAGGGACAAGTAATGTAAGCTTCCTCCAGATAAAGTATTTTTATAGTGAATGGGGGAATAGTGATTGGAAATTGAGGATTACTTCAAAATGACTGACTGCTTGTCAGCAGAAATCACCACAGTTGCCCTTCTGCCTTGGTTACCGGTAATTGCAGGCTTTTGTGAATGAGTCGGCACAGGCTATTTCTAGATGCAAATGAAAGGTTTGTATCGAGTGAAATCAGAAGAAGGTGATGGAACGGAGCTAAGTGACTTGTTGCTAGGCTACCGTGGTCGCTAAGTTAAACTGAAGAATGAGTACTGGCACTCTTGGAGAGCACAAATTTGATGTAATGGGGCCGTCACAGCTAAAAAAAAAGTAGTCCCTCTGACTTGTTCATTGATTTTTTTTTTGAGAAAGGTAAACTCACCACTTGCAGGAGGGCAAGGTATCCAGCACCGACATTGTCAAAGTTGACCTTCACCTTAGTCCAATAGTACTGTGTGTCATTCATCGCCAGGCAGTCTGATTTATTGTTGACCACTGAAATGTTGTATATTTCCCCATCTCTGTTGACGCACCGGCCAAATTTGCCTGCAAAGAGGTTCACCCCCATGATGCTGAAGATCAACCAGAAGATCAGACAGACCAGCAACACGTTCATGATGGAGGGGATGGCTCCTAACAAGGCGTTCACGACCACCTTGCATCAGGAAGACAAGACACATGAGTCAGATTTGCTTGCATCACACCTGCTCTTGCGTTCCTCTTAAGTCTTAAAACATCATCACGACAAGGATCATTAAAAAATTATATTTTCAATTATCCACTTAAAAGGTACACCAGGTGGCTGTGCAGTGTGGTCGCCATAGTGATTAGCGTATTAGCATAACAAGCTACACTCAGAGAAGAGTTTAAGACTATGCAGCTTATTAACAGTGCTGAAGAGCAGTGTCACTATAGTTTAGAAGATGACTGAATGGACACAATTCAGTGTTTGTTGGTCAGAACACAAAGATGCTCCTGATCACATGGGGACCACTTGATGCATCTCTAACACCTGGGGTTTCTTCTTAATAGGCCAGAGACCTTTATTATGAACAACCATTAACAAATATTAGCTTTGTATTTAATTTAATTTTTTATTTTATAAGATATCCTTCAGTCTGGTGAAGCCAAGCCAATATCTATATCTATACATACATTCCTATTACTTCAGTTCATTGTATATTACACACCAAAATTAACTATTAAGAAGGGAATTTATTTTATGGACTAAATAACAATGTCAATCACATAGAATGTGAAGCACAATGAAATACAGGCTACATTTTTAATACTCAATGGTACAATAAAAGGTGTTAATGAGTCTTGCTCTGAACTGAAGGTACACAGGTGTCTTGCTGTTAAAGGGGAATCGGCCCAGAAGTCCATGCATAAGGAGTAAATAATACTGCTGTTTTTTCCCACAAAAATGCAGAGGAATGCTTTCAGGGACATTGCCCTTTTCCCTACAAAGAAATCTATTAACATTGTAACAACAGCCACAAAATCACACAGTGAAATGCATGCTGTGAAACAGGAAATATAATACTGACTGGAAGGGACAACAGTCACTGCATAAATGTCACTGAGTGGCTACAATATATCAGGTCAGCTCATAAGATGAATTAACATTATAAGTACTTATTAGCACTTGCATTTTACTCATCTGTAGTAAACAGTAAATAGTATATCTATGTCACAAATAATATTCAAAATGGATACTGTAACATGAAGAAGCAAAGTTTGGCAGAATAATTTTGTTATTTCCAAAAATGCAATAGCGTTTCTTAATTCTCTATTTTACACATTGGTTCCAAACTTTGCTTCATATATAAACATTTTATACAATTCCATGCCTATAAATATATATATCATTTTTGAAGGGGGAAGGACATTTAGGCTTGCCCAATCAGGGGGAGTCCCCCTTCATTAACTGAACCGCGGGGTGTTTCAAAATTCATGATTTCAGTAACTGCTTATGTGCCTGATAGGTGGAAACGAGATTTCAGGAGGGTTCAAATCCATACATGCCTGTTTCATAATGTCATACAAATAACAATAACTATGGAGAAAGGAAGAGAATAAGTGAAAAACAGGAAAACAGGAAAGGGAGACAGGGACTGAATGAAGAGGAGGTCTTACCCGCATGCCTTCGAACCTGGACAAGGCTCTTAGCGGCCTGAGAGCTCTGAGGGTCCTAAGTGTTTTGATGGCAGCGAAGTCCGAGTACCCAAGTGCATTAGCTATAAGGCTTATTAAAGAAACCTATATGGAGACATAAACGCAGAATCCACACCATTAGGGAGACTCCAGAACCTGCTTGATCAAAATATTTCCTGTTAAGAGAGAATATATATATATGTGGTTGTTCGACTAGGGGTAGGTCAAAGGTTAAATGGTTAATGATTTCAAAGATTCAACAAATGTTCTTCTGGTTGACCTGGACATGTGTTCATGGTCAATAGAAAACACTGTTATGGATGACAAAATTCACGGCGCAGCTAGTAGCTCCTGCTGAAAAAAAACAGTATATTATTGCAGTGAATCTGGAAGAAGACCTTCAAAATAATTATGGAAGTAGCTGGATGTAGGCGGGACCTGCTGAAGGAAGGATGATTAAAGGCCTGTTAAAGGAAGCAAAGTCAGCCAATCAGATATTTGTGTTGAGGCTGAAGACCAATGGCAGGTGGATCAGAATTGGCCTTACCCTCATGCCAGCAAATCGGGACACAGCTCGGAGAGGACGCAGAGCCCTCAGCGTCCTGAGAACTCTCATGGTGCCAATTTGCTCAAAATTGACAGCACTTGCCAAGAGGCTCACCAGTGACATCTGTATGAATTAAATTATATTTTACACCATTAAATCAGTCTCCACAGCAACAGAGGTTATTCACTCTACTTGTCTTGTCACCTCACACAATTGGCAAGCATTAAATGCCCCCCACCAATAACACAGAGAGCTTTCCATTTGTTGAGACAAAGCGGGGGACAATGTGGATGTTATGCTGAATAACACCCGGGATATAATTTGTTAAGAAGGTGAGTGATCGGTAATAAATCTCAGTATGGACAGCACTGGCTTTAAGTCTCAGTGCTAAACAGACCAAGTTAGTTCTTTTTTTATCACTGATAATTCATGGTCTTAATGGTGTCTAAAGCTGTTGGAGCAAGTGGGCTTATTTCAGCGTCTGAATGCTTTTGAGTAGTTCAGCTATCATCTGCCTGTTTCTCACATACTTTTACCCTATTTTTTGTGAGGAAATAGGAAAGTCCATTTCCATGAGCACGGGAGGAAACCTAGCCACCCCTCCCCCGATGTCAGCTGCTGATGGGAGATTCTTCACAATCTGTGGCATTTCCCAACCGATGGTGTTTTATTGGCTGAATTTTGGGACATCATGTAAAGCTGCCAAAGCTGTCAGACATGAGCATTTCATGTGAACAAATCTGGAGATCTCACTATACATTTTAACAGGGTTTTCTGCTGATATCACATCCCAAAGCTCATACTCAGTTTATATGTTATATACTAATTTCATAACATGTGCTAATCTTTCAGCAAAACAACAATCTTAGTGTATCTGACGGTTTCATGACCGAACAGAAATCGGAGTCACTGGTTCTCACTCTTAATGTGCCAAATTAAATGTCTTTGTCTTGAAAAATATTTTTGGATCGCACTTCTGTTTAATTGTGTGGAATATGACAAGCTGTTGTCAGCAACCGAGTTTTGTGATATTCATTGTGATTAAATCACAAATTCACTTTCTGGCTGCAGAACTGCTTACTGATACAGTCAGAAGCATTTCAATAAACTTCCATATTTACGTTTGTGATGCCCTATACTGTAAACAGTTGCATAACAATTGAAAGTGAGGGTATTGTATGGTGACCTACAGGTACTATTAACTAAAAGTGTTGTCTGAATAATTCTGTTTTTTTTAATCCCCTTCCATTTCCATAAACATTCAACTTTATAAAACATAAGTACAGTTCTCCTTGATTTGGGTTCAAAGGAAGTCTAAGGAGAATCACTGCACAGCAATGGATAGCACATGCACAACATCATTTAACCGTGTAAACATGTGGTTATCTTTGTCGCATCGACTAAACTTGAATGGGTTTTGGCGTTGTGTTTTTATGAGATTGCAGGATTTTTTCCTGTCAATTGGCCTGGTCAATAAACCCGCTTGGGCCTCATGAAAAAAATCATGCCTCAAAAAGTCAATCATTTAGATCAGTGACAATATAACCTCAAAAGAAACATAGATGGTAAAACTGAATTGTAACAGAGTGACATTACAATTTTTGTTAATTTGCATCAGGTGTCTAAGTTAAAAAAAACATCGCATCAAAACAGTAAAAAACAGTAAAATAACTGTCATTCATTCAATCAATAGTTACATAATTTTTACTTTGCTTCCAATAAAATAACAGTCCAATCAATTGATAGTGAATGCCAATTATCAGTTTCAGGTATTCATTCATGCATTATTATGCATTATGTGAAAATGTGTGTATAAACATCATACTATTATATCATACTTTTGCTATGAAACAGTTCCTAAACGGTTTCATATATTCGCTAATAATATATGAATTTTAACTGCACGTGTTTGTACTTAGATATTATATATGTTAATAAATAATACAAGGCAGAAAAATGTTAAACATGATGTAGAATATATGAAATTACACTTACATCCACGATTAAGAAATCTAGCCAGCACCAGTAGTTGGTGAAGTAGGTCTTAAAGCCGTAGGCCATCCATTTGAGGATCATTTCCACGATGAAAATGTAAGTGAAGACCTTGTCTGCATACTCCAAGATGACCTTTATCACTTTCCGTTGCTCTATATAAATGTCCTCAAATGCCTGCCAGTACAAAGAGACAGAAAGAGGTTATTCACTACAGCATTATTGTGTTTTTCAACTTGTATTCTTAAATCATTGAAGCTAGATGGAAAAGAAAAAATAGCGTGTATTTTTGGGATTTAGAATAAATAAAGATGGTAAATTGTCCATGATGAGTGATTTTATATGTGAGAGAGTGTGCCCAGTGATGACCTGGCATCCCATCCAGGGTGCCCCCTGCTTTGTGCTCGGTGTTCCTGGGACAGGTAACAAGCTCACTGTGACCCAGTACTGGAGTGTTTATGATGGCTGCATGGATGGATGGGTGGATGCATTTCTGTGTAGTGACCACACATGGACTAGAGCCCCTGTCATACTGTTTACTTTTATATACAGTATATCCATCCTCCCTTATGCAAGAGCTCGACTCAGGAAGAAGGCATGAGGAACAGATGCCAGTCAATCTACCACAAAGACAGACGGAGAACATGCAACCTCTGCACACGCAGGGGGTGTGGATTGAACCCACAGCCCTGAAAGTGTGAGGCTGCAATGTTAACCTAGAAGGGACTGCTGTAGCTAAAAGTAAATGTGGTACGACTGTCTGTGTATGGAGTTCCACTCAAGAGTAATGCTTCTCAAATAAGTCCTCAGAAACCCCCGATGATCCACGTTTTTGGAAGGAGCAAAAATGTGGACTGTCTATTAGGGGGCAGGAAGGAGCAAAAACATGGACTAGGTTGAGATTGAACTGGGTTAAGAGATATTGCTCTAGAGCAGGGGTGTCAAACTCCAGTCCTGGAGGGCCGCAGACCTGTGTAGCTTAGTTCTTTCCCTGTTCCACCACAAATGATTCAGCTCAAGAGCTGTGTGGTAATTAGCACAAAGAGTTGAATTAGGTGTGTTAAACGAGGGTGAACCGAAAACTGTGTAGGGCTGCGGCCCTCCAGGACTGTAGTTTGAGACCTCTGCTCTAGAGTATTCCTGTATCAAAAGCATTTTGTGTCTAAAAGGCTTTATGTGCTTATTGTATGTTTCAGCTGTAATTGTGTGTTTATTGTATATTTCAGCTGTAATTGTGTATTTATTGTATGTTGCAAGCTTTAGTGGAGAA
Source organism: Brevimyrus niger (assembly GCA_015164015.2). Classification (NCBI taxonomy): domain Eukaryota; kingdom Metazoa; phylum Chordata; class Actinopteri; order Osteoglossiformes; family Mormyridae; genus Brevimyrus; species Brevimyrus niger. The sequence continues at coordinate 22,604,060 of JAABNY020000001.1, forward strand.
GCCCTCACATTCTGTAATGACGTAACACTTTTTTGTCCTTATGTTTATTCTCAAGCTAGTAAAGGTTGTAGTAAAATGATAATCTAGGGCCCCAGGAACAAATAAAGCTTCATCATTACAGCTATTAACGTCAACGTCTTTTGTTAAGGAGGAACATTTCAGTGTAACTGGTTCCAATCTAAGCAAACACAGCTGGTAGAAGGGAGACAACTTAACCACAAAGTGTTTAAAACGCTACACTTAAAACACATAATTTTCCATGCTTTCCCGTTGCTTTTATGCGACGATTACTTTACTAATTGTCTAATCACCTGTCCTGTATTTTGTTAGCCGAATGACTGCAATTAGCATTTAACTGTATTTGTATATTTGATTTTCCAAACCAAGCAGTAATAATGAGGCAGTCGTTTTATGGAAAATAAGACCATGTATCAAGCTTTAAATAAATCAATCATTGGAGTGATTATCAGAAATAATGACAGGGATGAGAAAGCATCACACATGCGGATCTGGGCCGTTTCACATGGCCATCTGGACACCTCTGCTTCATAACTGGCATTTTGGGTGGGCAGGGACTGACCATAGACACTGAAGTGGGGGGTGGGGTCACAGGCTGAAAGCTGATTGGACCTTGGAGTGCCCCTTCTCTTTTCACTCACAGATTCAAAGCATATCACTGGCTAATGATAAGAATGGCCACTCTCTATGAATTATGGCCCTTCTTATGCCCTCTCCTTAAAAAAATCCTAGAATTGCTCCTGCAATTAAGGACAGAAATGCATGAAAGACGGAGGCTCACCAAGGCACTGCTGCTGAGGAGAATCATGAAGATGATGAAGGTCTCAAACCAGCTGTGCTCCACTATCTGGTAGCAGGTCTTCCGGAGCGTCAACCAGATCTTGCCGCAGCCCTGCGTGGTGTCCACTTCACAGAATCCGAAGTGCTTCACCCAGCCTGCAGACACAAATGCAGGATGGATGCTCTGTGCTATTGGATTCAGGATCAGCTGCTTGCAGATCCAAGAATGGCAGGATGACAACAAATCGCACAAAGTAGCCCTATTGTTTACCATTGGAAGCAAACTGTAGCAAATATACACAAAAAAATCTGACTATTAAAAAAGATGCATAATTCAGATTATTTAGTTCTACACTATATGAACAAAAGTAAAGGGACACCTGACCATTACACCGAGAAGGAACTTTTATGGCATCCCAGTCAAAATCCATAGGCATCAATATGGAGTTGGGTCCCCTTTGCAGCTATAACAGCTGCCACTCTTCTGGGAAAGCTTGGGGCGTGTCTCTGGGAATTTTAGCCCATTTATCCAGAAGAGCATTTGTGAGGTCAGGCACTGATGTTGGACATGTAGGTCTGGCTCGCAATCTCCATTCTAGTTCCTCCCAAAGGTATTTGATGGGGTTGAGGTCAGGGCTCTGTGTGGGCCAATCAAGTTCTTCCACACCAAACTCACCCAACCATGTGTATATGGACCTTGCTTTGTGCACTGGGACGCAGGCATGCAGGAACAGAAAAGGTCCTTCCTCAAACTGTCTCCAGAAATATGCCAATATAGTGTATCTTACATAAACTTTCCATTTCAATCCCCATGTGATCTCAATATGTATTCTTAATAAATACAATTCCTAATCAAATTGCAATCGTATGATTAACAACAAATGCTGTATTGCACACACACCATCTGTTCCACCGTGCCTCGCATGTGCAACGATATTCCTTAATAGCTAATAAATTGAATAGTTAATGGATTGAAAGGTCAAAACAAACATTTGCACAGACAGAGGAATACATGGAAGTAACAGCTCTGCCTGCAAGAGTGATCACGCTGTTTCTCTGTAAAGCCCAGGGGATAATCGGCAAAAATAATGCAGCCGCATTTACTAGACAATGTAGGACACCTGCATTTGGACCCACTGCCCTGCTTCTTTGTTCCTAATCCCTCAGCAGTCCTGATGATAACCTACATCTTATATTTAGTTGCCTGGCTGAGACTTTTTCTTTATTTTAGAGCAAAATTTTACAACAGCAATTATCCCGCCTGACTCAAGCATGATTCACATACATAATGAACTCTGGGGCTAAAAACCTGTCTTTAAACAGTGAGCCTATCCTGCCATCTTTAATCCAATTAACTGGACAGGAAAGACTTAATTACACCTTTAAAACTCTCCTTCCTTAAAGTATCTCTATAAAATGACATTAGAAACACTTAAAGTTCACCTGCCTCCATTACCAACAATTAACACTATTAATATATCATCTGGCACTGAGTTTAAGCACACATCAACCGATAATGATTCTCAGTTCATTTCCATGGAAAGCAGATGGAATCTGCAGTACTAGAGTTTAGGGAAAGGGAAGTACTTTACTTGGTCTCCTTATTGTTTCCTGTTTGGTTAAATCAAGCAGTAAGTTTTTGGTATCAAAGCCTAATTTCTCCACCACTAGTTGGTGTTGAGTGGAGACTGAGGAGGAAGAATGATTGCAGCAGCCTATTAAATGAGAACTTTACACCACATTCATGAATCTATATGCAATAGTGAAGAAGGCTTGAGGTCATCAGTATGAAACTATGGTTTATAAGAGTCTTATGAAGTTCTAATGAACGGGTCCAATTGTTTGCTATGAGCACGATTCACAGTTTCAGAAACTTCTCTCCCCTCGGCACTCGTTATATACCAGTAATCTTAATTTGAAATGAGTTATAAATGAAAAGTCAGAAGATCTCATCTTGCCACTTGTAATCACCAAGCTGCTTTATCCAAATATACTTACTGAATGATGATTAGGGGTCTATTCTCTCCAGTTGCTGTTTTCCTTAATTTTTTTCTCCTGTCAAAATGCTAAAATGCACATTTCAGTCCCTTTGACTCTCAAGAGCTCAGATTTATATTAGAGTAAGAATATAGTGTACAAGGTAAGATTTTATCATGCGATCTGAGCTGACAACTTTTGTTAGCAGTAGGAACCCTGAACCATCGCACTAATGATTGTCTCTAAGTAATCGTGCCCGCGATTTTGTGCTATGAGTTTGATCAAAGTATATATAATTCAGAAGTCTTTCATAAAACTACACCTTCAGACCAGCACCTGTATAACATATTTTCAGCACCAGAAATCTCAGAATTGTTCTTCTATTTGGTCAGCATGTTTAAAAGAGCTCATACTGACTGGGACTTGAATTATTCAGCATATATTGCTCTATTGGTCACCATCAAATGAACACTGTTGAACTTCGTTATTTGCACCATTTTCAGTCACAAAACTTTTTAAGGGTCTAATCCACTCATAGACAGAGAGAAAATAGCTCAAAATAATAATCATCCATTTATCCATCCATCCATTCATCCATCCACCTAAACACACCTCTATCCATCCCATTACGATTCCTTATCCAATACAGGGTCATGGGGGGCCTAGTGTCTTCCCCGAACACCAGTCCATCTCAGGGCATAACAATAACATAATAATACAAAGGACTGACTGGCAATTTCACTCTAAATTTTAATGGCACAGATGAGAATATGCATTGGTTTATAGGTCAGGACTTAATGTAGAAATATCACAGTGATACTTCAGGGATCAACAGAAATGTGTATAATCTGGAGTATGATGAAAATCACCAACAGATCTTGCAAAACAACAAGCAGAAGATCGCTGTGTTACTCAGCTTACCTTCGGGGAAGCATTCGTCAGGGTCCATTTGCTCTTCAGCCGTTTCTGAACATTCTTCCTCCTCCTCTGATGGCCTGAGGTCCACGGTACTTCCCTCTGACAGGCTGATGTCGTCCCTCTGTGGGAGAAAGGAGATCAATGTCGCTGGATGTGGGTGTGGTGCCCTGGTTTTTGGGGGCCACTCTTTAAAAAGTCCATGCAGATGCACTGAGAGGTGCCAAGATGAGTGACCAAACCATAAGACACCCTCTGACTCAATACTGTACATAGATGCTTTATATTATTCAAGTGACTAATATGTTATCTAAAACTTCATATTTCACACCCCAAGTCATCCATCCATCCATCCATTCATCCATTCAACTAAGTAGGTAACTGCAGGTCAGCTTATTGACTGGAGGAAAGTGTAAAATAAGCCTGAACACTTCAGATTAAACCTAACTTTGCTCTGTCCATAATAATATGTGCACCATCACATTTTTTTCATGAAAATAAATGATATTTCTCACTCTATATAGCCAATATACGCTGCATCATTATTTCTTTCAAAAAATTAAATTATCCACTGAAATTCAATGATTTTTTTCTGCATTCTTCATTTTCACCCCCGATTTTCTTATAGAAATCTACGGAAAGCAACACTAAACATAGCACCAAAATAAAGATCCAACAAATTGTTCCGGAGATTCGTAGTGAAATCCCAGAATAAATGGGAAAAACCTGCTGTGGAAATGGAAGTGAAATTCCCCAACAGCCATCATTTTTTTTTTGTCTTTATTTGATATCACAATAAAATATTCTGACTTATTCAATCTAACCTGGGCCAATTTTCATTTTTTTCCTGCTGGATATAAATAAGAGCAGAGACATGAAAAGGCCCATTATCTTTCGGATGACCAACACACCAGAATGCCTCCGTCCATCGGTCCCCTATAATCGCGTCCAGTATGAGGCTATCCCAGGTAGCACAGGGAAGAGCAGGAGACACCCTGGATGGAATGCCAGCTCATTACAGTCTGTTATTTGCACAGCTGAATAGTTCTACTGCAGCAAATCTTGGGTTCTCTTGTGTGCAATTGGCAGGTCCCTTATTTACTCAGGTTCCAAGCATCTAAACCACGTTCAGCACCAGCTGAACAGCCGCCAGCATGTCCACACTTTGCTCAGCCGTTCAAGCTCTACAAGGCTCTGTGGTTATCTCTTAAGATTGCTACGTAGCTGTCCATACACGCCCAGGCATGTCGACAGAACAGGAGACTTTCACAGGGGGCAAACGAAACCTTCCATTCAACTTTAGTCGCTTCCCTTCAGGCTGCAATTTAAAGAACAGGTTGGGGGAGCAGGATGGTACAGTCACTGCCTGGACAGGAAACCAACCTCTCCATTTAAACGGGCTCCCAAAAGCAGATTCCTTCAGTTGTTTACGAGATACGTTTTATGCAAAGTTCAGAAAGCAGGGTCACGCAGTTCCTTGAGCAATTAGCATTACAGGCAGAGGTGGATAATTACGGTCCAGAAAGTAAAAATCCAAACCTAGGTTTTGTTACAACCAAGCAGTTGTGTATTAGGAGTCAAAGTCATACTGGTTGGTTGAAACAAAATCTTGGTTTGGATTCTTTCTTTCAGGGCCTCCGGTTCAGTGGTTCCGGAATCACTCTGCTGACCATGGGTTTTCTGACATCAATCTAATGATCAGAGGTACAGCGTCTTAACGACACACCTTCCTCAGTGTTCAATGTTCCACTACATGGCCACAGATGGTATTGTGGCTAAGACACCAGACATTTTACTAATCACTTAAGGTATATGAGCAAGCATGGAACACTGCATGGTTATTGGTAGCTGGTGGACAGCATGCTGCGTTTTAAGGGTCATGGATTAGCAGTTACGTCACCAAACATGATCGAAATCCCTGCATCTAATTTACGTCCAGCAGCCTTGAGTAACTTGGGCACTGGGTTTGCATGCTGCGGCAGCAGCTCTTGATTTGGGCGCGCGGTGAATTGAATCCCAGTGACAAGACTCTCACTTGTAGACACCAGAGAATTACTGTATCACACCCAACCCCCCCCCCCCCCCACAGCATCCACGGGCAACAATAGTCACAACCGCTATATCACTTATTATCACTCATAAGTCCAAAGGACTCCATTAGGCTGCTGTGTGACAGCGGAATCCGGGAATAAGTGGAAGAAAAGGAGAAGGACAGACTCATGATGCTGAGCAATGCAAATCACTGCCACTTCATGAGAATTTTCACAAAGAAAGAAATGTCATTGTAATAAGGCCGCAGCAGAGTCTCCTTATAAAACCTGGTCAAATAAGCTGATTTTTGTGCAGGGAAATGCAGCCACGTTTTCCTATTTCTTTGCCTATTTTTCACTGCAAGTGGCTCAGAAAATGATTCTCCAAGCAAAGACATTTGCAAAACTGCAGATCTTGTATTTCAACAATTTTATGTACTGCAAATGTTCAACCTGAGAGAGCAGGTTATCTAACCAAGGCGAAAGTCCTGCTTCAAATGGAAACCCTGCATCCCAGTGAAGCCCGAGCCAGTGTGACTGGGGACGTCCTGCTGTAACATCTTACATCCCTGTACTCCGCCCTTGAAAAAGTTTAGGCACAACATTACGTAAATCAATCTTTGGGGTGGGGTCACATATTTCAATATATTCGGTATGCCTGTCATCTCAATGTCAACGTCAATGTCATCTCAGTGTGCCGTCTCATTTAGCACAACAGTCCCAAGCTTGGTGACAACTACTGAATCTCTTCTCCCCCTCATTGGCATTGGTGAGGGGAAGTTTCCAGAAGCCAGCCAGATGACTCCCTAACCTCACCCCCCAAGAACCCCTTCGGCCTCTTCTCGAGTGAGATTAAGACAGGGAGATAACTGTCCCCAAGTTCCTGAACAGCTGCTGGACGGATTCTGCCTCTGTCGAGGATTTACTGTCCAATTAGCCTCGCCGCTAAAGTTTCAGAGCGGCAAGGTGAGGAACGAGAACAGCCCGGCACATTCCTGCCGCCGAGGGCAACTGCCCTCCCAGAGAGAGGGCACCCACTTAACACCTTCAGCCACCATCAGGTCACTGCCTTGATGTGAGTTTTCCTGCAGCACCAGTGACGGGGCGTCACCCTCACAAAAGTTACTTTCCCGGAGCAACTTAGCAACATCCGGCCTAGCTACATGATCCACGAACTTAGCATGCATGACATCGCAGGGAAGCACAGCGATGCGAGGCCTGCTTGTGTTGCACATTCTTGGGGCACTTACCGCCACAAATGCACTATAAATAGTGCGTACCCCCCCTCCACACCAACCCCCCCCCCCCCACCTCGCCCGCAGGACAGGAGCTACAAAGCAGCATTAGGCCGCTATCAAAACACCATGAAATAGGATCTTGCATATATGTCTGCCAATGTCAGCTGTAGCTCTGAACCTCCAGGCTTAAGGAATGCCTGTGTGTAGCTGGGACGGTGGGGGGTTTGGGAGTCTTCCATGGAGTAATGAAGCGCTGTGAAATTTACTGAGCGTGCACGGAAAGTAAGCAAATAAATAAATGGTGTTATGAATCAATTACGGTTTAACTACCCTCCATTTTCTCTGCAAATTAAGACTGTGCTTAGGCCCAGCTGTCAGAAACACCCCCCCTCCACCACCCTACAAACCTGCCAGGAAGTACTGGACAGGAATGGATGCACGCCCCCCCGACTCACTGTCCTGCCAGTCAGCGGCCATTTTTACACTCCGGGGGGCGACAGGGCACACTGGAGAGTGATGTGCTGATTAGTGGGACAGTGTGTCTTTTCAGTTTGGTGGCATCTGTGATGGTTTTGTCTGGCCCAAAATGCTGCATTTGGCCGGGGTGGGGATTGGAGATCCAGACACACACAACAGATCAGAGACATTGCATTGGGTCTAAGGGCCAAGCTTAGGTCTGGGAAGACAGACTTTATTGTCTGGAATTCTGGTGCTCCAGAAGACAATTGAACTTCCAAAACATTGACCAGAGAAGACAACAACCATGATCGGGAATACAACTGTGACCATAACCACAACCATGAATGAAACTTACACATTATAAATAGTCTCAAACAGGCACTCATTTCACAGTTTTGAGAAAATGAGTTAGATTCATTATTTGTAAAAACAGAAGCAATATAGTGGGCACGCTATACAGATATAACTGATGAGAATCATTAAAAATAAAAACACTCATATCCTACATGCCATTAAAAATAATCCCATGCATGTACTACAACTGACGCATCATTAAAAGACCCCTGACTACTGATACAGTATGTGATATGACACAGTATGAGTTGTATTTATTAGATCTTGATGGAATAAATTTATTCTTTATGTATTTATATTCTCATCCCCCTTGCCTCAGTATAGACTGTAGGAAACTCATGACTCATAGTTCAGGATATATAGCATTCAGCCACTGTTTCAGGTAAAAATGCAGGTTTGAAACCTTTCATGCCTTTTCTCCACTGATTACTAGGCTTTCTGTTGGAATGATACTTAAATTGACTGGGGGTAAACATTATTATCAGTGCAATCCAGAATCTGTACTCTGATTACTATAAGAAAAAAAAAATATTATATATTGCATATTATATTATTTTGTGAAATCTGTGGTTCTTGCATGTCCTGCAGTGCCTTAGTTATTATAATTCTGAAACGATTCAGATTAGAAATCACACTTTAGGGTTCAACAGCAATGCCCTGCCTCAGTCCTGAAATTCAGGGCTGTTTGATTAAATCCCTTTAAACCGGCGTGCCACAGGGTACCTAATGCATTCATGTGGAAAGCAGGTGCGGGGGGCTAAATCTAGGGGCAATAAAGGGTGGGGGGCAGTGAAAGACGCGCTCCATTTCTGAGTTGTGGCCTGGATTGGCTGTACGCAGAAATATATTTTCATTTCCAGCAATTTCCACCTGAATCACAATTTGCTTGTATGGAAATGCTCCAATGCGATAGATGAGGCAGCCCAGCATGCGTGATCGAAGGCCATGTCAGCCTAAGTCAGCCCACAGCCCCGGATTACGACGGCATGAATGTTTTAACACTCTCCATGACTTCAATCGCTAATCTATTACCTTGAGAATATGGCGGATATATATGCAGTCATGCCTGATCAGTTGCGATGTGAATAAACACTGCTAACCCCTTCTCCCTTCCCCTTCTGACAGCTTCCACATTTCCTCCGCGTTTTCCTTGGATGGCAGGACTGAGGAAACAACTTAAAATGTTACTCTAGGTTGTCGGGGCTCCCATGTCAGCCGGAGACACAGAAATGCCAAACCCAGGGCCAAGGTTTTGTGGCTGACCTCAGACAAACTGTACCCAGTAAATATGCTGATCCCATCTCTTTGCTGAACTGAGGGTCTGTTCATCCGTTGGGAAAATGAATCCTGCAATCAAACCCTAATTTACATGTGACAACCAATGCACTTAAGCACATTTTTTTCTCCAGTTAAATTTAATTCATGCTTAACGAAGTAGTTAACAAAGAATCAAGCGTTTAACAAAGTAGTTAACAAACAATCAAATGCTTAAAGAAATGTTTAATGAAGTAAGGAAAATAATGTCACTTAGTCACATACCATACTTAATGGTAATGATTATTAATAGTGAATAAAAACCAGAAGACCACCAAGGAAGAGAAACGAGACACTAATGTTTGATATAGGAGGAAAAAAAACTCCAGAGGTCCAAGGTGAACTGGCTGCCCAATCCCCTCGGGAATACAGACAGTAAACAGGTCGGACAGTAGCATGCGTGTTTATGTACTGCTATGCTCTGCCCTGCTTTCTGTCAGTCAGCCTGCCCTCTGCTGGGCCATATGCTTTCCTCATAATGACAACTCATTTTCTCCAGTCACTAAATCAAGACGGCCAACTATTTAAGCAGTGTTGAAGAACAGTTTTAAAAACTGTAAAATTTTGAAGTAATGAATTATTAGCTACGTGGAATCTGTTTGTTTTTCAAGATTAGACGTCCCCATTGTGGATTTGTGTATAATTTGCACTCTAATAACATTTCTATGGTTCTCTATTATAAACAAACAACAAAAAAACTCAAATTTAATAAATACTGGCTCATTAAATGGCAACAAATCGAAACCATTTAGAATCTGGGCTCTGGGCAAAGCTGTCTTAGACTTGAACTTGCAACTGTTTGGTCCAGCTCCTTAACCGCTTTGCCACCTGCTGCCCGACATTTATCCAGCAAACAGGTGCAGCAGGTGCAGGAAAAACACATTTGATTTCTGGGCTGTGGCACCAAGTGCAAGGGTGCGGAACAGCACCTTTTCATCTATCTAGCAATTTCCACCAGAATTTTAATTTGCAATTTTTGGAAATGCTCCAAAACTATAGAGTTAATGAAAAAAATGATAATGCCATAACAGCTCATGGAATGACACCACAAATGAAATGATAATTTGTTTATGAAAATGCATGTTAAATTAAATGCATTTGCTAAATTAACAGCTTGGTACCAAAAAGCTAAGGAGGAGGAGAATAAGAGACTAACAGCCTAACATCTTTATTCATTTGTATTGTTTAGGGTGATATTTTACTGACAGTATTTAACATTCATGTTTTTCTTAAAGTCCATCCTTATACACATCTTCCAAAAACTTATCCTGAGCAGGGATGTTGGGGTAAATTAAGTGAAATGTCTAAAAACCACAGTTCTAAAAGGAATCATGGTGTTGGGGTGGTGGTGGTGGGGGGTCTCTACGGTCACAAAGCCTCCCTCTGGGTCATAGGCAACAGATTAAGGGGGGTGGGGGCAAGTGAGAAAAAAAGCCTTATAAGGGCAGAGAGAGACGGTGGGGTGGGCAAGATACGAAGTGACAGAGAGGCACGTGACTACAAGAGATAAAAGGCCGTGGTAAGTGTGTAACCCGGCAGGAAATGCTGTGGGCTGGCAGGGCTGGGCCTGGCGTTTGCTACCCTCTGACGGCCCGAAGCCCCACAGAAAACTCCACAAAGGAATAATGAGCATGGATCCATATTTCAGCAATCAGCCATACTTTGAAAATGTCTCCAGTTCCTTTGCTCTGTTATCCAAGATATCTTGGGAAGCTTTTGGCCTAGTATATGGTCTGTTGTTATTGCATGGGTGTGTGGGTGATCTCCGGGGAAAGGTATAAGGGCCTTGGGGGCTGTTTTTCTGAGATATTAGTGGCAGTACGGCTGCAGTCAGCTGTGTGAGATCTACATGGGTCTCACCTACAGCCCATTATGACAGGGTGCAATGGGCCATCCAGTTATGGGAATGGGGGAACCAAGTAGACCTCAATGGTGATACAACTTAGACGTCAAGCTCAACGGATGGGCAGGTGGTGTCAGCCTTCCCATAAACCCCTATGGGATGGCCCCTAGTGACCGATTTCTAATCTACACCCCTAGCCTCATTGTTTTCTTGAATGTTGTCACTGAGCAGGTAAAAAAAAAACATGGCTAGATGCAGAAGAACAGAATCTAACACAAAAACCAGTAGGAACAACAAGAAAGTGAAAAAGCAGTGCATCTACTGAAGTTTTTATGCATTATTAAAAAACTGTAGCTAATTCATTTAACCAGCCTGAATGGATCCTTCATCCACAGTGATCAGTGTCCATTTTGCCCCGTTATATTTTGGAAGAGGATCAGAGATTTTTTTCCACCAAAAATCAGTGATGTGGAGACTATGTTTGAACTGGTGCTTTAACCAGCCCCAGAATATCCAGTGCTCTTAAAATCACACAGCTGCTCCCACACAGATGGGATGCTGGAAAAATATTTGCCGACAAAAGGCCGGCACTACCGTTAAATTCCTATTGGGTATGGTGCCGACACAAAGACACATGTCAGATAATGTTTCTGAAATAAGCAGAAAGCCACAAAGACAAGATGACAGTGAGTATGGTACACATCATAGCAGAGAACATTTTTTGATTTTTTTAAAGTGGGGGACCATAAATCATAAAGAGGGACCAACCTATTTTTTAGCCAATGAAATGTTTTGAACTGGTGAGTGACAGGAGTGTGGGTACACCAGGGGCCAATTAGCTATCAGTTGGAACCAGTGCCCCTGTGGCTCCACCCCTGTACAAACTGCTGCTTCACAGGAACACCTACTGCTGTGGATGGGGGATTGCCACAGGGGCGTGCAGGACGTAGCTCTGTAGGGGGGGGGGGGACTCAGAAGTATGTGTCGCACAATCAGAAATAATCATGCTGGCTGCCCGTCTCTGATTGCACCTCACAGGCCCAGTGGGGGAGGGGTGTGGCCCTGCTGTGTGTTTCGTCATTGCGCATCCATATTATGAAGACTTAGGGTGTGTCCAAAATCACATACTTGACTGCTATGTAGTAGACGGAATACAGTATACAAAGTCAGCAGTATGTTTGAATCCTTAGTATGGGTAGGGACGGTAAATAAGTAGTATGTAGATGACATACTACATTCTGCATAATTCTTAAGTGTGTGTGTGGAACCACAACCACAAATGAAGAAAGCTACTCACTCAGAAATTTGTCAAGATGGCAGAAGAAGTGCTATCTATGTACAAATTTAAGTAGAAAACAATACCCACTCTTACATACTTACATAATGTTTTTTCCCCTTGATAGTTTTTAATAGTTTAACTTTTGCAGGGTCAAGATACATTAATTGGTAAACATCCAGGTCAGGTTATATGCAAGATGGTGAGTTATTGGTGACCACAGTATCCCAGGGTGTATGTTCTCATCAATACATACACTACATTCTACATTAATAGTGTAGTATTAGGCTTCTACTGAAATTCAGTATGTACAGTGTAAGCATGCAATTTCAGACACACCCAAACATATTCTTTGCTGTGCATTTAAGGATTCATTCATTGTAACTGTAAATTATAAAAATGACACATTTTAAGTTAATCTATGACTCAGGACCCTCTTGATGTCATTTACTGGAAGACTCCCCGTGTGTGGAGTGATTGGCTGTATTCGGAAAAACACTAAATCAGACAAGCCTGTTAATGGCTAATACAGATGACATGCCTCCAGCTACATCTCATTTTTGCTAGGCAGGGAATGTAAAAAAATATCCTTTTAAGGAAAATAGCAATCACTGGAATTTGTTCCCAATGTTTTATTCAGCAATCACAGGTTTACCCACTTCAGGGAATAGACTATACCAGCCAAGTGAGTACGTGGGCACTCGGTACAGCCTGAAACCTGTGTTCTGCTTGCGCTCACTTAATTTTACCATTTCAGCAGGTACATACAACAGAAAAATTCATTTAATTGAAATACAGTTGGCTAAGGTCTCTGTTCCAGACTCACCACAACCATGAACTGGACAGAAAATGGGTGGATGGATTATTATTTAGTCTTTGCAGTTGGACTTCCGTTAATCTGTCTTAAAAAAACCCAGTCAAAAACATTTTTAGAGTACTAAAGATTCTAGTCATACACTTATCACTTGCAACAGAGGAGGTATTACTGTGGATTAAATAACTCCATAAGAGTGATGATCTTTTAAGATGACAGACTTCTATACTAACAAGTGCACACAGTTACTGCTTCTCTCATTACTCTAACACTGGGTAATATTCTGACCAGAAAAAAAAATAGCTTGACTGCATGGAAACAGCCCTGAAGGATTATTAAATAACTGAAATGTAAATGTACATTCAAAGCCAATGTAATGCAAATATGAAGTAAATATTTTATTATTTCCTTCATATCTGTATCACATCAGCTTAGGATGTCATTAACGTAAATCTCGTCGTGTGCAACACAATGACGATAAAACTTTCAAAGTGGAATGATCCGTGGGCTTTGGGACACTTCGCCGCTCTCAAGCTGACCATCCAATGTCTGAAAATGTGACCCTCGCTATGTGACAAAAAGACGAGTCGCTCCCAGAGGCCGACAAGGCTGGCGTCAAGAAAGATCTCCTGCACAACCATCTAATGATAAGGCCACATGATCAGACCACAGCTTTGTATTCACAAACCACCCCCGATCCGCACCCGCACCCCCCCTTACCCAGTCTCTTCTCCTGCCCAGAGACAGATTAGCCCTCTCAAATAATCAGCACCACACACCTTGGTCTAGTGATTAGGCACAATGGCAGTATCTCTCTCTTAGTTTACACATTGGAAGCTCTGGTCAAATTAGATAAACGAGATGGTGAAGTGGTTGATAGTGAACCTTCTGAAAATTCTTGTTTTATTGATTATTACATGTGTTGTACTAGAATAATACAAATACAATAGGGCTAATTTTGTGGTTTACTGCATATAATGACATCATCACCAAGCAATATTAACATTGGTGTGTTGAGTATAAGTTTCAGCAAGCTAACTATTGCAGAGACATTTTTTTTTTATGGCAGTGATGGGTTTGTTGATAGAGGGTTGATGTAGGACCAAAACATAAATACAGTGGTACCTCGGTTCTCGAACTTAATCCGTTCCAGACCCTGGATCGAATCCTAAAAAGTTTGAGTTCTGATCGAATTTTTCCCATAAGAAATAATGGAAAACCAATTAATTGGTT
>JAABNY020000001.1:22618410-22631960 GCA_015164015.2 Brevimyrus niger
GGAGGCCCCGGGGAAGACCCAGGACACGCTGGAGGGACTATGTCTCTCGGCTGGCCTGGGAACGCCTTGGGATTCCCTCAGAGGAGCTGGAGGAAGTGGCCGGGGAGAGGGAAGTCTGGGTTTCCCTCCTGAGACTACTGCTCCCGCGACCCAACCTCGGATAAGCGGGAGATAATGGATGACCATGGATGGATTTAAAACTACCTCTTGATGATTTTCAAATAAAGTATTTGCAATTCATTAAAGCCTGTGTTTTGGCTCAAATAATAATTTTATTGATCACCCAATCACATGATTAATAAATGAACCAAAATTATAATTTTTTGCAGCCATAAAACACACTGCCAATAAAGCCTGTAACATGACGGTGACTGGAGTCATGCAGGCCCTTTTGGATCCCTAATCAGAGCAGAGTCAGAGTGTAATGACTCACCTGATTCTCCTCTTCTTCATCAGAGGTGCGTTCTTCCTCCTCTTCTTCGGGAAACTCCACGTCGGATTCGCCCGAAGCAATGGGCACACTCACGGTGAGCTCGGGGGCAGCTGTGTAGCCATCACCATCAGCGACAATGTGCCCGTCTCCACGGTTATTGAGTAGACCCAAGATGCCGTTGCCCTTGAGCATGAGCCCGTCCTTGACCTCCTTCCTCTTCCGCCGTTTATGATTGAATAGACTGCAGATGGCTCCCTGCACCCAGTCAGCGCCGCGGTGGAGGCGAGCAAAGGCTATCTGCAGGTTGTTCATTTCACCATCCTCATCCGTGGTCGACAGGTTGTCGGCACTGAAGGAGCTGAGCAGCAGGGCCAGGAAGAGGTTCAGCACCTATGGTGGAGGACAGAGGTTCAGCACCTATGGTGGAGGACAGAGGTTCAGCACCTTTGGTGGAGGACAGAGGTTCAGCACCTATGATGGAGGACATCCCACAAGTGCTAGTAAATAAACTCAGATCAGAGTTCTGGTTTGCTTAAGAAGGGCTTCACCACACCAACGAACCTAGAGGCTGCCTCTTCGCTCTATCTGAAACTATTCTTCCAAAAATCACCAAAAATCAAATAAAGTAACACCAGAGATGCGCAGTTATATAACTGTATCCTGTAGTTTTGTTTATACTGGTTTTAAATGTCACATTTGTTGCAGGTTATGCTGGAAACTCTGTACATCCAAACTAGTTGCATCTGGGTAGCTTCTGAGTAATTAGAGATAAACACATAAATCAAGCTCCATCAGACACCATTGTCACTTCTTTGGCTGTTTACGGTATGTTCCAGGGGTTCCCCGGCCTGCCTCTGCATATATCTGTTACAACCCATCGCCAGGCAATCTCATTAAACTAATCAAGCAATCTCAGAGCCTGTAATTAACTGAAAGGCAGTGCGCTGATGTATATAAAAAAAATACTACATAAATACACAATGGCTTTTGAGGAGGACATTTGGATTCAGAGGTCGGAAGGTTGATAAAAAAATGCTTCAATGCTAGAATGAGGGTGAAGGCAAAGAAGTGGTGCACCGGTCAGTCCGTGTAGCATGCAATGACAATCCTTAATGCCGAAAAGGCTAACACGCATCACCAGCCCCGTCGCGATGAGTTACCGTCACTGGGCACAGTGACACAGGGGAAGTGTGTGTGTTTTTTTTAACACTGGGGCAGGTAGTCGCATCTTACAGGGGTTGAAGACTTTGATGCTTCTTAAAGCTGTGCTCTGGCATGCAGTGGATTAATTACAATATATTAATTATAGAATATTAATCATCTGGCAAAAAGTTGGACACTATGGTTTTAGTGGTAAGCATTATAGGGTTGGGAATTGGAATCCACTGAGTTTTAAAGTATTTCTTCTGCATCTCTGGTTCCCTCTTGTAGTCCACAGGCAAGTCGGTGCCTCTAAATTGCCCGTATTATTTTGTCTGTGTTTCCTACGGCAAACTGACAGCCCATCCAGGGTTTCCCCTGCAAGAGCCAGAAGCTTCCCGCAACCCTGCTGAATAATTGGTTACGCAAGAAGGATATTCATTCCAAAAGTGGAATTAATAAAACATTATGTAATGGCAGGTGTTTTTTTCCATCAAATGTGTCAGGAAATGAAGAATAGACTTTTATCACAGGAAAAACAAGTGTCTGGGATTGTGGATAGCATGTGCGTTAAGTACAAGGCTGCTACAAACTGATTTCCCAGGAGTCCACATCCTCTGTGTCGAGATACATATGTGAGATGAGGTGACTAGCTTGCTATAAAAGGATAGGTACAAATGGGATATAAAATTGATTAATCCAAGCTATTTGTCAGGATATCTTCCTAACTGCATAATATAAGGCATCTATTTCCACTTATTCAAAATATGTCATTACTACACAGGCTTAAGTCTGGTATTTTCATATTAAATTATCAACAATATATTTATCAAATTTGCATGTTTGTGGCTATTAAAATAGGGCTATGGTAAGTTTGAAAATGTATCTTTAATTTATAGTATATTAAACACATCATTATTTTCCTAGTATAAATGTGTCAAAAGCATAAAAATAATATTCTGCAGTGTTGATGTAGATCTGCAGATTTTTCTTTTGTTGTTATATGCAGGCAGATGCTTAGCAACCTCTGTTCAGTGCAAGCTTAACGTGCAGGCAATGCGCCGGGGAGACGGCTAAGAGCACTGAGGGCGGATTCTGACAGCTTCAGTCCCAGGGGGGACAGGGGGGAGTGCCGTGGATGGAGTAAAAATAAGACCCATGGCCCCATGTCCAGGAGTCAACAGATCAGTATCCCACACACTAGCTCTTCGTTCAAAGTTCCCCCACCTGATGGACATCTCAAAAGAACCCTCTAAATGCAAGGATTCTCGACTGATGAGTTGACACTCATTTAAGCTGGGCTTAGATGGGCTATTTCTGTTTTTTGTTATACTTCCCATTTGCACTATTTTTTTTTATTTAAGTATTTCACTCATCTGTGCACCTGTGTCAAGTGATGTGTTAAATGAAGTGATTTTATGTGATTTAGTTTCAACTGAGATGGACAGGTCGGCAGCCAGGTTTAACAGAAGTGGACTCTCTCAATGACAAAAGGGACAGTTAGAGGACGGTGGTCTTGCATGTTTATGGGGACCATGTGTGCATCCTCTATCTATATATATGGGCACTGGGGGCGGGAGATGGGATTTCAGTCACCGTGTGACGTGAGATTGCCAGTCTCCCTACAGCTTATCCTATGTGACAGGAGTAATTACCTGACTACAGATATTCTGTTCAACTAATCACAGTTCTACAAAATGAACATATTTTTTTAAAAGAGCTCTTACAACTTTTCAGGATTGGAGGGAGAACCCCCACCATATTTGGCCTTGAGCAGACTGCTTATATCATCAAGCTACAAAGGCAAAATTGTTAGGGGTACACAGCAATTCAGTGGTCACGTCTGTCGGTAACAAGGGAATGTAATCTTTGTATGTTCAATTGTCAAAGTATTACGTTTACAGGAGAAGCTCGGCTGGTCTGTGTGCTCTAAATCAGCTTTTGTACTAAGCTCACTGTACACGGTAAAACAAAATGAGCTATTTGCGGTTGTTTCACTCCAGTCAGTGATTAACTAGTAGAGCTGCAAAGTGTTTGTTGAACAGCAATATGGAAACCTCCTATAGTTTTAAACTGATTGCTGTGAAGTTGCATGTTGAGTTACAGGGTTAACAACTGCAAGGGGGGCCACATTTGCACTGTAGACACGTGGGAGACGGCTGTGGAGTCTCCGCTGATGTCATCGCACGACATCACACTATCTACAGGACCCTGATCAAAAGTCTGCACCTCTGTATTGTGCTCATTATATGTCGTTTTTTTCATTCAATGTAGTAAGAAACGTATGTACTCAAGTATCAAGGTTTGAAGAAGTATTATGTATAATGTATTACGGATATGAGCAGTACGACATCTATTGTTTTGTTATACATGTTTATTTTAGGGTAGTGCAGTCACTCGATAGGGGGCACTTTAGTGTCACACCTCCAAGGCTGTGCCCTGTGCTTCCCAGGATAGACTCCTGGCTCTCTGGAACTCCTCGTACCGGATAAGCAGTTATGGAAGATGGTTAGATACGAACCTGATGGATGTGGCTTATTGTCTATTTGCCAAATCGGTGTACTATGCATTTGTACAGTTTGTTTTGCACATGGGACACATATTTTTTATAAGCTGCTTCATATTCTGTATATATAATACTGATGCAAGACTGCTTTTATATCGGTTTCCCATCCTGAGCTTCACCTCTGTGTTTATCCGATGTCTAAACAGCCTGAATCTAAACATCCTAAGAAGCCTTTTAATCGCTGCACCCTTACATCCCAGAGCATGATGCTTAGCACAGCTCATTCTGCTCATCGAATGGCAAAAACTGATAAACTGTGGCACTGGGTCATGGTACAGCCCTGTCGCAGTTCAGGAAACAACATAATGCTGAACAAAAGAACTCACTGGAGTTAGGAAGACCTAGAATTCAATGGTGCACAATGTTATTTGTTGGTCTTGTCCAACAAAAGTAAGCAATGGCTACTTCTGTTTGTGTCCCTCAAAATATTCCCTACAGTCACTGCATTCTTTACTGTAGATAAATGGAAAAACCGTCTGGACAGATAAATTAGGCTCTGAGACTTTCTCCGGTCGAGCTGGTGAACTGAACCATGTGACTCGGAGACTCGGGCACTGAGGAACAGGCTTTGTTTACCGTTTCCTGTTTTAGGGTCAGCTGGCAAGCAGGACTGGGTCGCACCAATGAGGAAGGGCTTGAAAGAGGAGCTGGGTCCATTAATGAATTAAGATAACACGGGACTGGTGTGCTTAGTCCGTGCAGGGACAGAGACTGTGGCTTCTGGGACTGTCACTAACAGGACAAAAGCAAAACAGAACACATCAATTTATACTCATTGAAGGGAACAAGGGACAGGTGGACCTAATCAATATAACCCACCACCTTGCTCTCCCCTGACATGCCCCCCACTCTTTGCACGCAGGGACACTATGCTGTATAAAATACATAGCAAACCATTTCCAGTTTAGGTTCTAGCCTATAATAAATTTTGCTGCTCCTTTTAAAATGTTCATAAATTTCCTACACTGATTTTCCTGTATGGGGTCAAGAGTCTTTCCTGGAAACACTGGGTACAAGGCAGGGAAAAACCCAGGACAGGGTACTCACCCTTCCAAAGGAGGGTGGAGAATCAATCCAGGTTTTCAGAGATGCAAGGTGACCATGCTAATCACTGCATCACCATGCCACCCTCTATTTAAAAATACATCGTAGAATGTAACCGCGTCTAACATAAAGTTAACTGAAATGTGAAGGAGCTGTGCTTATTTGCACTGGTAATTATCTGTACTTTGTATATTTTGTTATAGTGTAATTGAGGCCCAGCAGGGTCTGCTTTCTGACCCAATGTGGGGGGGGATGACACACAGGACTGGGGAATAGATCCAGTCTAGAGGCCTGTACATTTTCAGCTTCCATTGATGACATGGAACTGTGGACAGCCCAACTCGATCTTTGCACCCATGTCCTCAGTAAGTGCTGGAGTACCATTGGATCTCAGGGCACAAGCAAAGGACCATCGTTTAGTTCTGAAGCTCCATGATCTACAAGCACAACCCGGTGACCTCTAAATGCTTCAGACCATGTATATGGTAACCCACAAACAGACATTTTCACAAAATCAAGTTACAGAATCTGTTGGTTATTTTCAGGAAAGGATTCTACTTGTTCTGGTTTCAGTTACAGAGAAACTCACCTTTTGCACAATTGCAGTGGTATTTAATATGTTATTCTCATTTCCCGCTGAGATAAATAAAGTTTATCCTATAGGATTTTATTTTTAAAGAAATCACATCTTCAAAGTCAGGAACAATACTACCCAGTATGGGCATATATTTTGGGGGGGGGGGGGGTAACCTCGCTACCCAGCTGTCTTTTTGAAAGCATACATAAATAATGCTGCTGGGCTTGTTTACAGTGTTTTATAAGAAGCCATTGAGTATTTTAAAGCATGGACAAGGCCAAATACAAATACAAATACAAAAAAATAACTGGTGGAATTACCAATCCCCCACTCTCCATAGGGGAACAGAGAGAGAGACAGACTGCAAGAATTAATCTCCTTGAGCTGGGGGTGTGATTTCAGAGCTGGTTTCCCGCTGCACGGGTGACCAAGCAAATATTCCCTGTATAAAAGAAGTCAGCTGCTCGATTGTGACTTGCCAATCTGTCGACGGATGTCTCCCGTAATAGAAATGATTTGTGCACTCGATTCATGATTCACACATGAGTCACAAATTTTAAGGCCCCAGACTAATCTCAAGCACTCACAGACAGGAGAGCTGTGAAGCAAAATGACATCCTGTGGCAAAGGGGTTACAAGCGTGGAACATAATGCATGGGTGGTCTTTGCACTTTTGAGGGCACCTGCTCTTCAAGGACCATTCCATCTTATGATGGCCAGAGGGGGGACTTGCACTAGTCTTAACTGAAGACTAAGTCCTCCTAGGCAAACATAGTTGAAGCTGCCTTTACCAGAACTGATTTTTTAAGGCTTCTCTGATATCCATGCTGAAAAAGATGGAAGATCATCAGTTACTTCTTTGACAGAGAAATTACTACTTGGTACAGCCAAAAGGGACAGCCTGTAGAGCATCAGTGACAGGAGAAGAAGTTCCATCCCAGCTCATCCTCTTCACCAGAGAAAAAGTGCTGAGATAGCAGCTGCATATATAAAAAAAAAATCATCATCCATAAGGGTCATATTGGGACAACTGAGGAAAGAGAGCATCTCACTAGCGCTTCGTAATGCTACTGTTCGGCCTTTGAGTGGGTTTCCCGGTAAGGAAGATGAGATGTGTGTGGGTGCTGTTGGGCTGGGATGGAGTTAGGAGCTCAGAAGCAAGACTCAAGCAGGGATGCATCCTTGCCTGTGAGGATCTGTCTGTGTTTTCTCAAAGGAGCTACCCTGATGTTCAATGCTTCTGAGCAGCACCTCCCATGCAAAAACTCCACAAGTGCTGCAGCCAGTAGTAAAAGAGGTGATCGATCCTCTATGAGCCCAAGTGAAAGAAGATTTGAACGGGCCCTGAACATGGCCTAGATGCTTTAACGGGACACGACGACAGCAGAGTATGCGAAAAGCATTTGAGGGTCACACTTAAAGCACCGCGCATTCAGCAAATCATGCTACCACAGGATGAGAGGAAGAGGAAATAAATGAAGAAAATGCATCACGCAAACCTTGCTGATATAGCCTGACATCTTACAGTGCTCCCATGTCCGTGGACACAAACAATCCAAAGAAGATTCCCTGAGGGAATTATTGTGGCAAGGTGGTGTAGCTTATATAACACAAATTTTAGGTAAAACACACCATGGCAAAATAAGGGCCTGGATCAGCAGCTGACGTGAAATAAGCATGGAAAGCCGCAAGCTGCCTGGAAAAGGTCTCACATGGACGTGGTACATTAAACAGGACGTTTCCTTGCAAATTAAGGACAGTAGAGGCTAAATGAAAGCGGATGGGAATTGCTGTGTAAGGAGGAAATTAGCAACTGCTTTCATCCAAGGGACCTACGGGGCTGACGTCAAACACCTAGAAAAAAACGTCAGAGTCCCTTCTGGGACTCAAGCTGGCAACTGCTCTGTCACAATTAGAAGAAACCTTAAAAACTTTTTTTGAAAACTTCTGTGGTTGCACAAGACATTTAGCTGTTGGTTAAGTCTGTATAAATTAGTGCTAATATTCAAATGGCATGTAAATGTCTAACCATACTTCCCTGGTTTCAGGTTATACTAAAGCTCTTTATGAAACTCTTAAGAACAGACTGTTCAAGGCTGGCAATTGATTATTTTCATATTTATTTAATGATTTTGATATTTTGTCCGTTATGCACAGTCAAATAAAATTTTATCAGGTTACATGAATCAAAATTGGTATTTGAGCTAATAAAAAAATAAATAATAAAAAAAACAACAGTAACTTATCTTTTCCTTAAAAGTTTCTCATGTTGCTTGATTTTTTTTTAAGTCAGATTTATTTGTTGTTAGTGCCTCACACTAGCAGTTAGCATGTTGCTATGGCAGCCTGTCATGTAGCTATCTGACAGTGACAGAAAGAGATGAGCCGGTAATGCTCAGATTTAGCTAGCATCTGCGCATCCACACGTGAGCATTAGCGAGCATCTGCGCATCTACACGTCAGCTTTTAGCCAACCGGCCATGGCGACACCAACTGGTATGCAACGGTCGTGTTGTGACTTTATGCATGTGTTGCAGAAAAGGAAAGGCGTTAAGGAATGATTGCCAATCGGTTCTAGAATTTTCCCTAGCATGCAAATTCTTGAGATGCAACAGCATTTACTGACATGTAACGAGAGTTGAAACATCCTGCAGTCTTAAGCCTGTAATTAGATCATTACCTATGAAGCCAGAAAGAAGCAGCTGACCTGTGTTATGGTGCAGTACCTCAGCAGGAACAATAAGGGGCAAATATGTCAATCAGACCAGGGTCGTTAACAGGAAGCTCAAAGAAAAATATGAGTCCTTATAGATACAGGCAGGCGCTATGTATGACAATAATAATTAATAAGTGTGGAAAATCCAAAAACTAGCTCAGCTCTTGAGCACAGCTACCATACACAATAAAGGGGACCAAGAGGATAACAATAAAGGAGATATTCAAAATATAAACAACCCCATAAGTCATGCTATCAGAATTATTATCAGTTTCATTAATGACCGCTTCAACCTGCCCCCCCGCCCCTTTGGAAATAGTGATGTTTTAAGGGTCCCTGTAAAAAGAAAAAGCTTCTGACTCCCCCCATTCAGCCTGGCCCCCAGGACTGATGGCCAGCCATTCTCTGGCTGGTGATGGCAGATCAAGCGGGCTGAGATATACAGCAGGCAGCCTTTGAAGGCAGCCGTCTGGGCCTCGGTCACAATGGCGCGGCCGGGCCATGACGTCCGTCCCCTTTTTGAAGGTCCCATTCGCCGCTGAATGGCCAGGACCCTGCTTAATGTTATCTCAATTAGGCACGAGCGGCAGGCGGCAGGAGAGTCGCCCAGAATGCAGCCTTAAGTCAGGGGCCGAAGTGGACGGAGATGAGAGTCTGTGACGGACACTCACACACGCGGTCTGGGTGAGCCCGTTCTCTGACAGCCATGCATTCAGAATAAAACACCCCACGTCTGATGAAGCAGCGCCGCAGTCCCACTGGTCTTTCCTGCTGTGTGTTGTGCGCTCATAGATGTGTCATTTTCCATGAGTCTCACTCCACTGACCAACACCAAGCGGTCAGGTAATTGCTTAATTTTTTTCCCTCCAAATTCACTAGTATAACAAATAAAAAAATTTGTCTCACTTATGACATGCCATTTTCCAGAATTCATCTCATCTCAACTTTTTTTACTTTTAATATTTATCACCGAATACTGGAATATTGATTCTTTCATTTTTCCCTCTGGGAAAAATGCACTATGGATATGCGACAGTTGTAATCAAATGATCGATTCCAAAGAAATACATTTCAGAGAGGGAATAAATGGAGAAGGAGATGCTATGGGCATCATCATCATCATCATAAGACACCAACACTGTCTTGAGAATAGAAGTTTTCTGAAATATTTATACCTTTAAGTCTAGAAAACTCATAAAGTAGTGAAATCCTTGGCAAAAATGACTCTATGACAACAGCCCAGAGGTGCAAAAAACAGTCATGTAGATATCTGTAGCCAGATGGTGTGGAGAAAGGAAAATATAGACCATGCGTAGAGAAGGTTCTGCTGACTGTGCACCTCTGTTATCTGTTAAAGTGCTGCCACCAGGTCCTGTGTTTCTGGGAGCCAAACTTTATTTTTAGCCAGCTTTTAAACAGGGGAGCATCCCCACATCCAAGGACTGTCTCAGATGTATTGATCTTGACAAAAAAAAGCCTTTTACGGTGATGACTTTTATGATCTCCAAAGACAAAATGGCATCAATTTACATGGTGTCCACTTTTCTCCACCTCCCCCTTCTAGCAAGAAATTCTGCAAGAAATCTAATGTGGCACCTTCTTCACAAAGCGCAGCATGCCTTCAGCGCGTGGCCTGTCATTTTCCTGACATTCCGGCACTCGTTTGCAGGGAACTCCTTAAAATGTGCTCTGGATATTGGTGATTGTGTCATATGAGGCTGATGGTTAATCCTATTTTTCAGGTTCTGCATTTTATTCACTCCCCAAGTTCTGATTTCTCCTTTCTTTGGGTTAATCTCATTAAATTCTATGCATTGTCTTTCCATTCCTTTCACCTGGTTCCTTTCTCTGTAATACCATAATAGCGCTCTTCATTTTCCTGTTTTATTTGCAGGTATTAACCTCATAATACAGGAGCCTCGTCGCTGTAGAAAAAAACAACATTGGCTTATCTGTGCGTCGTGGTGACATCACAACTTGATGTGAACTATCTGATGTCTTACCAACGTTTGTAATGAAAGCACACATGGGAACCCATATTATCAATATTTAAATAACCACTTGGAACGAATAATTAAATAGCAATAGAAGCTGCATTATTATGTCAAGAGACTGAAAACCGCTGTGACATTTGGCCAGACATAAAATAACCATACTTGTCTTTTAAAGATCCCTTTTTGAAAGACCTGCTACATTTTAGTCAAAACAGTTTGACTAACCTTCCTTTAAACCAAAGTCATTTCTATGCTCAGCATATTATTGCTAAATAAAATGTTATTCTACAATTTTTTTTTAAAATATGTACAGTATCACTTTGACAACACTCAACTGCAACTAGTAAAAATATTTGCTAGGCATAAAATAATTAAGGAAACTTTATAATTGTTGATTGATTGATTATTGAATTGATTGACTAATTAACTGGAAACCTAATTCATAACTAGCAATACACATCAGACACAGCACACATTTTGCAAGCAGACAATCCATGTATTCTAGATAATATATTAATATTTTATAATATTCTTATATTACATTAACTGTATTATTATATCTACCTTAATGGGACTTCTGTGTTTCTGCTGAAGCATTATGATAAGGGTCACTGTAATGCACAGGCTTACCTGGGGGGGCTTACCTCCCACCAATGAGAAACCTTCTTGGTCGGCAACTTTTACCTTTGGATGACCTCTGACAATTCAAATGTCCCAGGGGCCTCTCACCATGTTAACGCAAGAAAGGATGAAGCTTTCACGCATCTGCTACTGCGACCAGGCTAATGATAAGACTGTTCCCTCCGTATGAATCATAGCCCCTTTTATGCCCCCCCCCACTTAAAAAATCGAAGAATAGCCCCTGAGAACCTGACCTCGGGTGGGAGGTAGAGCCAAGTCTGTGGGACAGATTAAGTTTTGTATGCTGTGAGCTGTAGACATGGAAGCAAGATGGCAGCTAAGGCAGCAGAGTACAGCAGGATACTGGGAAGGCCCTAATTACCAGCAGTCGCTGTAAGGAATGAACAGCTCCCGCACTAAAGCCGGCCACTTCAGCGGTGCAGGTGAGAATGGAGGGTGGGCTGGTGGAGAGACCATCAGAAGATACTGCCTTTTGGGCTACAGATCGAGGCCTAAATTGCTAGGAGGTGGTGGAAGTTATTATTTAAAACCAATCAAGAGCATCCACGAAATTCTCCAAGAACAGCTGCATTCAGTTTCAATATATCTTTTCATAAAAGATTATTATTAATAAAATGGTCAGGGACACTAACATACAAAGTTTACCAGAGACAAATTCTCTTAGCTTAAGTAGCTTACTTATCTTTGCATTTTTTCAGGGCTCATTTATTTGTATAAAGTAAAAAAAAAACTTGTTAAAAATGAATAAATCTTGTGTTTTATCAAGGTTTACAAGGGTAATGCATATGTTACATTTATTATAATCTGCTTCTATTTGCCCATATGCTAGTATGCACTCAATATAACGTATTTGCAATAGTATATGCTGTATTTTTGATGTACAAATTCAAAGCAAATGCTGTCTTGGAAGCATTCTGAACCATAAACATGGAAACTATTATTATCTATTGAATTTAAAAATGAATTCAAGGACCCATCAGGAACATGTATACTGCACAGATCAGATCACAGGGACAGTATTTGACTCAATGGGTTAGATTCAAGATTCAAGATTTTTTATTTGTCACATGCATAGTTATACAGGTACAACATGCAGTGAAATGTATCCTGAACCACTCATACTTTGTGCAAATAACAAAGAAACTAGAAAATATTAATAAATATCAATTAATATGATATAATTGAAAATAGACTGTAAATAAATTATAGAGAGTGCAAAACAGAAAAGTAACCTATGAATTTACAAGAGTATACACAATTTACAGGATGCAATGAAATACTGTGCAAGAAATGCTTATAGCCAGTTTAAAGTGCAGTGTGCAGTGTCAGCACAGCAGTGTAAGGTTGAACTGATAACCATAACACTATGACACTATGACCATAACACTATGGGTTAGAACACTGTGCTTGTGATTGGAAGGTTGCTGATTCAAATTCCAGAGTTGAAAGAGTAACCCCCAATTGTTCCAGGGATTGCTTGACCCTGCTTTCTCAAAAAAGTGTCTGCTAAGTAAATATACAAAAGCAAAATTTCAGGGTGAAGCCCCACCGCAAACAGACATACCACTCCTTTAAGAGAAGGCGGGTCTAAACCACATCAGCCTTGCTCTCATTGGCTACCTGGGCTCCCCCAAACCCCACATATCTGATAATACCACATTATCCTCTATTGACCTCGCAGGCTCAGTCATCAACACAGGTACACAGACTGAAAACAGAGCCGTCCCTTTTGACAGCATAGGCCGAACAATGCTCTACGCTCATAGACAAAGGGTACCTGTCAACAAACATGATTCTTTAACCATCCATTGCCAATGTCTGCATCTGGTTTCCTTTGTAGTCCATACTTAGGGCTTATGGGGTATTAAAAGGATAAATACCCCTCAGCTGTTTCTTATACATAAGACTACTATTACTACTACTACTACTACTACTACTACTAATAATAATAATAATAATAATAACAACAACAACAACAACAATAATAATAGTTACATTTAATTTATAGGTGCCTTTCAGGACACTGAAGGTCACCTCATAAATAATAAAAACAACAACAAACTGAATGACACCAATAAAATCAGACATGACAAATCAATACTCATTTCAATCACAAATCATAGGCTTTCAGGCAGATGGACCCAAAGTGAATACGCCAGCCTAAAAAAAAAGAGTTTTTTGTGTTAAATAGTATAAAATTGAGAACATGGTGAATGTGGCCCCAGCGACCCTATGACGTTCGAATAAACGCTTAAATTAATAGCATCCCTGCCGTTAGGAGGAGCCGCGCCATAGCGATTAACACTAGCGCCTGCGGAGAAGCTGGGACTCTGAGGAATGCCGTCGCGGGTGAGGCAGAGTGCTGGGGCCCATCCCCCTGCCCCGCCCCCCCCCCCGCACCCCGGCACCCATAAGCCGAGGGGGGGGGCTTCCGCCAG
>JAABNY020000001.1:22631978-22642515 GCA_015164015.2 Brevimyrus niger
GGCGTTTCCACACAAACATCCACACACCTGTTGTCCGGGGTGTGTGAGGAATGACGCAGCGATTAAAAAAAAAGCTTTAGCTGGTAAACTAACTAAACATGGGACTGAACGTGAATGAACAATCTGCATTATTGTTAAATGGTTTTTACGTCACTGCTATCACGGGACTTATCTGTTTTTCACCCACGTGCAATACCAGTTGTCTAGTCATGAGAGAAATAAAGTGATTAGATTTCATACTTAGCTAAAGTAAAATGGAAAAACAGAGCCTGGGAAAAATGGAAATATCAGCACTGGAATCCCAGTTCATTGTTTTGATGCAGAGAATGTTTTTGAATTTTCCAGTTATATACAACGGTGTGGTCAGATATCGTGTAGTAAAGGCAGAGTAGTTTCGAGGTTTTCATCCATCTTCATAGGACTTGTACTTGTGAAGGGTGGCTCATTGGGCAGCCCTACAGCCCCCAAAGCACTGCAGCTGGGGGGTTTGCATGTTCTCCCTGTGTTTGCATGGGTTTCCTCCCACAGCCCTATGCACTCTGAGATGGGCTCCAGGCGTATGGCCCTGTTACGGAAGATGGATGTGTTTATTCTCTGCATCACAGGATGTCGTGTCATAGAAACCATCCACCCAGTGCTGTACTGCATTCCATATCCAGTGGCAGTGAGCCTAGAGTCACAGAGCCACATTCAGTGGCAGTGAGCCCATGCAGGGGGCACCCTGGACGGGGTGACAGTCCACTGTGAGGGACAAACCCACTCAGGGGTCCTTAGAGAAACAAATACACCAAACTTTACAAGCATGGAGACGGGGCAGGATTCAAAACCCAAAGGCTGGAAGTACACAGCCACACAGCTACCCACTGAATCACTTTTTTACTCGCACACTTGCAATGTATTCAGCAAAAAAAACAGGACATGGCCTTGTAAGCAAAAAACATGGAGGAGGGAGTAGAACATATCACCGTATGTACTGGACAACACCTGCCGTACCTGGATGCCCTACTGACAGCATGGCACTAGACCCAAACAAGATTATGTCAAATGCTGGTATTCTTAAAAAACAAACAAATAAATAAATAAATGAAAAACAAGCCATGTTTTTGCATTTCACTGGGGTCAGAGTAAGCGTGCAGAACAATAACAAGATTGGACGTTTTATCCCGAGGACTTGACCACGTAATGTGAAGTACAGACCAACTGTGACTGGTGTGGGGTGCAGGAGTGAGAGCGTGCCTGGAATCCCGGAAGGCAGCGCGCTTTTACTTACAAACCAGTAACTCAAGAGCCTGTCGAGTGCTTGGATTATTCCCTGATGCAACATTCTAAACTAAACTGATTCGCATTAGCACAACATCAAGCGGTCGTTCCAACGAAGCAACATCCAAGCTCCAGTTAATATTTACTCCTATTGCTAGATATGTGGAAACACTTGATGGTGTTGATGGCCATGAGTGGCTCCCAATTTGTTCTCTTTTAGCTATTTTGATCAAAGCAGTAATCCAATCCTTGTACCGGGGATTAAGGGTCCAAGGCAATTGACCCCAGGGCCACTGTTTCTTTCCTTGAGCTGGAATTTAAGGTTCTCAGTTCTTGTTAATTAAAATGTAACTTGCAGACTACCTCTTAAGTGATTTTTCCATATGGAGAGGACTTAATTCATATTTCTCACTATTACAAGAGAAAGTGCCTTTGTTGTGCGACTAGCAATCAATAGGCAATATATCTCTTTTGGTTTCCCTGCAGTGGCCTACATTCTCCAAGCCAACAATGCTCTCTAGTGCAGTAACAGCTGTCCATGAGGGGAGGGAGGTGATGAGGGGGGTGGGGAGCCACCCTGACACCCCCTAAATACATGGCTACTTTATGCTATTTCTGGGCACAATGTGTGTGCGTGAGAAGTGAGCGGAAGGGAACGTGTGACCAAGGTTTGTGGCAGCTGGCTTCCGACTAGATGCGCTGAACCTAGAAGGCACGTATTCCAGAAGGCCATCCAATTGGCTGAACAAGTTCCGGAACTTGGGATCAGAGGTCACGCAACTTTGGAGCGCTGGGTCATTAACAGCTTGGCAAGCCATAATGAATCAACGGGCAATAGGAAAAGGGCAAGGGTATGAAGGCACATACTTCTCGGGGCCACTGCACCCCTGAACATGAATACACATACCCAATGCAAAACAGAATCTGTTTTTCATAACTGTCGATTCACACTGCATTGTATGAACCAGCTAGATCAATATAGTGCAAGAGTCTTTTGAAGTTCAACCTGGCTGGAGGGGCAACCTCTCATCTTCAAGGAACATCTGATAGCCCTCCTGGGAGAGCTCCTACCATACTAATGAGACCACTGAGCGGTCAATTCGGGAAGCCAAACATGGTGCATGTGATGACTGTCTTCCTGTTACAAAAAAAAGTCACAGACACCTTTGCCAAAGCCTCCAACCATGGGAAAAATGAGAAGGATTGGCATGCTTGCCGGGGGGGAGGTGTTGGAGGGGGAACTTCCATGCAGCTCTAGAGATAATAGTTGAGGATGTTGATAGCGACACGGGCAGTATTTCGTGAAATCTGACAGTGCATCTCGGTGACGTTGGCGAGGCACCCTTTGGAGCCTCTGACAGCCCAGTTAAGCGTCCGTCGGATGAACCTTCTGATGCGATCGCATGTATGACACGCCTACAGGAAGAGATTTGCATTTATTACCAAAACTATAGCCTGTCAAAATATGGAAAGGTTGCTTTGCTTTAGAGTTTTGTCAGGGTAAGGCTAAGCGCTAGTCTCCGCACTCACGCTTCTGCTCCATGGGAAAATTACCATCAATTGCACACATTTCCACTCAGTGTTGCTTTTGAAAATTTCGGAACAGAGTATAAACAGGAATTTGGTATTTAAGCAGCTACATGTTACAACATTTGCATTGCTCTGAAACTGCTTAGGTTTGGATTAGCAAAGACAATAGAGTTACAGATGCTCTCTATGCTTATTGCTGTAAGAATCTCCTGACCCACAATGGGAACAATCATGTTGTTTCTCCCTGACTTCAATCTGTTCTTAGCCCACATTCTGTGCTTCCGGGAGGCTGAGTCTGCAGCAGATTAGGCCGGTTCTACAGCTCTGTGGAAACGATAGGTGAAGATCAAGAAATCTGACATGACTTTGGTCTCATGGGTTTGGTAAAGTTATGTGGCAAAGCAACTCCGTCCAGTCAATGCTCATGAGCTTCAACCAACTCATGAGTCAGACAATATCACACATGAGCAAGATGAAACTGATAAAAGGAGGCTTTATAACTCACTGGTGATTTTCTATTTGATGACAAAAACATACCATAATTTCTATAGCAAGATCTGCTGCTTTTACTGCAACCATGAAGTAATGTACATATGTCTCAAATACTCCTGTCATCTCGATGGCACTTAACAAGATCTGAGGTACTGATTTGAGCCAAAAAGTTCCAAAGCAGCAGACTAAAATAACTTTGTGATCATGTCATACTGAAGGGAATGAATGCAGATAATCTCGTTGGCATAGCTAGGTCATTCTGTATATGGGTCAAACTATCAGTCGCACTAGGCCACATCACTCACCTAATATGTTCAGCTTCACAGGGAATTCCCGACCAGTGCTATAGACTTAGCACATTATGACGCCTGCAGCATTTAAAGAGATGAGCTACATGCCAGCCAGACAAGGGAGCATGTTGAAAAAGGACTAATTTTAAATCATGGGAATTTCTTCATATGTAGCAGCTATGTGTGAAACGATGTCTGGAAACCACCAGCAAAGCGCAGCAACATCGTGCAAAGACTGAAAGACTGAAGAGCTGTACCAGTATGAACTCATAAAGAGGGCGAGCTGTCATGTGGTCAATAAAATCCCTGACAGCATCGCAGCAAAAGGTTAAGAAACTGAAAGACTGAAGAGTTGAATCAGTTATGGGTTAAAAATGAAGTGAGGCCTCTTATAGTCAAATCAACCACCAGGAGCATGGCAGCATTAGGATAACAAAGACTGAAAGGCTGGAGAGACGTATCGTAAAGGGCTTACAAACAGGGTGTAGCTCATGAGTTCTCCAATTTTGACCTGATAAAACTGAAGCCTTTGATTCATTTAAAGTGGAACTCACCACGAGATTCCCGATCACCATGACCAGCATGAAGACGAGGATGCAGAGGGGCTGGCCGGCCACCTCCATGCAGTCCCACATGGTCTCGATCCACTCGCCGCACAGCACCCGGAAGACGATGAGGAAGGAGTGGAAAAAGTCCTTCATGTGCCATCTCGGCAGCGTGCAGTCGCTGGAGATCTTGCAGACGCAGTCCTGGTAGTTCTTCCCAAACAGCTGCATGCCCACCACAGCGAAGATGAAGACAATGATGGCCAACACCAGGGTCAGGTTCCCCAGAGCGCCCACCGAGTTGCCGATGATCTTGATCAGGGCGTTGAGCGTGGGCCAAGACTTCGCTAACTTAAAGACCCGCAACTACAAAAGCAGAAAAAATAAATATTTAGTTCTGATAAAATGCTAAGCACCATTGTTATATTTGTACGCCTCTCGTTAGCCAGAAATGTTGGGGTCGGACCGCAGTACATATCTTAAAAATGAGCTTATCACAGTAAGAAGGAACAGCTTTTGTTTTTTTTTTTTTTTTGCTTTTTTTTAAATCATATTATTCTCAGAAGGCCTTCTATAATTCAGTAAATCACCAGCTTTTAATGCCAAGACTGGTATCAACCATATCAATACTGTGAATTAAAAATATACTTTAAATACCCCCCTAAAAGAAAATGAGCGGTTTAGCCAAACAGGGTTAAATGGGTCTTCTCAGAAATTAATAGAGATTCTACCAGCTATTGATTTTTATCGTGTGTTTTGGCTATTTAAAGGACAATAATTACGCTGCAGTCCAAACATTCCCCATCCAAGGCTGAGCATCTAATTACAGTAAAACAACACGCTTGCATTGTTTGTTTGGCAGATGCTTTCCTCCAAAGCAGCGTGCGGAAATGTGCAAATAAAAAGGGCCCTAGCTAAAAACCAAGAGCTTGAATAATCCGGGGATGCAACAAATCAATTCCAAGTGGATTTTACATAAGCAAGATTCTACAGTACATATATTATTTAGCAGATGCTTTTATCCAAAGTGATGTACATCTCTGAGAAAGCAGGGTCTGTCGACCTCGATAGCAATAGGAGGTTAACAGTCTTGCTAGGGCGCCTGGCAGGAAAGTAACTCAGCCAGCCCTGGGATTTGAACCGGTCACCTTCTGATTACAGCCATTGCTTCCTTACCTTCTGGGTCATACACCACCTTGTAAAGCAACCTAAGATGCAACACAAGGCCTATAAAATAAAATAAATATAAAGTATAATTATAATAAATAGACTGGTGGTACAGTGCTTAGCACTGTTGCCTCACACCTCTGGGGCCAGGGTTCAAGTCTCTGCTCAAGCTCTTTGTGTATGGAGTTTGCATGTTCTCCCCATGTTGTCATGGGGTTTCCCCCCACAGTCCAAAAACATCCGGAGGTTAATTTTAGTTGTCAAATTATGCATGTGTGAGTGAGCCCTGTGATGGGTTGGCACCCCATCCTGGGTTGTTCCCTGTGGTTTCAGAAAACGGATGTAAATAAATAGATATAGAAATATTTCTACTCTGTGTATGTGGTGTACAGTGTGTATATCAGATCTTTTGTGTGCATATAGTTTGAAGGGGCCATTGTCAGTGCCAGTCAATCAATTAGGCAACATCAACTGCTGCCTAGGCCCAACTTAATAAGCCAATTTCACTGCTTTTTGGATGGGAGGCGCTCGCCTCGGGTCACATGGACTCCATTCTGGGTGTTTCAAATGGCAAGCACTTACCAATCTGAAGGAGCGGAGCACAGAGAGTCCCTCCACGTTGGAGAGTCCCAACTCCATCAGGCTGAGGGTGACAATGAAGCTGTCAAAGATGTTCCAGCCCTGCTGGAAGTAGTAGTAAATGTCCAGGGCGATAATTTTGAAGACCATCTCAGCCGTGAAGATCCCCGTGAACACCTAGTCGACATGAAAGAAATTCATTTTATTCAGAAGGAACACCCCTGGACTGTAATGTGGACCGCTCCACTGAAAGCTATCTGAAGTGGAATGCCATTGGTGAGACAGCCCTGGAGAAACCGAAGGTGCCAGTTGGAGTTTAAGTGGAAAGAAAGTCCAAAGGCAGAGTCAGGAATGCTGGGAATTTACTGGTACACTTCAGTGATAAGCGAGTCATAATAAAAGTGAAGCATTTGCTCTGTGCACCCTTGTGCAAATTAACTGAAACAAGCTGTCACATCTACATGCAGACAAAGAGGCCACAGTTAAGATGGACATCACAGTCATATTAATTTGTACTTATTGCCTTGGGTCCAGATTTAGGACCTGGTGGATTGATAAAACTTGTATGGGAATAATCCGGGATGGGGCGCAAATCCATTGCAGGGCACACACACCATTCATGCCTATGGAGAATCTGGCAACTCCAGTTAACCTCAGCATGTCTTTGGAATGTGGGGGGAAACCAGAGAACCCAACAGAAACCACAGGGAGAAGCCTGAACCCCAGAGCACCTGAAACATATGGCGGAAGCACGGTTATACCACCCAACTCTAAGCTCACCTGAGCAGGCCTGCTATTCTGTGGGCACAGTGCCTCCACAGTCCATCCACTCAGTCACACCACCCAGCTCTAACCCCACCCAAGCAGGCCTGCCAGTCTGTGGGCACAGTGCCTCCACTGCCCATCCACTCAGTCACACCACCCAGCTCTAACCCCACCCGAGCAGGCCTGCTAGTCTATGGGCTCAGTGCCTCCTCTGTTTATCCATTCAGTCATACCACCCTGCTCTATCCCCATCTGAGCAGGCCTGCCAGTCTGTGGGTTCAGGCATGCATGTCTATGTGACAACTGGTTTCAATTAATTTGCACAAGGGTGTGTGTTTTTTTTTCTTAGTCACATAACATGAAGCTCAGTACACCCATAGAAAATAATACTTGTTGATTTTTTCTTTTGAGCCACGAGCCACACATTTTCAAAGCTTCATCTTGCACTCGGTACAAATCCCTACCATCCGGTGTTACAGAAACTTGAACCCAGCGGGAGTGGGAGTGTTAAGATTAGAGGATTCCTCTCCTGTGAGGTTGCCTTCCAGGTTGAAGCATCTACAGTCTTATTTGAAAATAAGTAGAAGGATGGCATACATTTATACCAATGAAGTTATGAAGCAATAACAATAACAAATGTCGGAAACAAAATGAACACACAGATTTAAACCAATAAGAAATGTAGGAAGGAAAGTGATGATAGATTTAAACCAATAGCTGTGGAGGATAAGTTCTTGGTACCTGTACCTCATGTTCCTCAGTGATTCCCCCCATGATACAACACTGAGTACAGGGTATATGGCTGAAGAGGGGAGGGGCCATTCCGGTGATGTCGTACAGACCAGAGGACCTAAATGATCTAACAGGGAGCCTGGTTTTGGGAAACATGTCTGAGATTTATGTTTCATTCAACATTAAATGGTCCAGGTGCCCCAGAAAGCTAAATGAAACCAAGTTGCTCAAGAAGCACTAACCATTCTTATTGTATTGTAAGGTGTTGTATAGCCCTTGCTCCAATACTACTTATACATATGACTGGGTAGCCACTGGAAGCTCAGCCTAATTGCACTTATGCTTAGTTGGCTCCTTGACAGCACATATGTTTGTCATGTGATTCTGGCCTCACTTGTACTTCACGTTGGACGAAAGCATCTGCTAAACCAGTGTTTCTTAATTAAACCAGTCCTCGACGACCCCCAGATAGGCCACATTATTTGCTCTCTCCCGATTCCCCAAGAGTTGAGAGGGAGAAAAAACATAAACTGTCTCAAGGTCCCCGAGGACTGCTTTGAGTAACAATATGCTAAACAAATGTGAATGAACAGTTTTTTATTCCTTTTAATTCAGCAAAAGAAAGTAGAAAAATATGGCATGAATGGTGGTTTGTGCTTTTCTCAAGTTAAGGCAAATAACAGTGGCAGAGGAAACAAAACATTTTGAAAATGGAAACTGAGTTTCTCACTAGTACTGAAGTAACAGCTAATGCCTGTATTTGCCTGAAGGATTTCAAAATCACAGCGAAGTACTGGCATCCTGTCCAGGGAATAGCCTTGCCTTGTGCCCTGTGCTCCAGACCCTGACCATAAGGAGCTCTTAGATGATGGATAGATGGATTTAGAAATCAAAAGCAGTTTTAGCCTGCCACTAAACTGGCAACTGGGTTAGTTGGTTGTGCCTGAAATGCGGGAATTTGTGTCACCCATATGTTCTTACACGACTGTTACGTGTTTTGTGCCTTGCCTTTCCCCCTCACATATGTCTGGTGTTCTCTACACTTTGTGACCTTTCACATGGACTGATTGGTATTTTCATTAGGCTCCATCAGGTTTGCAAGGTCTAAGCAAAGACAGAGGTTCCTAGAAAAATCACTGGGATG
Organism: Brevimyrus niger; assembly: GCA_015164015.2. Taxonomy (NCBI): domain Eukaryota; kingdom Metazoa; phylum Chordata; class Actinopteri; order Osteoglossiformes; family Mormyridae; genus Brevimyrus; species Brevimyrus niger. Next base: position 22,640,483 of record JAABNY020000001.1, read on the forward strand.
TGTCCTTGGCTGCGGAAGCTGGCCACAGATGGCGAGGAGACAAGTTTGTTTCAAACTTCTACTGTTTTATCTATCAGGTATTAAAGTTGATGGCTATGAAACTCCGCCGTCTCATTGTCAGTAAAATGCAGCAGCGATATTCCAGCGAAGCTAATGTTTATTCAGGTTTTTGCCCTCTGAAAATTGACCTCACCCTGGTCACACTTCAGTGATGCAGACACAGATCCAGCTTAAAATCTCCAAACACAAAGTGCCAGGCAGGAGCATGCAGAGTGAGGGGTGTGTGATCCTCCAGGCTTGGGGATGTCAGTGAGCCCAAGCCTATGGACTTCGGCACAAGCCAACGGGGTGAGGACACTCTTTCTCCCCACCGCTTCTCCGGGGCGAGGTGGGAGCGGCTAAAAATACAGTGTTATATAATGTCTGCCAGTAGTGAAACCAGTCGTCCCTTCTCTGCTCAGCCGGCTCTCTGCTATCTTCAACTGCATCGTCACGGGGATTGTGAGCGTCACCCCATGACGTGATTGAGAGGAGAACGTGTCCTCATGTACGTCTCACTTCTATTCATACATTTCTCACATTTGTCACCAGCGAGTTCTATACGTCCACCAATTCTATCAACTAACCCAGTGCAGGGTTAAAGGGGGCTGACTTGGGGAATATCCTGGGTATTGTTGGGCCAGTGGCAGTGTTTACCACCACTCAATCCATGTAATTGCAAGAGGCCCCCTGTGGGCCACACACAATCACTACACTAGGGGGGCAGGGGCAACAGCAAACCTTCCCCTGTGTAGGACACAAGGTTGGGGTACAGTCTAGATGGGATGTCAGTTCATTGTAGGCCACACACCTATGCACATCATGGGTGATTTTAACACAGTAGTTAACCCAAATGAATGTCTTTGTGCAAAATTAATTCACATGCGGTGACTTTCCTGAAGCATTCTTAACGCTACGTCGTTCGTAAGTTCTATGTTAAAAGATAGGACTTACTGTATGAATGAAGTAGTATAAGGAAGGCTTTGGGACACTCACCAATAATGTAGAGCGAGGAACTGAACCTGCAATTGAAACTGTGACTAGAGATGCCAAATTGCCTAACTGCATGTGTTTGGACCACGGAAGGAAAGGAGGAGGTCCACAGGGAGATCACGTAAACTACACACATTGGGCCCGGTCCAACACTGTGGTGAAACTTACGAGGTTGCCGACGCTGAGCATGTTGTTGAACTCATCCGTCATCGGGTAGTGCTCCAAGGCCATGAAGAGGGTGTTGAGGACGATGCACACCGTGATGAAGAGGTCCAGGAAAGGGTCCATCACCAGGATTTTAAAGAACGCTTTCACCGTCAACCACATGGGGCTGCAATCCCAAATTAGGTACTTCTTGGCAAATTTGGTCCAGCAGGGGTGGCACTTTCGATGGGGCTCCTCCAGTTCTGTAAGCGAATCAGAGATCAGACACAGTCAGGTCCCTGAACGCTCAATTATCACTTAAGAAACCTGACTTTCGGTGCTGAGCCCCAGTGCTGAGATTAAGTTTCCTTGAGTTCTTGAATAGCTGAAATATGATTTATTCACCATTTTACCTACTTACTGTACACTGGCTGCTCCCACCCCAAAGAAAATTATAGAACTCATTGACAAAACAATTAGCAGGCCAAAGCCAATTTGAAACCAGCTGAAAATTTCACAAAAAAATCACCCATAATTCAGAGGGTTAGATCTGTATCTCCAAAGTAATGGGGGCCATTCCTACTGCTTGTACAGAAGCAATATCCAGACAACTCAGACAACAGCAAAGACTGTTTACTCAGAAGACTCCTGAGAGTGGTCATTGTTACACATCATTCACCATTTAAATACAGTATGAAGATGAAGAGCTAGATCATATTTTAACAGCTTTAAGTTATTAGTTGAATTCTCCCTAGTCAAGCTTAATGGGCTGAATGGCCTCCTCTCATTAGTAAATTTCTTATGCTATGTCTTTGCTGTTTATTTTGTCCAAGGATAGAAGTAGAATAGAATCACTC